>JABJUM010000024.1:600000-1143568 GCA_016169955.1 Phytophthora vignae f. sp. vignae | reverse complement strand
CGTCTATCCAGAACGCACCTCGACACTAGAGGCAAAACCCAGAGAATCAGATCACCCGAAACCCAGAATATCACGAATTCAGGATTCAGGATTTCAGTCAACTCTGGGGTGAGGAACTCAGAAGACACCTTACCCAAATGTCTTCCTAGCTCGATAAAACCAACAAATACAGAGTATACAAACACTACAACTAGCCGTCACTTATTCTTTTGGACCCTTGGACGGTGGGTCACTCACACACTAGGCTCACTCGAGTCTGAAATTCAGGGGCCTAGCTCCCCTGAGACTCACACAAACGCGCATCACCTCCAATACAGGAGGAAAATACAATCACTATCAGTTACCTTTCCCTTCACACAAGCAGTCAATACAAAATCCTGGAGGCGACTACCTAGCACCCCAGAATACCCTCTGGAATAATATGAAATGGGCTACCACGAGCACAGCAAGTGACCCAACTAGGATATGAAATAGATGGATCACTCCAGGAGGCTCAAGGCCGTCGCTGGTCCCCACCTAACTGGACTTGAGTTTTGATGGAGTCCACACAGACGGCTGTCCTTCGCCGTTGATGTGCCCTTAGCGTCCCGCGGTCGTAGTCTCGGGTCCTCCGGATTTCCGTCGGCAGGCTTGGCCGAAGTCACTTGCGCAGTACAGGGTAAAAGGAACTCTGTTTGTCTTTATCGGCTACTTCTCTCTCTTACTTCTTTCTCTCTTCTGCATTCTTTTACGGGCAAATGTCTTCATTTCACTATGCTTGGGATCAAATATCTTGGTTTCAGTATACCTTGGGTTCAGCGGTCCAAACTTGCGATCGGCTTGCGATTCCATTGTCGCAAGGCGTCCAAAGTGCCAAATGTGGGTCCTTGGACTTGGGTTCGTATGGTTATCGGTTCCCTCTCGACTCCTCGAAAGTATTCAGTCAGCAGATCTTCACTTCGATCTTCAAGGTCACGCATCACTTTGATTGCAGACTGACTCCCAACTGGCTCGAAACTCAGAAATTCATGTGATACTCTGGATCACTCCTGAGACTCAGTGGAATTCAGGGGAGCTCTTGAGGGTTCTTGGGGATTCTTGGGTGTTGACTTGGGGAGTACTTGTTTTCGGTATGGGGAGTCCGGGTTCACACTCTAAATCCAGGGGATCACTTGGAACTCTGGATCACATGTCCATCCGGGGTGATTCTCAGGGTCTCCATGTGGTACTCTGGATACCAAGTTGTATTTTCCACAGACTCTCGTTTATCTCCACAAGTACAAACACTTAGCGGGTTGTACAGCTTCCGACGCATGTTCACGGTAGTAGTGGGGGGTGGTTCTCAGGAGATATAATCCATAGTAGTGCTCTGACCCACAGCAAGATGAGGTGTACTCTGGGATACGTTCTCCAGAGACACTTTCCGCCAGGCTTTAGGCACTCATCGTAAGGGAAAGTCCGGGACTGGACTGAGTGTTCTTCTGAAATCCTGGGTGTGCACTCCCAGGATCCACACTTCCAGTCAGTTGGGCCCATCTGCGGTCAGGCACTGGATTCATCCCACTGGATCACTTCTCTCCCACAGTCGTCATCCGTGTCACACGGGTACAGCCGTACTCATCCAAGCTTATCCACCAATCATAGTTCGATACCAGCTCCGAGTCGACAGGGTGACGGCACATCATCGGCAAATTTCAGGGAACCGCCTCGTGTCACGGTTATGGCTGCTCGACAGGGACTACGCTCTCTCACCGGTATCGGTATCGATCCTGAAGGCGGTCGTCTCACACTCGCTGATGTTAAATCTGCTGGTACCAAGGCTCTATCGTATGCTAAACGCAAGGGTATTCTAACCGATGCTGTTGATTTAGTTGAGAAGAAGCTGATCGAGAAGGCTGAGCGCCCTGAGCACGTAGAAATGATCAAGTCTGTTCGTCGCGGAGTCAAGAATCGCTTTGGAGTAGGTATCTCACAAAACAAGAAGCTCATTAAGGGCTCACCTGAAGCTAAGGCTCACATGGCGGCTCTGCGTGCCAAAAGAAAGATAGGAGGAAGTTTTAGATTAAATTGATCTAGACTACCTCTAAGCCTTATTTTTTTTAATACTCTGGTAGAGTCGCAAGACTCTGCCTACGTCTGAGCCTCGCTCAATTCTTTGCTTCGCGGAAGATCAAACTAATAAGTAGATTAGGATCACGGAACTTGATGAATCTTTCCAACTGATCAACGATAGTAATTGTGATAGTAGAATATGATCCATCATTCACTCGCATCCAAGAAAATTCATTCGGCTGATAAGCGATTAGCTGTCCAGCTGACGTTCCTTGACTGTTAAACACAGTCAGAATATCCGGAGGAGATGTAAAAGTGTTATTGACTAGTGAGCAGCGCACTACATATGCACTGACAGGATTTACTTCAGGAGCTAGATCGCTAAGGAATGATGCAGCAACTGTAGATGAAGCAGAAGGGTATTGACCAGCGCTGAAGCCAATCAATTTACCGAAAGCAGCGTTATCAACGATCAGCCGCGGGACGCGACCAGTAGTTGGCAAGCCCGTTCCTGTAGCACTATACAATCCAGTAGGTGGACGTGTATACGTTCCAATCGCAGTAGAAACGGAGCTGACATCGACCTGAGCCGCATAGTACGTTGCATTTTCAACAAGCTGAATCCAAAATACATTATCACCATTGGGATCCACGAGGTATGCTCCAGCATTAACCAAAGCAGTCTGAATCATACGATTGATATCCGTGTAGCTGTAGATGCCATCCTTGAGCGTGATAGAAATGGTAGAGACAGTAGCGGCGGTAGGCATTTCGATCTTGAAAGTATTGTTGCCATAAGCTACGCTATCGACGTTGAACTGAGAATTGTACATGCTAATGGATTGAACAGCTACCTCAACATTTTTGAAGTTAGCAGACGCTGGGAAGGAATAACGGTACTGATTATTGAATCCATTGAATACCAAATCTTTGGAGCTGATTGCTACTAATGAACTCATAATTGATCGTCTTCAGTTTTATATTCGTAGCGCGATTGTTTGATGACTTTATCGAAATTAAATCTCATCTCACCCTTTACTGAATCTATGAATAAACACTGGCCCTTTTTGGCTGTAGCTTGCTCATAGGCTCTGATGAGCCCTTCCTCGGTCGTGCTGGGGATATTGAAATCTTTGAACACCATCTTTAAATCTCGCTTCGAATTGGCTTTTAGGATCGCCACATATTCTGAATTCAATCTAATCATCTTAGGGCACGCGAAGTAGCTGTGGATCAAGCAAATAGTGCTGAGCTTGAGATGTCTCCCTCTGGTGAAATGGTGGCTAAACAACCTCTCCATTAGCAAACGATCATTGCTGAAATCGTCGATGATTACAAGCTCTACACCTCCCTCTTTGGTTTTGCGGATAGTATCAACGCTGGGAGGGTTCTCTGGGTCGTGAACCGTTATAAAGCCGCTCAGCTCGTCCTGGAGATAACGATACAATTCTTGATCGGGGTTTCTAGCGATGATATGGAGATGGGAGAAGCAATTGGGACTATGCTTTAGGATGTACATGCATAAGTTGTTTTGCCCGAAAATGATGGTCCAAGCACGAGCATTCGAAAGAGTTTCTTGATACCAAGCTGCCTGATATCGCCTGCCGAGGGAGTTCGATACTGTTTAGGAAGAGCTGCTCCATAGTCTGGAATAGAGCTCATGATTTTCTATCCGATATTATATAAGGTAGGTTAAAAAAACATGGGATTTACATATCCACCTGTAATTCATGATTCTCAGCTCTATTATCCACTATTCTACGCCTCATTAGGTTCAGATGGATTGCTTACCTATGACTACGCTCAGACCCTATATCTGAGCAAAAATGACTATCGACTGAGCTACATATCTGGAATCGTTCCTGGCACTGCCTATAGTGGAATTGCCTTGGTTCCCGGTGATAACAATGATATCGGCGGCCTCGGCGCAATCAGCTGTAGTAGCTTGACTGTAAATGGATCAACGATTGCAAGCGCTCCATCATATGTAATTGGCATTACTCCTGGAACGGCTGCTATCAACAAAGCATTGGTTCTTGGATCCGCTGGGGAAATCGGCACGATTAGCAGCTTGACGGCAACGAGCATCACTGGCACGCTCCAAACAGCGGCTCAGCCTAATATAACATCGCTAGGCACGCTCTCGTCGCTGACTGTTAGTGGAAATATTACTGGTACGCTGGCAACGGCATCTCAACCTAATATTACTTCTCTAGGGACTTTAACTTCGTTAAATTGTTCAGGAAATATATCTGGAACGCTAGCGACGGCAGCGCAGCCTAACATAACCTCACTAGGGACTTTAACTTTGTTAAATTGTTCAGGAAATATATCTGGTACGCTAGCAACAGCGGCGCAGCCAAATATTACTAGCTTAGGAACACTGAGTGGTTTAACTATCGGAGGCAATCTAACTTTTTCAGGAGCTAGTCGATCGTTAACTGGTCTTAGCTCGCTATCATCATCATCGATTACTGGAACGCTACAGACCGCTGCTCAACCAAACATAACATCATTAGGAACCCTCTCATCGCTCACCGCAACTAGCATTACTGGAACGCTACAGACTGCCGCTCAACCAAACATAACATCATTAGGAACCCTCTCATCGCTCACTGCAACTAGCATTACTGGAACGCTACAGACTGCCGCTCAACCAAACATTACCACCCTAGGAACACTCTCAGGGCTATCGTTGAGTGGAGATGCTGTTATAACGGTACCAGCCGCATCAACGCTAACCTCAACATCTTATGCCTCAGATTATCCGCTTCAATTCAGGAATGTATCGAACGTCTCTGGCGCTTCGTGCGGGATTAGCTTTGCAATCCATGAAGAGGCCAATTTAACCAATTATACGCCCAATGCTGCTATCATAGTATCAACTGATAAGACAGGAGCTAGCAATATCCATGCTCCGGCTGTAATCAGCATTCGAGCTAGATCGTATCAGATCCAAACAGACGGTTCTCTAGAAGAGCGCATGAGAATCGACGCCAATGGGAAATTCAGCTTTTCGTCAACTATTGGAGACGGGAATTGGAATTTCCTTCGAGAACTAAACAGTGCTACTATACGCTTCGGGACAGCTCTATCCAATAAGGACTGTATTTCGTTGTTTTGGAGTTATCTATCCGCTGGCAGTTCTTCTAACTATTTAGCATTCAACATCTACGGCACGAGCAATGCCCTAACCATCCAAGCAAGCGATCGACGAGTTGGAGTAAGAACCAACAGTAGCATAACATGCTTTGACGTTGTGGGAACATGCTTTGACGTTGTGGGAGACTCAGGGTTGCATGACGGAACATATCAAAGGCTAGCGCAATTCAGAAACAATAATGCAAGCCCGATTGCTCTAGAGATCCAAATATCTAATGCAGCAGCTGGATCTGGATCAGTATGGATGGGTACGCAATCCACAGACAATTTGCGATTAGGAGTGAATAACAGCACGGTCATGTACTTGAATAGCTCCAATCGTGTTGGCATTAATAATACTGGCCCTGAAGCTACTCTTCACGTAGGAGGCATGAGCTGGGCCAACTCAGGGTTTCATTCAAAGCAGGATGGAGCGGCTAGTCCCGCCCTAAGTTGGCGTTCAATTCAGCTAACATCATACACGGGCATTGGATTATATCAAACCAATACTGCTTCTATCCGATTAGGAACTTGCGATTCAAGCTTCGCATGGAATGGGTACGCTACCGTATATGGAGGGTCATACACGAATGCTTCAGATCGTGATTAGACATAGAAGACATCTCGTATGGCTTAGAGACCGTGCTACAAATGCGTCCAAGAGAGTTCGCATGGAAGCAGGATGACCGCCGCTCTGTTGGCTTTATAGCTCAAGAGCTCGTAGAGGTTTGTCCTATCCCAGTCTCAGGTGATCCTAATCGGCCTATTAACCCTGAAACAGGAATGCCAAACGATGGCATGGGAGTTGATCTAGGCTCTCTTACGGCTGTCTTATGTAAAGCTATTCAAGAGTTAAAAGCTGAAGTCGATAAGCTGAAGCTAAGACTGGACGGCATCGCCGACAGTCGAACAGCGACTGCGCCCCCACCGTAGGTGAAGAACTAAAAAAAATTGTTTCCACTCTACAGTGAGAACGTTTTAGGCTTACGAGAGCGCTGCTCATTTGCCCATACAGTTCCACCTGGTTTAGGCGCTCCGTGGATCCACTCAGGAGACGGATGCTGCTTTGGAGTAGCTACAACCGGATCCTTGATAGTGAGATCGGCTAGAATTTTTTTGAGCTCCTTGACATTCGCATTCGCCTGATTGGTGTAGCTATGGCCCGGTTTGAAAAGTTTCGGATTGATGACAATCATACTTCCTATTAGAACGAAGTTCGAAGAATCGCAGATCTGAGAACAAGTGGAGCAATCGAAGATTGCCTGATGACCTTTGGTCTATCGTCTCTAAGCTCTGCTCTATAGAAGAGCACTCATAATATTTTTGAACTCAGAACTAGTAATCATCTTCTGCTCAAACATATTCGTTGCTAGTCTGTAAAGCTCTCTTAGCATGTCTGGGTTGTCATTCCCTAGTTGAATCTCGCCGCGTAGCTTGTCGAACTCGGCCTTAAGGGTTAGTCTCGGATCCTCCATCGGGGTTTGTAGTGTGTGCTGAACGTGAGTCTTCTTAACGATCTCATAAAATACTCGCTGATCTTCAATCGGTAGCGCGTGATACGCTTGCTGGTTGATATTATCGTTATAAAGCAAATCCTTGACCATCTCTGTCAATTCGTTACTCATCACTCTGATAGGACCAACCGAAGTGCGATTTGGGGAAACTAGCTTCAGTCGATTGTTGTTGAGATCCTCCTTGCGAATGAACTTCGTTCCGATCCTCTTGTACTTGAGGTCAGATGCTTTGCCTGAACCTTCGATGTCTGCGAGATTGTACGATCGGTTTTTCTTTTTCACGGCGACTCCCGCACCACGCAGACCACGTCCAGTTAGCCCCTTACCGGAAGGCGGTTCATATACAAAATCCTTCTCCTTCTGCTTCTTAGCCGAGATGCTCTTCGATGACTTCTTATTTCTCCTTTGATCCGGTGTTTGAAACGTGGTTTCTTCGAATTGAAGCAACGCTTCGTCATCAGCGCCCTGCTTTGGATCGACCACTTTAATGATATCAAGAATGTGTCTAAGTCGGATGTATAGCAATGATTGCTTCTGAGCGTCCTTCTCTTTACCGGCGAGAATATTTAGTTTTCGCACCCCTGTGGATAATTCTCCGATCAAATAGTTGAGCGTGACATTCCATTCGATTCGTTTGCTAATGTTGTTAATACGTTTATCATCAATAATCTCTTGATCGTCTGATACCTGGAATAACTTCATATCATCGCCAATGTAGATAGTCTTCGCTTGACTGACGTCGTTTTTATTGACAACTTAGGTCTCAGCTTTAGCTGACCCAGATCATCAATATTTTTGTAGACATATTCCACACTTGCCCTTGCCTTAAACGAGGATAATTCAAAACCCTTCTTACTGATTCTAGTATCGAGGGATACTGTTGAGTCTTCGAGCGCTCGCTTCTTGCTATGTTCTTCTACTTCCATAAGCTCCTCTTGCTTTGCCTTCCATTCATCGAATGCTACTTTCTCTTCATCATTCATACTATCAACCAATTTATGATCCTCGGCATTCAATCGACTACGAAGGGTGGGTCCCAGCTCATAGGCATTGTTATTCCACGTGTAGAATAATCTCTGCGCTCGTTCCTTATCTTCTAAATTTTTTCCTTAGATCAAGAAGTTGATTACCCTTTGACATCAGGCTAAATAGCTGATCTCTAATGGCTTTCTCTGTCAGCTCCCAATCCACTTCTCTCATCATCCGATTGTCAGCACGCATTTTATTGCCATTGCTATTGATGATCTCTCCATCCGGATAACGGAGTTTGTAGTCATGCTCAAGGATTTCACCATTTCGGATAATAACTGGCTTGAAATAAAAGTTTGATAGTTCTGAATGATTCTTAAACGTATATACAATCTCATCTTTATACATCTGGGGATCTCTTTGAGGTGGCAAATCCTTTTTCACGACTTCGGCTTGCTCCACAGCAGCTTCTTGGTTTACCTCAACCATCGGGACGTCCATGTCTTCGCTACCCATGGCTTCGTTAGCCTCAGCTTCAGTTGGCTTACTCATCTCCTGATAGATATCAGCTACGCTGGAAAAAAGGGGAGCAGATGGCTTGCTACCACTTTCATCAGATTCAGAATCTGTCGTCTTGGAAGAGGTCTTGCTACCCATGGCCGTCATGATCCTCTTGATAATATCAGCATTCTCCGTTGCATCTTTCTGCTTATTGTCATCAGTATCAGTTGCCCACAGAACATTTGCATATGCTTCGCGCTTCATCTCTTCCAAACGCTGATCGCGCGCGATGCGCGCCAACAGAGCGCTATGCTTTGTGGCACGGTCTTGTTTGTTCTCGAAGTTGGGATACAACTCTCCTTATTAGAACGAAGATCTCTATATTAACATCAGTTAAAAAAATAATATTTCTTAGATATAAATTCGTTTCCACGGTTGAGTTCGCAAACCATTTTTTCCATCCATGGTAAATGGATGTACTAAACTATTGCGCCTGTTGAGCAAATCGTTGTAGTGATCTAAAACTAGACCTATATCCATGCCAAACAGCCTCTCAACCTCATCTTTATTAATGGTGTCGTGTAGGAAAACACGAGTTTACGAGTCCCCGCCCTATCAACGGAAGTCTTTAGGACGAGCCCTACCAACAACACACGCCTACCCCGAAAGGTCGGCGGATATGTCGGGATGATAAAACCTGAAGACCAGGTCCGATCCCTTATTCGGGCTGGAATGTGCCTCCCTGTGTGTTGCGGGTCAGGTAGGTTACCCTTTGGTTCAAATATAAGAGCACCCTTAGCCACGAGCTACGGCTAGGATGCAATGTACACACGCGCTTTCACGCTAAACCCACTGTGGTCCCTCAGAAGGAAGGGTACCAGGCCAATCGAGGCCTCGGACAGGGGCGCCGAGACGAAGTCTCGGCTGGAAGTCAAATATACTGGGGGGCCTCGCCTCACACCCAGACAAACGTACAAACGTACAGGGAGGTCTCTAATACCTCCTACACTCGGCCACTACTCACTCTTGGCCTTTCCAGGGATGAACACTCGGTCAATGTACCTTATGCTCACCGGCAGACATACCCCGTGGCCTTTCCAGGGATGAACACTCGGTCAATGTACCTTATGCTCACCGGCAGACATACCCCGTGTCTACAGCTAAGCGAAGACTTACCGGTAGACGGACTTGACCCTTGTGTGGCTTCGGGGGGAAATTCTGCTCTCTGTTTATGTTAGAGGCCGTGAGGCCTCCCCTATAACTAATCCCTAATGTCTATACAAATATCAAGTGTGGACCGAGCTTTCGAGCTGATCTCACAACTGGACGATACCTCGCCCTAAATCCGAACTCCTACTGGGCATAAATGTACCCACTATGAAACTTCGGAGGCCCCGGCCGGCAGTTTATTATGACCCGCCGAGGCTCCCCTGTCACTCCGTAGTCTCCATCAATCTCCGTGGCACTCAAACGCGGGGAATGTGTCCGGCCAATCAGAGTCCTCGGCTAGCCATCATTCGAAGGTTCAAGACAGTTAGGCCTCGGTCGGAACTCGCCCGGCCGCGGCGATTTCCCGATCTCACAGCGGCCCCCAACTCGGCCCGAGCCGTCCCAAGTGGTGAGTGCCGTGTTGCCTTCGTACTTCTCCGTCCGTCGTCGTCATGCAGTCGTCTGGTGGCCCTGGAAGTGCGCCGCCCTTCACCTTCCCGGACCTCGGTCCAGTCTCGCAGGTGAGTCTTCGTGTGGCGTACTTGCTTGTTGTTCTGACTCGCTTCATCGTCTAACCGTCTTCAACTTGATTCATCTTGCTGCAGAGCGCTCAGCTCCTCGGACCCATGGGCCATCCCATCGACACATCGGCTCCGACCTCGGAGGCTTCGGCGGTGCCAACTCCCGCCTCTGCGTCAGCAAGCGGGGTGCCCCGACGGCCCCAGGCTTCGGATGCTGTCTCCGCGCCGTCTGCGTCGTTGTCTGGCACTGCTGGCAGCGCCGGGGCTGCTCCGTCACCAACTCCCGCCTCTGCAGGTGCACGCGGGGTGGCGAGCAGTCTCCAGGCTGCGCCTCAGTTCGCTTCTGGTCAAGCTTCGGTTGTCCGCGCTGGAGAGGTTTCGGCTTCGAGTGCAGCGGCTTCGGCGTTGCCAACTTCCGCTTTGCAATCTGCTAGCGGGGCTTCGTCGAACCCTGAGTCCACTCAGCTGATCCCTCGGTCCTCGCCTGACTCAAGTCCTCTGCGCGAGGCTTCGTCGAACGCCGCACACTTCTGTCGCACTGGTGACCCTCTGCCCGCTGCTTCGCACGAGGCTTCGCGTCCCGCTCAGCTCCCTTCGGCGCAATGGTTTGCGGTTGAAGACATAGTTCACGCAGAGGTTTCAAGCGCTGTGGGTGACCTTCGCGCAATGACGGAGCGACGTTTCACAGACCTCGCCCACCTGATGATAGGCTTGGTGCGTCACCCTCCGCTTTGGGTCGACTATGAACTCGACCAGCGGCTTGAGCGGGCTCGCAGCCTCGGAGAGGTCGTCCAAGCGCTCAACCCGGACCCTTGTTCGCCTCCCATGGGTTGGGATGAAGAGATGCGACAGCTCCAGCTCGACGTCAAGTACCATGAAAATCGCGCCCGACACTTCGAGTCGCTGCTCAACAAAGAGACCGACCTCAAGAATCAAGCTCAGATCCTGTGTCACCGAGCTTCGTTCGAGCGCAACGAGCTCTTCGAGGTCGTCAAGTCGCTTCGCCATGAGCGCGACGAAGTCTCGCGTCAATTGAGGAAGTCCAACTCCGCCATGGCAACGAACGACGAGACGATCGCTCTGCTGAAGTTCCAGTGTGAGCGGTACGAGGCTTCTCTCAAGGCTTCTGACTCGCTCTTGGCGAAGGATCGTGAGCTGTTCAAGTCGGGTCTCGTCGAGTACAACCGCAACATGCGGCAGCTCCGAGCTCTCCTCGTCGACCAGGCGCGTGGCCAACCGGAGACTCAAGACCTCGTCCGACGTATGGATGAGAACATCTTGCCTCGCGCTTTCGAAGCTTTCCTGGGTGTGCTCGACTCTGTGGTGTAGCGGGATCAGCCAAAATCTGGTTAAGGCTTGATCGAGCTTCCCACCAGCGCCCAGACACCGACTAACGGAGGGGGTTCCCCAACGATCCGTGATCGGCTGAACTTGTTCTCACCTTGTGTACCCGTCGGCGGGCTGGATCTGCTCTCTCGGGGCTCGGAGGATGCAGCACTGGGTGAAGATCGAGTGTCTTGGCGTGACGCGGGGACAGTTCGTGGAGCAGCGCGGGAATCTTCGCTCTGCGTCCGAGTATACGCTCCGATCGAGGGTTCTTCGCTGCGATCGGCCGGCCTGGAGTCGATCCAAGGCCTGTAGTTGCCTTTCCGGGTGTGTTCCTTCCTTCCTTGAGTTGCTTGCCGCTTCCTATAGCGGGATCGAGGTTGATCGAGAGGAGAACGATCGCCGGCCAAGCAGTATCCGGTCGATCGAGGACTTGCACACAAGAGATAGATCGCTAGAGCAGGTCAAGCTGGCCAATGTATTAATCCAGTCTTAACCGTACCGCTAGTTCACTACCCGAAGTGTCGACGCTTGCCGAGGCCAATGTAGTTCCTGGGACTTGGTGACTTGAGGGGACTTGTGGTCTTCTGTGCAAAAGCTCTTCTGATTTATGTTTAGCGGGTGTTCTCCTACCGCTACCATCCTGCCTATCTTCCTACGAACAAACAACCACTGGATCCTTGTCCCGGCTTCGCTCTCCGGTGCCCCCCATCTTGGCCGATCGGCGATCAGCAATCTACCCTCGATCGGCAACTCAGCCCCGATCGACAACTCACCCTCGATCAGCAACTCACCCTTGATCGGCAACTTGCCCTCGATCGGCGACCGGCGATCCGCTCTCGATCGACTCGGGTAAACGGCAATCCACCACCGATCCGTCCGCCCCGGTGCTTGGACTACCCGGATCTCCGATGCTGGACCTCGATCTTGGTCTAGGTCCTCACTCGCTGACTCCGCTCCACTGTCTCGACGCGATCGCTCGTCGCCCGCTCTGATATACGTCACTTACGCGTCGACGTCACTCGATCACCTGATATCCTCTCTTGATCTGGGTTCACACTCGACGCCTGTCGCCCGATCGCCGATCCCATCTGGTTCCATCGATCGGCTACGTTGCCTTTCTCGGAGAACATCATTCGAGAAGGATTCTTATCCAGCGCTTCTCCACAACTCTTCGGCTACCTCCTCTGCAGAGGCCCCTGCTTCGCGTTCTCGAGAGACTTCGGCTCGCTCCGGTACTGTTCGCCGTCGGGCTGGTGCGTCGGATGGCGCTCAAGATGATGTCTCAATGGATCATGACGGCTCGGATGACGCCTCGGGCCCCGAGGCTTCTGATTCTCGTCCCACCAAGCGGCCCAAGAATGCTCACCCGCCGTCTGCAGAGACTTCACCGCCTGCCCGGGTGCGTGTGTCGTCACGGACATGTGCCCCTACCAAGCGCGCCACACGACTCGGCCGCCCTTCGGTCAACCTTGAAGAGAGAGCTCGGGCCAAGTCGAAGTCGCGACCTTCGCTTCCTCCGGTTGCAGTCGCCCGCCAGGGTGAGTCACAGGCTTCGGTTGCTGAGTCTACGGCAGCTCAGGCCAGTCGTCCTCCTTCCCCGACTCCATCCGATGCTTCAACCGCTCTGTTCTCTGAAGCCTCGGAGGCTGAGGTCAAGTTCGAGACTTCGGACCGCGACGAAGAGCTTGAAGAGAAGCGCCCTGTTGAGAGTTTGCCTCTTAATGCTTCGGTCGTGGTCCCTCCTCGTCGAGACGGTCGTCCTGTGCGTCCAGCGTCTACGACATCGGCACTCCGCTCCATGGTTGATGTTGAGCGTGAGAATGCGCCTGATGACGAGGTTATCGGCAACACTGAGGCGCCTTGTGCAAGTGAGGCTTCGGCATCAGTTTCAGCCACTACCCCGCGGTCTCAAGCAGCACCTCGCAGGCCTCGTCGTCGTAACTCTCGCACCCAGGTCGTGGCCACCCTCTCGGCGGCAAGTACGGCCGAAATGTCAAGGTTCGCTCGGACTTCGACACCGCCGGCCCCAGTTCGAGGGGAGCAGCCTCTGGTTCGCGTGTCTCGCAAGCTGCCGAACACCGCGACGCCATTTCTCGACCCTCCGTTCCGAGCGTACGGGGCCAAGCCCTGTTGGTGCATTATCCAGAACGTTCGGATGCCTACGCCAATTGCTAGTGACGTGATGGTGGAGTGTTCGGCTGAAGGCATAGAGGCGTGGGCTGATTGGGAGAACCCGAATCACCCCTTCCAGAGGTTTCTCGTCAGCATGCCGGCCGAACCTTGCCTGTTCGACGTCGATGCGTTCATACCTGACGTCCCTATCTCAATTCGTGCGGACGTTCGGTCGCTGCTGGTGAAGCTTTGGCGTCAGTTCACAGGCAGATCTGTTGGTCGCACGGAGAAGGATGACCTCGGCTTCTCGCTGTTTGAGCGTGGTCACTGGATCTCAACGACTGCAGTGGAACGCTGGCTCCAGGCATTGGCTCAAGCGCTCGGTGAAGACTCGTCGGAGTATCAGGCAATTCTGGCTGAATGGAACAAGTATAACCGGGAGCGTAACAACCGTGCAGACCGCTTGCGCCTGCAGATTCCCAAGCGCTGGTGGCAGTGGTGCTTCCCAGACTTCGCTGGTCACGTCTCGTGTGAGACCGAAACCATACTCGAACCTTCGGTCCTGCAGTATTCGTTTGAGAACTTGGTGTGGGCTCCTCAGTCGGACGACTGGGTTTCCGAGTGTTTGGAATTGGACGGGCACCAGCCGTGGCGTAATTGTTGGGTGGATGTGCCGTCCGAGCACCCGTATAACACCACTTTCGCTCCCTGCAATCCTGCGGTTCCACTCTTCGTCCCGCGCGGCATGACTACCCGTGAGGTTGCGTCCGCCATCACTGTGAACCCCGTGCTGGATCCTCGTCGTGTTACGGCTCCGTGGGTACGCGAATTCACAAGCTTTCACGGGCCGCCGACCAGTCTACAAGGGGACGTGCAACAAGAAGACGGAGACGAGGTCTCGGAAGAAGAGGAGGTTGAAGAGGTCATCGAGGAGATCGAGTCTTCTGAGGAGGAGCCAAGCATCTCCGGTAATGCTGGCGATGACCAAGCTCCAGCTGGCGAAGGTACACCGACCCACGACGCTCAAGTTGCCGCGGCAGATACGCAACCTTCGGCCCCAGAGCGCGCCCCGACTTCAGAGGCCTCTGTTGAGAAGGCGTCGGCCGGCGAAGTTTCTCCCGAAGAGCCAAGTTCGCCTCCAAGTGTCGCTGACCAAGCGGCCCCACAGGGCGAGCCTTCTCCGGCTGCGCGCCTCCGCGTTTTGGCCAAGGTCGCGTCGTCTTCGGATTCCTAGGCTTCGTTCCAGTTCTTCACCATGTCCAAGTCGAGCTAGATCAGGGTAATCAGACTTCTTTCGTAGCATAACTAGCTCGCCCATGCAATTCAGTAACCGCTCGTCCTTCTTCAGTAGTTCTCCATGATTCTCCAGTCATAATCGCCACATCGTAAAGTCTTGTCCACTTCAGCATACAAATATACAATCTTCGTCCGCAGTATCTTCTTTCGTCTGCTGGGGCGGGCTGCGTGGCCCCGCCGGCAGTTCATCATTGCGAGAGGGATGCACCTAGTCTTCGTCAGCGACTTGGACCATTTGCAACCTTCGGTCGCGGCGCTTCTCGCGTAAGTAGTCGTACAGCAGACCACCGCACGACAAATTAGATGCAGGTTCCCACGAGGGTTCGTCGTATCCAACCCACTTCACCTTGAACTCTCGGACGGCTCGTTCAGTGCTCGTCGAGAGGGGAATACGGTCATCCAGGATGGCCTCTACCTCATATTCACCAGCGAGGTGGTCGGGTTCCCAACTATCCTCCGGGAGCAACTCCTCGTCGAAGTCTAGTCGCGTCTCCTCGGTCACCTCAGCTGCTAATCGGGTCTTCGGCCGGTCTCCAAACTCGTTCACGGCCTTCAGTCGAGACACATGCACGACCGGGTAGAACCGATAGCCGCTCTTGTCGGGTAGATCCAACTCGTACGCATACTCGTCAACCTTCTGCTTGATGCGGAAGGGTCCATGCCACCGATGAGCTAATTTCTTGGTCAATCCAGGCTTGACACGTTCCATGTAAAGCCATGCGCGATCTCCTGGCTGGAAGAGAGACTTCGGTGCTGGGTCTGGTGAATCGTCATCACCATCAGTACCTGCCGGCTCGTCCTCCGCGGTTTCACTAGTCGCAGAAGGTGGAAGCGCAGCACGTTCCGCTCGACCCAAAGTCTCGTTGTGCCTCGCAGCTCTCCGAGCCTTCTCGACCGCTTGGTATTCCTTTGCCATCTCTAGCGCCACTTCCTGCTGCCTGTTGACTTCCCGGCGCCATGCTAACGCGTCCGACTGTCGCCCAAAGCCCCGCTTCAATGAGGAAGACATAGCTCTGAGGGTGGACCTTGCGTCCCATCCGTGCACCAAGTAGAAGGGTGTGTCCTTCCTCGTGGCATCCTGTGAGTTGTTAATCGCAAAAATCAACTTCTCCACAATCTCATCCCAATCTTGTTGTAGCGGGTCCTCAGCGTACACTCGCACGGATTGCATTACAGTCTTGACCGAGCGTTCCTGCTGGCCGTTGGCCTGCGGCCGGTAGCTCAGCGTAGCTCTAGATCGCGACTGCATCATCTCGGCAAAGGTTTGGAAGACCTCGCTCATGAAGCGCGGGTCTCGGTCATGCCTGATCAGAGACGGCGCTCCGAACCTTCGGTACACGCACTCCTCGAATGCTTGCGCAACGCATAGTGCAGACATGTCCGCCATCGCCTTGCCCATGACGAATCCAGTGAACGCACACTGAAATAGTAACAGCGCGGTGTTGCCCCGCCGAGTCTTCGGTAGGGGTATCACAAAATCCATCGAGACAATTTGTAGCGGTCGTTCGGCAAGGATGTTGCCCGGCGAGTATCCACGCAGTTGTGGACGACTCTTGCTTGAGCTACAATCTGGACAGGAGCGCACATGTTTCTCCACATCGGCGAACAGTCCGATCCAATAGTAGTCTGCCTTCACCCGGTGATAAGTTCGGACGATACCTTGGTGACCGCCCTCCAACGAGTCATGGCAGTTCTGTAGGACCTCTTGAACCATCGTTGTTGGCACCACTAGGCGTAATGTCGTCTCCTCGGTTCGGTCACGCCCCCACCGACGGTTCGCACCAAGGAAGTACAGCAAGCCATCTTCGCTTAGCACAAACTTATCAGCCATTTTCCAGGCTTCGCGTGCGGCTTTGTAGGCAAGGTTCGCTTCTTCTCCCTTTAGCACCGTCTTGAGATTTGACCATCGGAGTTCTTCGTCTTGGGCTGTGCCAATGCGTCTGCGCCGTTCCTCCTGCACAACCAGCGGGTCGATGTCGTCAGCACTCGGTTCACGGGCCACTGTTGCATCAGGCCTCGGTGGGTCCGGAAGTTCGCCTGACTCCTCGCGGTTGACATCGTTCGATTCATTCTCTTCGGTTCTTTCCTCTGGACCATCACCCGAAGTCTCTTCAGCAAAGCGTACACGCTTCGCACGCGCTCGGGATTGTTGCCTCGTTACCGCGGCTACATGTCCAGTATCCCGTACAAAATCGAAAAAATTCTTACCACGGTCACTGTCACGCGTGTCTATCACACGTATCGAGTCCACCTGACGCGTGATCATCTCTTCAGAAGCTTCAGCTGACCGTTCATATTGTACTTCTTGGATCCGATTCAATTCCACCAACTCTCGTTTCCGTTCTTCACTGGTCACCGTCATCGACACTTTCTTCACCAGGGTCTCGCTCGCCAAAGAGTCTGCCGCTGCATTGAACTCTCGTATGGCATGAAGATACTTCACTGAACGAAGCTTCGCTGTGAGTTCCTTGTGCTTGTTCAGTTGTGCCATTAGCGACTCCTTACGGCAAGCGATCACCCCTAGGGATTGCTGGATTGCGAGTCTCGAGTCTCCGACGATGACTAAGTCCTCGGCCCATGTTCTAGGGCTGTCAAGACTCCGTTATTCATACCGGTGTACTCAGCGAGGTTTACTGTCGTAGCCTCGAGATACGCACTCGCAGCGATCACTACACTCCATTCGGGAAGTCGCCATAGTATCCAGGCGCAACTGCCGTAGCCACCATGCTTCTCAGTCTTCGCCGAGCCGTCGAACGAAAGTACGTAGCCACTGTAGGTGCGTGGCAACCGTGCATACAGCAAGTGCGGATCCATCCGAACATTCGGCGAGCCTTTGGTCGGTGGGGTCACCGGTGCCAGCGAGTCTTCGAGATCAACGAAACTTGTGATCGTCGACTGCAGCAGCTGAGCGAAGGCACAGTCCTTCTCTTTGACTCGTTGCACCACTAGACTCCACGGAGACAGCAAGACGGCAAATTGTGTTGCCCGTCCGAAGAGTGTCTTCGATTTGTGGACCCAGTCGAGCGTCGAAAATCGTGTGTAGACGTGGATGGTCCGACCTGCCAGCTGGGTGTAACACACCTTCAACAGCTGTAACAAAGCCAATACCTCTTTCTCCGCCGGGTGGTAGTTCATCTCGGCATCCTTGAGCACTCGGCCTCAAAACCGAACAGGGTGCATCAAGCCATCGTGCTCTTGCATGAGCGTGGTGCTCACTGCCCACTCGTTCGCAAACAGCGTCACATGGACCTCTCGGTCACGGTCAAAGTGTCGAAGGACCGGTGCCTCAGCGACCTTTCGTTGCAATGCTGTGAAGCTTCGTCTGGCCACCGAGAGGTCACCCCCTGGCGCGAAGTCCTCGTCTCGTAGCTGGTAGAGTGTAGCTCCGTAGACCGCAAAGTCCTGTATGAAGCGACTGTAGTAGTTCAACGCGTCAAGGAAAGCTTGCACTCCCTTCTTGGACCGTGGGAAGGAGAGCTCAGTGATAGCCTTCAACTTCTTCGGGTCTGCCCTGATACCACTCCGTGACACTTCATGAGACAGAAAGTCCACCTTGGGCTGCACGAAAATGCTCTTCGTGAAGCTGACACTGATCCGACATTCCTCAAAGCGAGCGAGGAGTCGATCTAGCGTTGCCAGGCACTCGTCGAAGGATTCGCCTCCGAAGCAGATGTCGTCCACAAACGATCGTCGCTCAAATACTGGCACCAACGAAGATTCGTCAGGCTCTCCATTCGCAAACATGTCTGCGATAGGGCCGTTGATCAGCTTCGAGACCGAGCTCTCCTCTGACTCCACGCCAAGCGACGCCTCAAACTTCGTAGGCGACTGCCCTGAGTCGAGTGACTGTTCGGGAGCTTGTTCGGTCGAGGTGCGGGTGAGTTCTCGGTCACGCGCTTCTGCTTCTTCCATCAAACGCGCGTAGTTTTTCCATCCGCCCTTCGGCTGAACAAAACCCCACAGAGCGTTGTCGAGCATTCGTTGGTAGATCATAGGTGCATTCTTTAACCCAAAAGGCATTCTGAGCCACTCGAAATGACCCAGTGCACACACAAATGCCGAGATCTGGCGAGCCCTCTGGGTCATCATGATTGCCCAAAATCCACTTGCCGCATCAAGCGAACAGTACCACAGATATTTCTCCAAGTCTGTGAGCAAATCATCCACCAGGGGCATCGCATACTCCATGATTGCGGTGACTGCGTTCACCATCTTGTAGTCGATGCATAGTCTGATATCCACGCCATTCTTTTTCAGTACGATCACAATCGGTGACGACCATGGGCTGTTGGAGAATGCGATCAGACCGGCCTTGAGCAAACCTCGCAGATGTTCGTACAACTGCTTGAGGTGTCGGAGGGGAATCCTCCGTGCTCGTTGCTTGATCGGAGCATGGCCTTGCACGTCAATATCGCACACGACACCATACGCCGGCGGTGGCAGAGCATTTCCACTCGAGATCATGATGTTCTCATGCTTCTTCAGAACACTCACCACACGGTCCTGCCGTCCTCGGCTCAGCTCCGGGTGCCGAACATTCTCGGCCGAGTAGTCCAACTCTGTGACCGAAGCTTCCGTAAGGTCGGGCAAGAAGGCTAGCTCATGAGCGTAATCCTCCAAGTTGATCTCATTTGGCAGATGCGTTGCTCGATCACTGGTGGCCTGGGTGTCCGGTTCGTCACCCTCTGCATCGACTGCAGCGGCGGCCGACAGGTAGGTTCTAGTCAGCACGGCTACCGAATCCTCGTCTTGGACCGAGCCTCCGAGCTCGGGGAACTGTTCACCGTCACCCCAGTCCGAACTGCCTTCCGGTTCGTCCGAGAGTTCGGCGAGGTGCTGACTCCCAGTTATTCCTCGGTCTCCAACATCCGCGTCGACTCCGACACCCGAATCTCCATCACTCTCGGCCTCCACCGAAGCTTCTGTACTAGTGCTATCAGTTTCCGCATGCACGGGAGGGAGCGCCGCCGGATCATCACCCACCGGTGAGCCGTCGGCGACGAGTTGCTCCTGCTCCTCACGCTTCGCGATTGCACGTTCCCATTGTTCAGCACAACTCAATTGTCGACCTTGCGTTCGCGAGGCCTCGGGTGGCCGATGTAACACTCCGGCCGGCGACACATACTCCGGTCGATCGACGGCCGAAGGTTGAGAGGCCAACCAATCGGCATACGCATCACACTCACGCTTGAAAACCGTTTCATCTCGACTTCCGTCGTAGGCTAGTTTCTGCCAGTCCTCGTATCGTTCTGAACTGAGCCGAACGTAGCCTTCAGACTTCGGTAGATCGCCGATGGGCACCCACATCAGCATGGGCGAGTGAGCACGGCAAACTGTGAAACGCTTTGACACGTTCGTCAACCGCACCCTGTCGACCCTGCCTCGTCGAAACTTCGTCACCGTAGGCAGCAGAGACTTTGTGCGACGGACCCACACCTCGTGTGTATCCGGAGGTGGTTGTCGTCTCGGCACTCTGTACTCCGCGAACTCTCGGCTTTCGATGGTCAGGTCCTCGGACGGACCGCCGTTGACATGTGGGCCTTCACCGTGATCGTTCAGCATATTCAGCGTCTTAATGAGCGGGATGCTTACCTCGTCCGGCAACCTTGCTGTTGCATGGAACAAGTCCAATCGCACTCCTGCGGGAATCATGAAGTCGGTACCGAGGACCACGTCCACACCAGCACCGTGGTCCATGATCCACAACTCGAACTCGTACACTCTGCTCCAGCCAAGAGTTACTTTCACGAGAGCTCACCGCTCGGTCGTCATGGTTCCTTTCGTAAACCCTTTGACCTCCATGCAGCGTCCGTGCCCTTGGATATCACGTAGCCGCAACTGCTTCGCGAACCTCTCAGAGACCACACTGACATTCGCTCCAGTGTCCAATAGGATCCTCGTTCGCGCATCATTCACTGCGCCCTTGACCAGAGCTCTCATCCGAGCCCTCTTGTCAAACTTCTGCGCAGACCACCACCCCAACCTCTCACCCGGGAGTAACTTCGTCACCCCACTGGGCGTTCGGCCAGGGCGTCCTTCCTGCACCGCGCTTGAGACCCAAGCTTCGGCACCATCTTCATCTCCATCATCATCATCATTCATTCCACTTGTTACACCTCCACCGAGGGTTGCCCCTCTCTCCTTTTCATTTTCCATCGTCTTCACACATTCCTCGTCCTTGTCGTTCGGCCGTTTGCATTCGCCCACAAATGCGTAGACGCAGTCTGCGTCTATTGCGGGCTCAGCTAACTGTGGCAGCCCGATTGGGACCAACCCAGTTTCAGTTGGCGGGCTGCCTAGTTTAAATTGCCACCGAAGACTAGGCTTTGGAGCTCAGGCGAGAGGTCCTTCTTGTCGGCCTTCGGTTTGATGAACGAAGTGAGGGCTTGCAAAGCTTCGCACTTGCCGACATCGTGCACTTGTTGGCACAGTCGGCACCGGCGGTAGCAGTAGTGGGCAGAATGTCCTGCCCCTCCGCATGCTGCGCAAGGTCCGTACTGACGCGGCCGGCCATCCCGGTGTTCTCGGCCAGAGTGGCGGTTGTTCCGGTCGAAACCTCGACCAAGTTCCCCACCCCTGTGCTGACGTTGGTCAGGTCGGGCGTACGTCCCTTCTGCTGCTTGTTGGCGTTCACGCTCATTGGCAGCGGCAACGTGAGCTCCTTCATCTCCGGAGCTGGTGGCGTCACTGTAGCCACCATCACTCGGATCACTCTCAGGATAATAGTAATCGCTGGCGTCACTGTCGCTGTCGTTGCACGAGCCACGGCGTGGCGGAGAGCGCTCGGCTCTATCACCCTTGGTACCGCGGACTTGTAATTCGGCAACCAGATCAGACAGCGAGGCTTCAGCTAGCGAAATGCGTGGAACATGGCGCGAGTCATCACGACGACGCGAGTCGTCACGTCGGCGCGAGTCCTCGCGGCGGCGCTCATAACTGCGGTCACGGTCGCGACGGTAACTATCGCGCGAAGCTTCGTGGCGAAGGTCATCACGACGGCGCGGTTGGTCTCGACCACGTGGGTGGTGAGACGAGGTCTCTCGGGACTGTCCCCGCTCCTCAGACTTCAGGATGTCGTTGATCATGTCCTCGAGCTCGTGAATGTCCTTCACTCGAACGTGGCAAAGCCGGCGTTCGAGGCTTCGGTCACCGCACGTCTCAAGGAAGCGCTGCACATGGTCCTTCGCATCGCGACCACCACTCTCAAACTGGAGGCCAGCGTTACGAGCGTAGCCGTTCAGTCGATTGAGGTAGTCACATAGGTGTTCAGAGGACTCCCGCTTCGCAGAGTAGTAGCGAGCCTTCGCAGACTGGCTGAACTGCGAGCAGTAATACTTAATGAACGCGTCGCTGAGCTTCTTCCAATGGCGTTTGGTCTTCTTCGGGAGTTGACGGTACCAGTGAAGGGCACCGTCCCGAAGGCTCAGCTCGAAAGCCATGCACCACTCGTTAGGCGGAGTGTGCGTCCCCTTCATCTCATAGACGAACGCTCGGAGCCACTGAATAGAGTTTTCACTCCGGTTGCGGGCCCCTGAAAAGTTCTTGATCTGCGCGAGCGGTCGGTGCGTGGCGATCTCGAGTCGAGGAGTCGAACTCAGCCTCTCCATCTCGCTCACCTCCCGCACTTGTCGAGCCAGCTCGTCACTTGGGCTGTCAAACCCGTCCTCGTAATCGGTAGCGTCCTCATCTTCACCGTCCGACGAAGAGTCGTCACGCGGCGTGAACCTACGGCTTGAGCGTCGCATGGAACTTCGTTGTGTGCTCGTTCCGCGTCGCGAGCTTTCGGTCTCGCGTGCAATACGTTCGGCACGACTTGCCGACCTAGGAGTCACCATGTGCGAGTCCTGGAAGTATGGTGTGCCCTCAGTCTTGGCAGAAAACACTCCTTCCGTTGCTTGGCTGCGGTTTGAGCGCTCGGCTGACTTCTTTGGAGTCTGCGGCAGTGGAATCTTCGACGGATCAACTTGTTCCTTCGCAGGGCGAGCGCTCGGCGGGCGTCCCAAGGTCAGGTCCGTTTCTCCAAAGCTCAGACGGAGCTTCCTCTTCCACTTGTGCAATTCCTTGCCGGCCAAGTCCGGCGTCCAACTCTTGATCGAGACCCCGGAAGGCCGAGTCATCGGTTCGCATCCCATCGCTCGGAGGAGGGACACCGTATCCTCGGCCACCTGGGTGACCGAGGTCGACTCGACGGGGTGCCGTAACTCCTCTTTCAGCTCAACCCATGTCGCTTGACGCGTCATCTCCGGGCTGAATTGCCAGATCCACTCGCTCGACTCCATCATCTGCTCAAGCATTCGGCCGAGCACCTTGTTCGCAGCTGGAGTGCTGCTGTTCATTGCGGGCCGACTTCCACGGGGTTCGTGAGGACCCTTAGTAGCCTGCACCAGAGCTCTCGAGTCCGAGGTCTCGGTGCCGTCCTCAAAGTCATCGTCCGCGTGGTCGGGTTTCGCCACTTCATCAAATTCCGCGACGAGGTTCCGCGACAGGGAGCGCGTGCCTCCGCTACGCCCCGCGGACAGCATCGCGCCCTCTTCATCACCAAACTCCTGCGTCGGCGCTGGAGTCTTCTCCTCCAGATCTTCATAGTCCATCATCATGTCATCTTTGGCGTCTGAATCCTCGTCGACCGACTCTTCGAAGCTGACCGACCTCTCGGAGATCGTCGACAACCGAGACGTTAGGTCACTCGCGATCGTTGACGAACCTTCGGCCGATCCTCGCCCCGACTTCACCGGCGTAGCTGGTACCGCTGACTTGGATCCTTTCGCCATCTTGTTCTTCTTGTTTCTTGTTCTCTTCACTTCTTCTTCTTCTCTCCTCAATGCTCGTTAGGGCAAACCTACACAGACCACAACACACAATCGGTCACACCAGTCCCGGGTCGCGGCACCAGTTGTCGTGTAGGAAAACACGAGTTTACGAGTCCCCGCCCTATCAACCGAAGTCTTTAGGACGAGCCCTACCAACAACACACGCCTACCCCGAAAGGTCGGCGGATATGTCGGGATGATAAAACCTGAAGACCAGGTCCGATCCCTTATTCCGGCTGGAATGTGCCTCCCTGTGTGTTGCGGGTCAGGTAGGTTACCCTTTGGTTCAAATATAAGAGCACCCTTAGCCACGAGCTACGGCTAGGATGCAATGTACACACGCGCTTTCACGCTAAACCCACTGTGGTCCCTCAGAAGGAAGGGTACCAGGCCAATCGAGGCCTCGGACAGGGGCGCCGAGACGAAGTCTCGGCTGGAAGTCAAATATACTGGGGGGCCTCGCCTCACACCCAGACAAACGTACAAACGTACAGGGAGGTCTCTAATACCTCCTACACTCGGCCACTACTCACTCTTGGCCTTTCCAGGGATGAACACTCGGTCAATGTACCTTATGCTCACCGGCAGACATACCCCGTGTCGGCCGAGCGTATCCAGACTCTACAGCTAAGCGAAGACTTACCGGTAGACGGACTTGACCCTTGTGTGGCTTCGGGGGGAAATTCTGCTCTCTGTTTATGTTAGAGGCCGTGAGGCCTCCCCTATAACTAATCCCTAATGTCTATACAAATATCAAGTGTGGACCGAGCTTTCGAGCTGATCTCACAACTGGACGATACCTCGCCCTAAATCCGAACTCCTACTGGGCATAAATGTACCCACTATGAAACTTCGGAGGCCCCGGCCGGCAGTTTATTATGACCCGCCGAGGCTCCCCTGTCACTCCGTAGTCTCCATCAATCTCCGTGGCACTCAAACGCGGGGAATGTGTCCGGCCAATCAGAGTCCTCGGCTAGACATCATTCGAAGGTTCAAGACAGTTAGGCCTCGGTCGGAACTCGCCCGGCCGCGGCCATTTCCCGATCTCACAATGGATTGTCAATGATCGCTCTGAATGGACGATTGGTTCCTCCTATTTTTATGAGTTCAGCCTTGTAGTAGTCAAGTTGTTTGATATCGTTAATTCTTGAGGTTAAATCATTAGTAATCTCTAAGTATTTGCGAACACGCTGATGCATACGGGCCAGCTCTTTTTTGTACATCTTGATTTTTGCGTCCTTATCGTGCTGACTACAGTATCCGCTCAGTAGAGCGTTTCTAGAACACTGTGTATCATTCTTTGTAATAGCTTTGCAAGCCATCGGAAGTTATTGAGCAAAGCTCAGACTCTGCCAGAGTATTGATCTATATATATAGAGAGTATCAAAAATGTTTGATGATATTGAATATATTGATTTCGATCTGGCAGACGTTGCCGGCGTATATGATAATCGCTGTGTTGAGCTAGAGGCAGAGAGACGTACTAGAGAGGATGCTGAACTTGCTAAACGACGAGCCGAGCGCCAAGCTGAGCTTCAACAACTATGCAAGCGCGCTGAGAAGCCACGCCCGGTCAAATGTCCAGTGGATCTAAGATCGATCACCCTTTAAGCGAGCTTAGAGTCCCAGTAAGTACGCTCAAGGGTGCTCATTTGGTTCTTGTTGATCAAACGTAGATTATCCTGAGACTCCCATGATGGATCATCATATCCTTTCCACTTCATGTAGTATTTGTACTTGCCGTTTGGCATTTTTTTGTGCTTCAGAATCGACTCTGCTTCCCAAATCTGACCATCTTCTAATGGGGCTTCGGTTAGCTCTGCTTTGACAACTCTGAGATCATTTACAGGCTTGTAGAGTATATGGTTATTCTTTGATCGAATTCGCATTTTTAGACCATCAAAACCAATCACCTCGTAAGTTGTTTTTGAAAATTTGACTCCCTCCTTCTCGAATGGGGTTTTAGATTTTAATCTGTATCTTACAATTGAACCTGCAGGGATTCCTTTCTCAACTTGTTTTATAATGCGCTTGTTGTAGGAAATTTCATCTATCATTACCTTTCCTTTCATTTCGTTTGGAGTAGCATCGATTGATGAATGATATGATGAGTTGTAGTTAGAGATTGCTTCATTTAAAATCTTCTGAGTCAGCTTTTTAAATTTTGAAAAATCCTTCATCTTGGTCAGCATTGCCTTTATTGTTCTGATAAATCGATCTATCTTGCCGAGAACCGTATGATCACCAACGAAAGCATTCCCATGTGAAATATTTTTACTATCAAGAAGCTTTTCAACTTTACTGTTGATAAATTCACTTCCGTTATCTGACATAATCGCGGTGACTTTATTAATTGAGATGAAGTCTTCGACAGCCTTCTTAACTGTTTCAGCTTGTTTGTTGTTCAGCAATTTAGCATATCCAATGCGGCTGTTGATATTCACTGAAATGAGAATTGGTTGCATCTGCCAGAATGCTAAATCCATTTGCCATTCATTAGGATTGCTGGATGCAATTTTAAACTCGGGAAACTTCTTATTTCGATTTGAAAATCGTTGGATACTAGATTGAGTCTTATACCAATCATTTACTTGTTTCTTAGTCGTATTTTTATTGACTGCCTTAGCCTTTCGATAGAGCTTGTCAGCTCCAATAAAGCCTGTTTTAGGATCAAAGTATAATTTGCTTAGTAACGCTTCCATGTCGTCTTTAAGCTCTGCTCTATTAGAACGAAGTTCGAGACAAACGAAGTTTAGAACGAAGATTTGCCTGACGACCTTTGGTCTGTCGTCTCTAGACTCAGCTCTATATTTACTTGAATGAAACACTTCTCTCAAATTTACTTCTCTTAGATACATTTTGGGTCTTTGAATTGATGTTGATAGAACAGAGTTCAGTTAGGTCAAATGACATCGACTTACCATTGTATAGATCCACGTATTTGTTGTATGCGTCATTCTCTAGGAGCTTGCTGGGGATGCCCTTCATGCGGATGTGGAGACCCTCAACATCGTTTCCATCGCAAGCGAGAACATCTAGGTAGCTCTTCTTTCCTAGGAATATTGACTCTTTAGCGTAAATGTTACCCTCTGATCCTTTAAGATCAAAATCAACATGAAACTGCCCTAATTGCTTTCCAATCAGCTCTTTGTTGTATTTTTCTTTGTAAGCGTCTGCGAGTCTAGGAACGGCATCGTAGTCGATGTGCATTGAATCGGTGTCCTGGTACCAAATACGAGCATCAATGTCCTCAGCCAAACACATAACGCGATTCATGATATGCTTGCTGGAGTCGAGAATCTGAATGCCGAGGTGAATAGGACTAAAATGCTGCGATAGAGCTTTGTGCTCTTCAAACAGAGCTAGATTGTCGCTGATAGGAGTTCTGGCAATCATCTTGTGAATGTTCTTGCGAGTATATTCATCGATCTTCTGCTGACCTCCGCTGACGAACACTTTCTTCTTAACAATGGGCTTCATCAGAAGTTTGCCATAGGAAGAGTTCATCATCAGTTTGAGTACATTCTGAAGTGGGTTGCCTTCAGCTTTGTACATGAGACGAGCGTTGAACATCTTTCTGATCGTCTTAGTGATTTGATCGTTGAATCCCTCATTCCAATAGCCACCTTCGATGACAGTGTATTTAGCTTGCTGGAAACGCTGGATATCTTCGAGAGCTTGCTTGCCAACGATCATCGTTCTCCCGACAATATCGTTAGTGAAGTTGCGAGACCCCTCCTGGTAGTAGCTCAGCAGAGGGAAGTGACGATCGATGCCAATAGAGTCAAAACGAACACGAGCTACATAATAGTCAGCGTCAGATGGAATGGAGCCCTTGAAGAGCTTTGCCTTGCCTTTGACGTAGCCCGGGAGTTCACTCATAGCGGACGGATAGAGACTCACCGCATCGAAATCAGCCACCTTGTGCTTGGTGTGATGCTTCTGATTGTCGCGAGTCATAACACGACCCCCAACAGTGCCTTCGCGGAGGAAACCAAGAAGTACTGAGTTCATTTCAAAGCATTCATCAAAACATCCTTCATTATGTTGATATGCTATAGATAATGAAGAAATACTGAGGAAACGATAAACATCAAGATTAAACTCATTATAAACAAGTTTCCTGAAAGCTTCAAAGCATGATTTTAACACATCAACATCACGATTGCAGTAGTGAGTGGCATACATCTCACAGTTAAATTGATTATCACAAATAGCTCCGATCTTTGAAGCATTGGTGATGAGAGTCTCCTTATCCTTATACGATTCAAGATATTCAATCGACCAGTGAGACTTGTAGTTATCAGCATTGATCAGATTATGCGGGAAGCACTCTTTTTCGAGAGAAATCGACTCCGATGCCTCTTTGAACATCTTTGGTAGGCTGCTGAGTCCTCCAGCTAGAAATGACATAGCGTCCTTAATAACAATCTCACGACCCTTGAAGAAGCCATGCGCTTGCTTGATCTTCGTTCCGCAATCGATCATGTTAGTGTCCTTTGAGTTGAATGACATGTGCTTCAGTAGAAAGCGAGAATCAAATCCAGCATTGTATGCCCAAAGTAGGTTGTGGCTTTTCTCAGGTAGTACCTCTAGGAATTGCTTATCGCATCCGAATCCATAGATATTCTTGGTCTCACTGAACGAAAGGGTAGAGAAGGAAGTGTCATTCACTTCCGCGATGCAATATGAGACACAGTATGGAACATGAATGCCATCAACGATGAGCGTTTCGAAATCAAAATAGATAACATTGAAATTGCTGACATCATAGAACTCACGCGTCTTGCTATTGAAAGCTCGGAAGGGTGCCTGACCAAGCTTAAGCTCTTTACCTTTGACGCGACCGATGGCTCTGAAGTTGCATTCGTTGAAGTCACTCTCTTCCAATGATCGCACCTCTTGATATCTGTTGTTTAGTAGATGAGGAACGTTTTGCTGAGTAATCGCTGTTAGCAGAGTCTGTCGATGATGGTATAGATAGCTAACGACTCCATAGCTATCAAGGAAGGAGATTTTTTATCATTGAAAACAACTCTACCTCCTTTGACTCTGAAATCAGTTCGTCCATGCTTGACAACAAGCTCAGGGTTG
Source organism: Phytophthora vignae f. sp. vignae (assembly GCA_016169955.1). Taxonomy (NCBI): domain Eukaryota; phylum Oomycota; class Peronosporomycetes; order Peronosporales; family Peronosporaceae; genus Phytophthora; species Phytophthora vignae. Next base: position 1,115,041 of record JABJUM010000024.1, on the reverse strand, counting down.
TCGAGGGCGCCCTTGGTGATGTTGGTTGGCGCAATAGCAAATAGATGCTCACCGACAGAACCGAGGATAAACATTGGGTTGCTCTTGTCCCCATAGATCGTTGTAATATTATCACTTCTTCCGGTTTTTGGCTTGACACGAAACTGCTTAACGGAGATACAGATGTTGAAAGCCTTGGCGGTTTTGCGAATGAAATCAACAGTAGCCCCCGAGTTGAACATTGTCTGTGATATCTGCTTCACAAAATCCGGGTTCGCTCCTGCCTTGTGTAATGCAAATAGAAAGCAAGGATAGTTAACGCCGTCTCCATCTTGGCTTTCTCCGGGTACGTAGTTGATTTCGTTATAGTCATTTTCTACTGAGAAATCCTCCGAATACACTTGGAATGCCTCAAGTTTGTATTCGGCTTTTGTTAGATAGCGAAAGAAGTTTTTACGCTCCGATCTAGATCGCTTGGGGTTTGATAGCCATTCCGTCTGAATTTTTGTTGATGGTAAAATATTTAGTTCAACATCAGCTCCAGAGCTGTATTGATTCTCTTCATCAATAAACAAGTTGTTGATGTTAACCATTCGGTCATTAAGATGATATGTTTTGACGATTGAATCATTTGAATCCTTAAAATGGATAAGAAGCTTTTTGTCAGCCGGAGAAACGATATCCTTACGGATACGGTTGAAACGGCTAAGCGATACATCAAATTTACCCGTTGTCTTGTTAATAGCTTTAAGTGCTGATTGGTCGTTGTTAACCTTGGATTTCTCTAGTGCGTTGAAAATTGTCTTGGCTTTCTTATTTTTATATGCACTGACGATTTCCTCCATCTTCTTTGTTTTCATATCCCAATGGATAATAAGATTTTTGCTTTTAGCAAACCTGTAGAGGTTGCTACGGTGCTTTTGAGCTTTCTTAAGGGCCTCTGAGATCGGCATATTATAAGATGATACTATATACTTTGGTAACTTCTCTTAAGATGAAAATTTTCTCAATCTGAGTTGAGATATTATATAAATCTATCCAAAAAAAAAAGTTTGACAATTATTCAATTTTCAAATTTGGATTAGACAAAGCCTTTTTTGCTTGATATCTGATTTTGCTCTTGATGCTAATTTCTTCTTTTCGTTCAGAATCATATTGTCTCTGTTTAAGTAATCTAGCTTCACGAGTCTTTTCATAGTATCTTCGGTTTGTTTCGCGCCTAGCTTGGCGTCTCTGTTCGTCGTTTTCGTAGCGTGTCATATTTATATATTACATATAAAACATATCTTAAGAATGAAATTTATCTTTTTCATGATGCTCATATAGATGACAAAGTTTATTTCTTCGTAGTCTCAAATCATTGTAAAACTTCCAATAATCAGATTGTTTTCCAAATATTTCTATGAGTACTGTCGTATTTGATTTATCTCTGCAAAATTTTTTTAACTCATACGTATCGGTTTCGTCATAAAGATGTTTCTTAAGGTTAAATTTCATTAATTCATATTTTTTGATTAATGAATAACTCTCATAATCTGGTTTCATAGTATCGATATCGTTTTGTAAAATATTTATTTTACTTTTTAGTTGCTGGAGTTCGGACTTCAATTTATCATTTTTTATTTTTATTTTTTCATTAGCAAAGTTCTTTTTTTGAATGGTTTTGTTTAAATTTTTATTTCTTTGCTTTTATAGTCGATAAGTGTTTTTTTCTTATGGATATGCATCCTTCGTAGGCGAAATTAAACACTTAACTCCTTTGGAAGTTATGAAATTGCACATTTCGATTGTAATATACTTTATTTTTTTAATCCTTAAGATAGTTTAAAAAAATTACCGTACGGGGCGTCTTAGAGAGCCACCTTATAATTTATGACCTGCTATCTCCTATACGCATTAATTATTCAAAGATAGAGGCCAACATACTGACAGGAGTGACATTTTGGCTTCTTCTGATTGGCTATTCACGCGGGGGTCTACCATACAAACACAAAGTCAAAACCGTTTGAAAAAAATGAAAGGAGGCGGGAACACACCCGCAGCCTCATTCCAAAGCCTCCGTGTCATTCCGCAATTTCAAGATGCCCCAAGTCACCCTCACAAAGGCGCAGCAACTGCAGCTGTGTGACCAGCACAAGAAGGACCCGAGCCTGCAGTGCATGCAGTTAGCGGCGTGGTGCCAAGAAACGTTCAACCTGCCAGCGATGCCCGGGAAAAGCACCATCAGTCGCATTCTAAGGCGAGAGAGAGAGCTGCGCAGCATTGCTATCGACTACAGAGACCTTCGGCGCATGCGGGCACCGATACCGAAGAAGGTCCTCGCTAACTGTTGGAGGCATACAGGGCTGCTATCCAAAAGAGTAATGAATGTGGACCACATTCTAAATTAAATCAATACATTGTGTTTCTCTGCTACGGGGAGCTGTCCTATCAGATCGCAAACCCCGTCAAAATCGGATATATCAGGTGGCTCTCTAAGACGCCCCGTACTGTATATCTTCGATTCGATGTCGATTTTGTCGACATGGACCGTCTCAGCATCAATTCGATGTCGATTCGATGTCGATTTTGTCGACATGGACCGTCTCAGCATCAATTCGATGTCGATTCGATGTCGATTTTGTCGACATGGACCGTCTCAGCATCAATTCGATGTCGATTCGATGTCGATTTTGTCGACATGGACTGTCTCAGCATCAATTCGATGTCGATTCGATGTCGATTTTGTCGACATGGACCGTCTCAGCATCAATTCGATGTCGATTCGATGTCGATGTTGTCGAAATAGATCGTCTCAGCATCAATTCGATGCCGATTCGATGTCGATTTTGTCGAAATGGATCGTCTCAGCATCAATTCGAAGTTGATTTGTCGAAACTTGACGTCGATTTTGAGCCGTTTTTTTAAACTATCTTAAGGATTAAAAAATCTTAAAGTGGACACAATGCCCCAATATTTTAGAAAAATCTTAAAGTGGACACAATGCCCCAACACTTTAGAAAATAAGAGCTTTGTGGGAATAATTTTTTATTGACCTGTGAGCAAGTAGGGGTTAATTTTACTATATATTTGGGTGCAATGTAAAATTTTAAGCTTGATGGTGAAATGATAAAGAAGGAGTATTATGGAAAGATATTAAGAGAAGTGGGTGAAAAATACAAACATATTAACTAGCGAAGGAGAAATACTTTGTCGGTGTTCTTATATCGAGAGAAATTAAAAGTGGACACAATGCCCCGTCGCGGCTATATACTGGTGTCGTTTGCCAGGAGCTGGTCGATCTGTTCGTCTACTAGCTCCCCTCGTCATGCTCGTCAAAGGTGGTCAGACCGTGGCCGGCAAGCTTGCTCCGGTTCCTTCTCAACGCCGACCTGTTCCGCGGGGACGTGCTGCTCCAAGACTTGCTCCTTCTCTTCTGCGTCCTCCGCGACGGCCTGCTCCTGTCGTTCACTGGTGACGAAGCCGGACTGTACAGACTTCTCATCTTAAAGGAGATTACCGTTGGCCACGTCAATCTTGAACTGCTCGACCTTCTGTTTCCACAATTCCCAACTGGTGAAGGCATCGGAGCTCTCGCCTGTTTCGGGGCTTCCGTAGGCGCGTCCGGAGGCGTTGTGGCTACTATTGACGATGGTGGTGTCACAAAGCCACTCCTTCATGTGGACCATAACGCCGTCCTTCGGCTCTACACCGGGACCCCCGCGCGGATCAACATGTTGACAACTGGTACCGAGGCCCTCTTCCATGCGGCGTCCTTGTCCACCAAGGCGATAACACCGACGCCCCGCAACATGGCTCATATCACTGCCCACGCCACGACCGGCAAAGTTAACCCAAAGATCGTGATGTAGAGGGTCCGGTCGGACCTGTAGGAGATGAAGGCTCGAAGGCCGGCTGGGTCGCCTCGGCCTCCCCAGCTGACCGGGAACTCGAGTTGGCGAGCTACCTCCTTCTGTAGCGGCTCGTGGTATCTCTGACGGTAGGAATCGTACTGTCCAGGCATAACCACGCCGGCAATCTCGGTCTTGGTACAGTCTTCAAACGGTTTACCCCCCCCACCCCCCCCGGGCCCCTCGACCACGCAATGAACTTGAAAGCCATCTCGCCGATTTCGTCGCCGACGCAATGCCTCCCTGTCTTCCTGGTGCGCATGCATCGGGTCCTGTAGTGTTTCTTCGCTTGCCTGGGGCTGACACCGAGAGTCCTCTCCACCGCGCTCCTGGCTTGACGGGTGTTTTGGGCTTGACACTCGGCTTGGCTTTCCGAGCCTTCCGATCAAGCCGGAGTGCGCGGAGCGCGGCAACCACGACCTCCCTCTCCATAAACTCGTCCCTGTCCCCCGCAGGGACTGGTGTATCCACTCCGACCATGGGCGTGTAGACCCTCGTGTGTATGGCGCGAAGTTCGCACAGCGCACCGAGCACCGCATCACGCTGCGGATCGGAAGGGCCCAACGGCTGCGACTGGGCGGCACGAGCCTCCAACTCTTTTAGAGTCTGGTAGCGCTGCTTCGGCTTGGTCTTCGGGCTCGGCGCTTCCCGTGGCTCGGTCTCGGGAGGACTTCTGGATCGTTTTTTGCGCTTCCCGCCGCCACGCACTTGACCAGCATGTGACGAGGCCACGGCACGTGACGAGACCTCCACGTGAGCATGAGACAAGGGGAGTTCGTCACCAGCCACGGGATCGCCGGCACGGGACGCGGCAGCAACAACAGCAGAGTCGCGCGCGTCGCTCGTAGCGGCACGCGGCTCGGGCTCGGCAAGCGGCTCTCCGAAAGGGTCCATATTGCGAAATGAGCTCTGGCGTCGTAAGCTTCGGATCGCTTGCCAGCAATGCACTACCTATCGACCTAGAGTGGTAAAGTAAAGTTGGTGGGTGGTCCCGGCTGTGCACTTGCGACCGTTGCGCTTCCCATGAATCGCAGGCACTTCGCGATTAAGCGCACCGTTTCGCTGTATGAGGTACTGACGGCACACGTGCTGGACGCGCACGTTTCCTGGGTGGTGACGTCCAGGTCGGGGTAAGGTGTTCAATGCCCGTGTTGAGCATCTGAATGCTGCGCTTGATGTCCAGCGCAATATTCACCAATTTATCAACCATCTTATTGGCTTGCCGCTTCCTGCAGCGGGATCCATAGATATTAAGAGGCGAGGATGCACCCGGCCAAGTAGCAACTCCGGGTGGATCTGGGATCTGCACTTGCAAGTAGGTCACTAGGAAGGTTGTCGAACTGGCCAATGTATTATCGAGTTTTAACCAACGCTAGATCCACTACCGTCGCATATATTGCGAAATAGGATCCCGAAAATACAATATATCTCAACTGAAAGTGATCGAGGCAAATAAATAGCGCTTGACTTTCTTGATGGAGAAAAAATAAATAATTGAAAAAGACAGTACAGAACAATAAATAACTCCCACTTCAACCTTGTCTTGTATTCAAAGTTATCTACTGCAGGCAAGCATCGACAGTAGCAACATTCCAATACGAGCTGTTCACCCTCAAGAAGAGAATCATTTGCAGAGCCTGCGGAGAAAGACGGTGGTGCTCGTGGCGCCACCAGCACCACGAGCGCCACCGTCTTTCTCTGCACCAGCACCGACCTGGCCGAGCTAAACAGCCGCTCGACGATGTTAGACGTTGGTGGTATCGCGCGGAGGAGGGCGAAGGTGCTGGGGGCGGCGTCGACCTTCCTGCGCTTCAGAATCCGTTCCGTGAAGCTGGTGACTTCCTCGTCATCCGGCGAGGCTGCGGCGGCTGCAACGCATCGAAACGGTTGCAGCAGCGCCTTCTCCGCAGCTGTCAGCCGTGTCACCTTTCCGCCCAGCACTTTAACCACCGCGGACTCGAATCTAGGCGAGTGGACGATGGGGGCATCGGGCGCTAGCATTACAGCAGCAAAAAAAACATACCGTTAGTAAATGTGATAACAAAACACTAAGAAAAAAGACAACTTACCAAGATAGCTTCGAAACGAAGGGCGCACCTCCAGCAAACCATCCAGCTGGTCACGAGCGTCGAGCAGCGTTAGCCCTTCGCTTTGCAGCTTCTTGGGAATCGACTCCACGTCGTGCAGCTCGTCGAAGAGCTTGCGAAGGCTGCGGTGCGTGGCTCGCGATGGGATGAGGTCTTCAAGGTCATCGTCGTTCGGTGAGCACCTTTGAAAGGTGCTCGTAGAGGCGAAAATACCGCGCGAGCATCGCGAACGTCGACGACCATCGGGTGTCTTGAAGGAGGACCGGTTGGAGGGAGGTTTTTGGCTGCCAAAAATATTAACGAAAAATCAATAACGTTAGTAATATATCCAAAGTAATACCCAAAATACTAAACGTACCGAAGCTTTGCTGCTTGCTTGAGCGTGCGTAGCTTACGCATAAGCGCTTGAACTTCACCCAGCGCTTCTTCATGGGGAGCGAGATGATCACGCACCGCGAGGTTGAGACGGTGGCATGCGCAGCCAACAAGTGGCACACCCATGAGGTTAGCCAGTTGCTTATTGACTGCGCAATTGTCGCCCCTCGTCGATAATCGGAGCCATAGAAAGGAGCGGGAAGCGAGGACCATCGGGGACTTGTAACATGCATACACAGCCAGGAAGTGCTCGGTGCCGTGCGTCCAGCCGTCGATGACGAGGCCGAAGAACTTGGGCATCTCCTCGCCGATGGTCTTCTCAGCGGCCTTCACGACGCCCTCCATGTCACCATACAGTGTCTCGACGCAGATCGGCGGTAAGTTGGTAAACCTATCGTTAAACCGGTAGTACTAATTAGTAATGCAACCAGAAAATCAAAAGTAGTAATAGAATCATACCTGCGGGTCTCCTCCGACTAACAAAGAGATTGCACACGACGATCCAGCGCATCCAGCCGAACCGGTTCGTCGCCTTCTGACTGACCCAGGGGACAAGCGTCCCAGTGCCAGCGGCGCTGGCATCCCGCATTGCGTCCTCGTAGTTGGGGTGGCTGTCTTGGACGTGAGACACCAAGTTAGTGTAGCCCGACCGAGGCGTGTGCTTGCGGTGCTTCCCGCAAGCCTTGCAAACTTGATAGCATGTCGGCTCTCCTTGCTCGTCGAGGGCCGGCGATAAGTAGAACCGAGCGACTTGCTTGTTGGAGAAAGGTCGGGTGGCTCGGTTGGGGGCAAACGCACGCATGGTGGTGGAGGTAGCGGTAGAGTTAAGCTTCTTGAGCGGAGGGAAATTTGAAAGTGCCTGCACAAGTGTAACGTGCACTTTGTTTCACGATAAGGGCGGCAGGTATCGTGGTTGGTTTCTAGTAGTCGGGCCACCGCTGCTGGGCCACCGGAGGTGGCCCAAAACTGTTGGCTGCCAAGGACCGCAAAATATTATATGAGTTTTCGCTTGATATCAAAATAAAATATGGATGGATAGTACTATTCAGGCAAAATAAATACTTTCCCATAAAAATATAAATATCTTGTTTTGAGTATTTATTTTCGGGACCCCTGTTGCGAAATGAGCTCTCCTGGCGGGCGTTGGACCTTCATTCATGAAGGCATTCAACGAAATGAGCGAAGACCGACGAAATGAGTGCCGGGTGAACCGACGAAATGATCGTCGAGCAAATAAGAGGAATACTGACGAAATGTTTGCCCGGACCGACGAAGTTTTTTGTCGTGTTCTTTAAGAGCATTACTCCCGAAATATCATGTATACAATTATGATAGTTAAGGGGCAATTCAATTTTTTTAAAACAATTATATTATGCTTGTACTTATTCCAATAATTCTGGCATAAATTCGGGATCGTGAGTTCTGTGCCGAGGCTCGGCGTTGTCGAGGGTGATCCTATCGCTATGACTTTGAGCTTGGCAAGCGCATCACAAAATCCGGTACTCCTTCCGATTTCGTGTGATTTCGTGTGATTTCGTGGCTTCCATGTACCACTTCTGTAGACGTCGCTCACTGACGTTGATATAAAACCATGATTGTTTTTGCCTTTAGGTCAGTTGTGCGGGCGGTTGCTTACGTGAGGGGGCGACACTCTTGACGCCCCCTTCGTTCGAACATTCGCCTGAACTACTGTCTCTGTAGTGAAGTCTACCTCTACAGGTAGTGTTCTAAAAAAAAACTGCTCGCAACAAACAGTTGCCGTACATCGGTTAACAGCTAGATTGTCATTTCAATAGTTGGGCAATTCTTTTGAAATTTAAATGTACGTGTAGTTTTACCAAATGAAAAACGCGTATCATACAAACGTGTTTGCAAACAGCACTTCCAATGGGTTAGTGTACATGTATTGCGGAGATCACTAACGCGTTTGCGGAGTACACTAGTGTCTAGTATTACTATGGAGCGAGTATTATCGGCACCGTGTTGGAGAGCCTTTTTGGTGCCGATTCTGCCTATTCACAGGTTGATGCACAACTTGCAGCATGCTGCCACAGGGCAAGTAGCGCTGGGGAGCTTTGCCTAACTGCCAAAATGAACTCACTTCGACATTTACTTTGAAGCGCGCAACGTCATTAGGACAACGGCGACCCGAGCGCGCTTGTACATGTAGTAGGACGGCTTCAATACTAACTAAGTATGTGAGACGGAACCATCTGCTGTCAAGTATCTTTCTTTGACTCAGAGCGAGCCCTCTTTTTTTAGATAACAAGTCTGCACTGACGATCGACTCGATCGTCAGTGCAGACTTGTTATCATAGCTTTGCATGGTGTACGTACTTTCCCGAGTCGAGGCCTCTCTTCTTCAGTCGAACATCCTGTCCATTCCTATTATATACTAGTACATGCAGACAAAACTTGCAGCCGAAAGCGCCCTGGTTGTCATTGATTTACTTGCCACAATTTGATGATCCCAGGCAGACCACGCGAAGCCTGACCTTTAATTAAGTTAGGTGAAGAAAGAAATAAAACACGAGGCTATTCCACCTGAGAAAGTCAAATCGACGACAGCGTTCAAGCGATGTGTGTGCATGCCAGGCATTGCATGGCATGTACGCGTGACCATGCGGTTGAGGCTCGGCTTGAGCCAGGTCGACCTGTGGCAGCCTGTGTTCGCCGCAACCATAAGGCAACAGGTGCAACACGATTTGTCTTTTGACCTTGTCGTGCTGAAAGTTTGAACGCAAGGCTTACGAAGTTGAGGGGTGCCCGCTACATGCTTGGTTTATCTGCAGTTATTCTTTGAACTCGAATCAAACTGCCCAATTAGTCACGTACAAGCGACCAAGACATTGGTGCACTTTGGAAACTCGAACAATATCCGTAGGAGCCGTGGACTCGTAAAGGCAATTCTGAGCTCAGGAGAGTTGGCATTTGATAGACGATCTGATTGTTGGCCGATCGTTGTATTGAGCCAGCCAGCTCCCAACCGCGCTATCGCCGACCCCGTACTCTATCTCACTTTAGGTAAGAACGGCCCTGAGAGAGCTGTCAATGGCCAGCCGATTCTGTCGAAGCAGCCTGGGGGGACAAGCCACAAGGGTCGTCCTTGCGAACACTTCATAAACGCGGAAGATGGCTCTGCTCTTCAAATCTGACTGCAAAGAGCGACTACCGCATTTTGCGCGGGTGGATTTTTAGTCGACGCGTTGTCAATAGTTGCGCGCCGTCCAGCGTAACGCGGACGTCGAGACACAGTAGAGAAATATCGTAGAGAGGTCGCTCCAGTGGAGGACTCTTACCCCATGCATAGCGACAAGCCCATGACATGTCGAGGTGGTGGACTGGTGTGTACGAATTCGATCCCCAAAGTTGAGGCTCAAGTTTTCAGCAGGCACTTGGTCATTTGTCACGGCAACTTTCAACTATCAGCGCTGCTGAAGTTTTGATGTTCGAGTAAAGTGGTTGGCGCCCGAGCGTTTGCTTGTCGCCTCGGGTCTGCCGCGATCCCAGCAGGTATTGGCCACGCGCATGTAACGCAGCGCCCCGTATCAAGTCCCCTAACGAATTGATGCACTGTCACGCGCTCACCTCTTGCCACCAACTCCCTCTATCAATCTGTTCGTCGCGCGACGTCAAGGGGTATTTCGTGCCTGCCTCACCTTGCTCGAGTTTGCCGCCTGACACCACGCCACTCGTTGGTCATTGTCGATTTCGCTTCGCGCAGCACAAGTCTCCAACCAACAGCAATGCAGATCTTCCGCCTCGTTATCGTTGCCGTTGCCGCGTTCGCCATGCAGGGCGCGCACGCCGGTTCAAGCACGTCGGCGCTGCAGAACTCGAATGTCGCCCAGACGGCGACGAAGCAGGGTACCGCCACCACCTCCAAGAGCTCGATCTCGACGGGCTCTGCCCCGGGCCTCGCTGCCGGCACCACCGGCGGTGGCAACATCGCCCCTGTGTACCCCGCGTCGCTCAACGACCTGAGGAACTACCTCCAGGACTCGCAGCCGCGCGTCATCGTGCTCACCAAGACGTTCGACTTCCGCGGCTCGGAGGGCACGAAAACCGAGACGGGCTGCCGTCCTAAGAGCCACCGCGACTGCCTCGCCAAGAACAACGGCTGGGAAAAGATTCCCAGCGAGTATATTTCGGATTGGTGTCAAGTAAAGCCATAATTGAGATTTTCCTCAAGTAAAAAGGAAAATATGATTGTGAACGAAATCAAATGAGATGCATTGAGAGTAAAGAACCTATAACCGGCCTCGCTACGCAGCCTAGCGAAGCTCTATAGGCTAAAAACATGAAATGCAGTGTAAGTAGTGCAGTGTAGCAATCGTCGTGGTCTCGATCAACTCGCAGACCTTACTGCGGAAGCCCGTCGATGTTTAACCCCATTGCGAAACTGAATGACAGGAGTTCTGCGAGCTCTTGACACTCCATGTAAGCCGTCTTGCCGTCCGTAAAGCGAACGGACCATGCGAACCGACCGCGATTCTTCTGCCAGCCAGTGATGCGTCCAGCGATGTACTCGTTCTCAACCGTCCCACGTCGGTGCATTGAGAACTCCTTCATCACAGACCAATGAAACACATAGCCTGGGGTCTCCGTGAGGACCTTGATCAAATTATTGGTGCTGAAGAAGTGAGAGTCGGTGTCGTCGCGCTGGAGACCTCGTAATTTGCGTGGGCGTCCGGGTTTGGCGTACGGGAATCGCACGCAACACATCGTCGAGGTCCACCTTCTTCAGTAGTGCCATGGTAGCAAGAACGTGCTCACAGGTCCAGCCGCTTGTCCGAGCTGTCTCGCAGTCACACACGTACGTGGATCGGATGATGTCGATCTACATACAGCAAACAAAAGAGTTAGAACATCAAATTCTGAAATAGGCAAAAAACAAAAGTGTGGGTACCTCCGTTGATGTCCAAATGGGTCGGTTTTCAAGCGAATTGTGCTCGTTTGCACGAACGTCGACCTTGTGAAGCGACATGTACAACAGAGGGATGTCGGCCACCGTCTTACGCGCGTCAAATTCCCCCTTGAGACCGGATATGTAGTGGTTTGCCCTCGTAACGGTTACATTCACGCCTTTGTGGAGATTCGTCGGCGCGTGGAGCAGCTTTGGCGAGTTGTAAACGATTGCACGAACATCTGACTCGTTTGGTTGAGTCATTCGCATATAGTTGTGCTTGTCCGCCAAGATAATTCGAGCCCGAACGAAGTGGTCTGCAGGTATGGGCCCTAAAATTCCACAATAAAATTACATGTTAGCAAAACATGGTCAAAAATATAAAACGAACTTGTCATACTTCACCTTGCGCGTAGTGCCGAAATGGTTGCTTGCAGCATCTAAATTCCTCACCAACGAGAAGGAGAAGCATCGGAAAGTTCTGGTTTAGCACGACCGATGTAGCGGCGCGCTTGTTGGGGATTGCCTTCTTCAGTGTCAGGTGGAATGCTTCTATCGCATTTTGGTTGGGCATCACCCCAAACACATCTCCTGCGGAGCCAACAAACCACGTATCCCATGGCGCAGTAAAGTAAACGCCCTCAAACCAAACAGCATAAGCGCCCTCTCCATCTGTCGCCCACATATCCAAGCATTTGCGACCAAGTGCTCGAAACTGATCGTAGGTGCGGCACTCGTGCATCCATTGAATGTGCGGGTATATCACGTCTTCGTAGTACGCGGCGGACGAAAGTCGGACCCGTTGCTCTCTTGTCTTACGAGCGACATGGGGCCAACAATCAAGCAACTCAATGGAAGACCACTCGGATCGGTAGGCGTTAGCAATAGCCGCACAGTGATCAAGCGACCCAAACTTGAGTCGTAGATCCACTCCAAAGACCGTTTGCCCAAACTGTCGCGTAGTATCAAACAACGCGCCGTACGCGATCTCGCTTTCACTTTTCACGAACATGAAACTCCATGGCACAAAGTGCTTCGAGAATTTACCTCGCGCATAGCGCGTCATGTACGTGCCGAAGTTCACCAAGGTCCAGCCACCCTCATGCAACTTGTAGGTGCCATCACTGGAACCGAAAATTTCATCTCCTTGGTCACGAATCGACTTCGCTAAGTTCAGAAATGTCTGCCGACTTGTAAACACCATACCAAACGACTTGTTTGCCGTGTCCCTGAAGACACGAAGAACGATGATATCGTCCATTGCATTCTTGGTCGACGTCTCGAAAGAGGTATCGGGTGTCATGCCACTCGAAATATTCACTTCACGGCCGTAGTAGTCCAGAGCTGACTCACACATTTTCAAACTTGCCCATTCTAGAAGAGCCGCAGCATTTTTAATATGCCATCCGCCTAAATGAAACAACATTAGTAAAATTGTGATGCCATCAGTCTTGAATATAAATTATTACCTCGCTTGTTTTTTTTTAGATTCGCCTTCCGGTTTTTCAGTTGAATCTCATCGGGCAATAGGCGCATCATCTTAGCGTCGTTCTTGTACTTTCGCTGCAATAGAAGGCGACATTTCTTGGGACCCGCGCCACCGCTGAGAATCGTGACACGAGGCGGTTTCAGGAATTTGCCGACGACGAGCCGTCACTCCCACGACTTGGAGTTTGTATCGAATTGTGATTGGTGGATTACTTGGGTGCGGCGCGGCTGTACCCGTGTGACATGGATGGCGAATGTGGGAGAGAAGTGATCCCAGGGGATGAATCCAGTGCCTGACCACAGATGGGCCCAACTGGCTGGAAGTGTGAATCCTGGGGGTGCACGCCCAAGATTTCAGAAAAAAACACTCAGTCCAGCCGCGGACTTTCCCTTACGATGAGTGCCTAAAGTCTGGCGGAAAGTGTCTTTGGAGAATGTATCCCAGAGTACACCTCATCTTGCTGTGGTCCAGAGTACTACAAAGGACCAGAATACCCTGAAAACCCAACCCACTGCCACCGTGAACACGCGCTGGAGGCCGCTACACGTACTAAGTGCTTGGATTTATGGAGACGCCCAAGAGTCTGTGAAGATTACAACTTGGTACCCAGAGTGTCACATGGAAACCCTGAGAATCACCCCCGATGAACAGAGGACCCAGGATTTCAAGAGGTGAATCCTGAGTTTGACCATGAATCCAGACTACCCATATTGAATTTAAGTGTCTCCCAAGTCAACACCCAAGGATCTCCAAGATTCCCAGAAGACTCCCCTGAGTTCCAGTGAATTTCAGAGACTGACCCAGAGTATCATGAATCTCTGAGTTTTCGAGTCAGTCCGGAATCAGTCTGCAATCAAAGTGATGCGTGACCTTGAAGATACGACTATGGATCTGCTAACTGGATACTTTCGAGGAGTCGAGAGGGAACCGAGAACCATACAAACCCGAGTCCAAGGACCCACATTTGGCACTTTGGATGCCTTGCGACGATGGAACCGCAAGCCGATCGCAAGTCTGGACCGTTGAACCCAAGGTATACTGAAGACAAGATATTTGACCCCAAGCATAGTGAAATGAAGACATTTGCCCGTAGAAGAATGCAGAAGAGAGAAAGAAGTAAGAGAGAGAAGTAGCTGATAAAAGACAAACAGAGTTCAATTTTCCCTGTACTGCGCAAGTGACTTCGGCCAAGCCTGCCGACGGAAATCCGGAGGACCCGAGACTACGACCGCGGGACGCTAAGGGCATATCAACGGCGAAGGACAGCCGTCTGTGTGGACTCCATCAAACTCAAGTCCAGTTAGGTGGGGACCAGTGACGGCCTTGAGCTTCCTGGAGTGATCCATCTATTTCATATCCTAGTTGGGTCACTTGCTGTGCTCGTGGTAGCCCATTTCATATTATTCCAGAGGGTATTCTGGGGTGCTAGGTAGTCGCCTCCAGGATTTTGTATTGACTGCTTGTGTGAAGGGAAAGGTAACTGATAGTGATTGTATTTTCCTCCTGTATTGGAGGTGGTGCGCGTTTGTGTGAGTCTCAGGGGAGCTAGGCCCCTGAATTTCAGACTCGAGTGAGCCTAGTGTGTGAGTGACCCACCGTCCAAGGGTCCAAAAGAATAAGTGACGGCTAGTTGTAGTGTTTGTATACTCTGTATTTGTTGGTTTTATCGAGCTAGGAAGGCATTTGGGTAAGGTGTCTTCTGAGTTCCTCACCCCAGAGTTGACTGAAATCCTGAATCCTGAATTCGTGATATTCTGGGTTTCGGGTGATCTGATTCTCTGGGTTTTGCCTCTAGTGTCGAGGTGCGTTCTGGATTAGACGTGCGCCTCAGCGCTTCTTCAAGGCTATATTCAAGTTTGGTGGAGTGCCGTTCCGTCAAAGACAAACGAGCCGACAGGGATTACACAAGGTACCCACGCCAACCAAGGAGAGTGATCCTCAGGGTTTAAAGCTTTGCGGCTGCGAACCTCTGGATTTATCTTCTTGCTGTTGACTCTCAAGTCGATTCTCTGGGTCTACACCCTAAGAACCTTCTTGGGCTGCGCTATACGAACCCCCCTGGGCGATAAAGGTTTCATCGGCCTCGCCTCAATCGCATCGACTTCAGGCCTGTATAATGGGGAGATTCCTCGTTTCTTTGATGGTGCTGACTGATCCACTTGGCTGGGAGCACCGGTTGCGTGCTCGTAGGCATCTTGCTCCAGTGAAATGAGCGTCTCTCCACCATCCCCGATCTTGGTAACTAGCCGAATTCGCTTCGGGCAGTTAGGGTGGGAATCGCACGTATAAACGTCTGTAGCAGAGCGAGATCCTTGGTTCCACAGGTATCGGTAGGTAAGTCCGTCAAGGTGCTGCATTGCTGCCAGCGCAGCATCGATGGAACTGTGCTCTGAAATTGTTGTGAACTTCCGCTGAGGTCCGACTTGATCGTTGGCTCCGGCTTCCTCCTCTTCTTCCGCTTCTTCCTCGACGTCATCAAGCAGCGGTACGAGCTCGGCGGACATTGTCGGTGATGTTGATTCGACTCTAAGAAATGTCGACTGACTAGTTAAGGACAAGAGGGTTGTCTTCTCCACAGCCCTCTCAGTTATAACTGTCCCTACACCTGGTAGCATTCTATCTAACCTGCTGCTTTAGTTTATCCATTTGAAGCTCTACGTTCATGGTATTCCTGAGGCGAGCTTATCTTGGTTCGGATCTCGTCTGCTTCTTGAGCTGAGGATAGGCATGTTACTACGCTGTGAGCAACACGAAGCATCCGAGTAATACAGAGTACTATGCGATCTCAAAATGTTACTTGAGGAAAATCCCAATAATACCGTTACTTTCAATGAATCCAATCTTTACTCGAGAAAAATCCGCAACCACAACGGCTACAAGGGCCAGGACGTCATCCTGCAGAGCGGCGGCTTTGCTAACACGGGCGGTTGCGTGCAGGGCACGTCCGTCAAGATCACGTACGACATCGCGGCCACCAAGAACCCGCTCATCGTCTCGGACAACAAGACCCTGCGCGGCCTCGGAACGAACGGTGTGATCAAGGGCAAGGGGCTGTGGCTGCGCGGCAACAACATCATCATCCAGAACATTCACATCACGCAGCTCAACCCGCACCTCATCTGGGGCGGCGACGCCATCTACATCCAGGGCCTCAACGGCGGCAAGACCCCCATGGACCACGTCAAGATCTCCAACCTCGGCCGCCAGATGATCGCCACCGGCTCGGCCAGCGTCAAGAGCATGACCATCAGCAACTCCGAGTTCGACGGTCGCACGCAGTACTCGGCCACGTGCGACGGCAACCACTACTGGCCCTTCCTCTTCCTCGGCACACAGACGCAGGTGACCCTCGTCAACAACTACGTGCACAACACGTCGGGCCGCTCGCCCAAGGTGGCCGAGAACTCGATCGTCCACGCCGTCAACAACTACTGGGCCAACAACACGGGCTTCTCGTACGACGTGCTGCAGAACGGCAACGTGCTGCTGGAGGGCACCTACTTCGAGAACACGGCCATCCCGAACAAGCACGACGATGAGACCGTGGGCGCCATCATCGCGCCGTCCTCGGCCATGCAGTCGGCCTGCAAGTCCGCGCTGGGCCGCAACTGCGTCGAGAACGTCGTGTCTAACTGCGGATCGCTGACGGGCTACCGCGAGTCGGCGGCTCTGGCCAACTCCAAGAAGGTGGCCAGCTACTACAAGCCCACGTCCGCCAAGAAGTTCGGCTCCACCAGCCAGAACTTTGGCGTGGGCCAGCTCTAAATCGTTTGAAAAACGATATTTTGTAAAGCTACCGGTGAGAAGGTAGACAGGTGTCCACCCCAGTGTCGTTCAAATGGCGGTGAGGGGGCAGTATAGCGTGTAAGGCACCGATAGAGAGGGTGTCGGCAGGCATCCGAGTTCATTGTTGCGTTTTCAATATAGACGTCGGTCGAGGCAGATCTAAAGTACTTCCTGTTCTGGAATCCTTTCAGCAATTTGACAGAAAAAACAAGAAATACACCGCTAAGTTGACTTTGTCAACTTAGTGGTGTATTTCTTGTTTTGGCTAAGTTGACAAAGTCAACTTAGCAGCGTACAACTGGTGACTTCAGGTTATCCCAGCGATAGCCAGCGATAACTCTGGTCGCTGTGCGTTCAGCCTTAGCTGAAAGATCTCGCGAGCGCAGCAAGTTACTGTAGCGAGCTGCTATCAAGTTACCATGCCAAATAAGTGCAGCAGTGATGCGCTTGGCTGAAAGTCCTGCTGTTCGCTGCGCTAATCATAAGCTTACAGGAAATTTCGTTTGTGGTGAATATGGTATAGTACTACAGAGAGTCCGACATTTTCGCGTGAACTCGGGTCTGGCGAGGTAAGTGTTTCAGTGTACATAGAGGAAGGTTCATACAGGTACAGTATCCCTTATAGTGCGAGGTGCGCCCTGTCGGCTATTTCGATTCGGTTGCTTGCATTGAAAAAAAAATAAGAAGAGCCCTTCTGCGCTGAAGGACACGCTGCTTTTGACGTTATTTGTATGTATCAAACAAACCTTTTGCATTTTTTTTTACGATTGAACAGCCGGTTGGCACCGAAGCCAAGCCTTCAAGGGAATGACGTCGCGGGAAGCAAACTCTCCTGTTTTGGCGGTCCACATATCCGAATTTGCCACAGAGATAGTAAATGTGGACTGCCCAGAACCACGCCACGACCAGCAGCGCTGTTCTCCTCGCGGCCGCTACGCTCAGCTCGCTCTACGCAGGATGGAAGATCGCAGCCGCCCTGTACTCGCAGCGTGCATTTGATGCGGCGCTCACGAAACAACAGCTCCACTTCCCTGACTCGACGCTCCCGGTACTCGGCAACACACTCGACCTCCTCTTCTTCCAGAGAGACCGACTATGGGATTGGGTGACCGAACAGAGTGCACTCAGTGGAGGCAAGCCCTGGGTGCTGCGTATCATCGGCCGCCCCACGTCCCTCGTCGTCACGTCCCCCGAAGAGCTCGAAGACATTTTCAAGACGCAATTCGAGACGTTCGAGCGAGGCCCCGATATGCGCGAGGTGTTCCACGCATTCTTTGGTGACGGTATTGTTGGGGCCGATGGTGAACAATGGGCCAAGCACCGACGCACGGCCAGTCTCATGTTCACCGCTCGGACGCTGCGTGAAGTCGTGGACGCAGTTGCAAAGGAGAAGTCGCTCCAGCTGCGGGACGTCCTCTCTGAGTGCGCCAAGCAAGGGCGCGTAGTGAGCGTCAAGTCGCTGCTCACCAAGTTCTCGGGCGACGCATTCACCAAGATCGGCTTCGGGGTGGACCTCAATAGTCTTGGTGGCGATGTGGACTCGGAGATGGATCACCCGTTCATGGAGGCGGTGGAGGTTTACGCTGAGGTTCTTTGCACTCGGTTGCTGTCACCGACCTGGCTGTGGAAGCTCAAGCGCTTCCTCAACGTCGGCGATGAACGCACGCTCAAACATGCCAACAAAGTTGTGCACGACTTGACGTACGAAGTGATGCGCGAGTCCATGGAAAAGAAAACCAATGGAGAAGGGCGAAAGGATCTGCTGAGCCTGTTCATGCAGTCAAGCGATGATGCGGACGTGCAGGTTGTTCGTGATTCCGTCATGAACTTCCTGCTGGCAGGTCACGACACAACCAGCTTCAGCCTGTCGTGGGTCGTGATCAATCTGAACCGCTACCCGGAGGTGCTGGCCAAGCTCCGCGCCGAGTTCAGAGAGAAGCTGCCTGGGTTGATGACTGGCGAGATCGACGTCCCAACGTACGAGGACTTGCAGAACCTGCCTTACCTTGAGGCAGTGGTCAAGGAGAGCCTCCGGCTGTACGTGACGGCGGTAAACCGCGTGGCCAACCAGTCAACGGCACTCAGCGACGGCACTTTCGTACCGAATGGCTGTGGCATCATGGTGCCAATGTACGCTGTTGCTCGAATGAAGAGCGTGTGGGGTGAAGACGCAGCCGAGTACAAACCCGAGAGATGGATCGACCCCGAGACGGGGAAAGTCAAGACCGTGTCGTCGTTCAAGTTCATCAGCTTCATCGCGGGGCCTCGTCAGTGCATCGGCATGCGTTTTGCCCTGTTGCAGATGCGGGTTGCCATCGCTGTGATGTTCAGTCGCTTCGACTTGAAGACGGTGGAGGACCCATTCAAGCTCACATACGACGTTGCGTTCACGCTACCGGTGAAAGGACCGCTTAACGTTTCCGTGCATGAACTTGCGTGAACGAGGGCGCCCATTGTAGATATGCTTCAGCCAAATCGGCTGCAGGTACACTCTTGTCAGGGTAAAGCCCGTACTTTTGTGACAATAGAGCTGAGGATAAGGATAAATACCTGTACTGTAATACGGTAGGGATCCTTACTAAGAGCATCTCCAACGGTAGTGCAAAACTCAAGGAATTGCATGATATTTGCACAATTGCAAAAAATTCATCCCCAACGGGGAAGTGATAGGGGTTCAGAAGTAGTGCTGAAGTAACACGCTGAAATCGATACCGTATTTGAGATCTCCTACTTCAGACTGCAAATTATTGAAGTTGTGTTGTTGCAATGTGAACACGAGATGTACATGTACCGACGCATTTTTGTACCATTGAAAGCAAGAAATGGGTACATGTATTATCAAGGAGTTTAGAATGCATCGTCCTCTCTCTCTAGCGTATCAATATCGTGCCGGGGGTCCACAACATGACGTACTACAGGAACCTCCTCTAGTAGTCTGCTCAGGAGATCCCAATCTGGCTCTGCGATCGCAACCTCCCGTCCACACCCCACGTTTTCTCCAACAGGATCCGAGTCAATGATGTTTGCCTTGGCAAACCCGCTCTTGATAACACCCTCAGACAACGTCGCCCAGGCGGCTTTCGTCCAACCTATTAGTTGCTGTCTGGTCGGGGGCTTCAATTTAAACGGGATTGTTGCCGTCGAGTTTCGTAGCTGCAAAAGCATGTTGTCAACCCATTTTTTCCGCATTAAATCTTTCAGAGGCTTGTTCCACGAAATATCAGCCGGCTGACACGCAAATGTGTAGCCGGCCAGTATTGGCATGAGCTCCACGTTCAAAAGGCGAGCGCAAATTTGAACATCACGCCTCCAGTGTCCAGAAAAGTCATCTAAAAGAAGCAAAATGGGGACGTTCATGTTGTCCCGGGGCCAAAAGTGATACAGTAGAAATTGTATCGTCATGTCCCCGTTCCACCAGCCCGCTGCGTTTCCATACAACTGCACTTCATGCTGTTCTCCGCGCAGTTGCCTCCATATTTGCGCTCCAAATCCATGTTGGAAGACGGTATTCTCCAACGCCCGTTCGGGAATGTTGGATGGCTTCGTTTTGAAAACCATAAACGGATCGTAGCGCCGCCCTTTACTGTCTCCAAGAAGCATCAACGTCACTCTGTCCTTGTCTTTACCTGCGCTTTTCATCCAAATGTCGTGTAGGAAAACACGATTTAACGAGTTCTCGTCCCTCTAGCCAAAGCCTTTGGGATGAGCCCCTACCAACAACACGCTTCCCTCCTAAAAGGTCGGCGCTTATTGTTGGGATTAAATCTGAAGACCAGATCCGATCCCTTACATCGGGCTGGAATGTGCCTTATGCGAGTCGTCGGTCAGGTAGGTAGAGCCCGTAAATCAAATATAAGAGCACCCTTAGCCACGAGCAACGGCTAGGATGCAATGTGCACACGCGCTTTCACGCGTAACCCACTGTGGTCCCTCAGAAGGAAGGGTACCAGGCCAATCGAGGCCTCGGACAGGGGCGCCGAGACGAAGTCTCGGCTGGAAGTCAAATATACTGGGGGGCCTCGCCACACACCCAGACAAACGTACAAACGTACAGGGAGGTCTCTAATACCTCCAACACTCGGCCACTACTCACTCTTGGCCTTTCCAGGGATGAACACTCGGTCAATGTACCTTATGCTCACCGGCAGACATACCCCGTGTCGGCCGAGCGTATCCAGACTCTACAGCCAAGCGAAGACTTACCGGTAGACGGACTTGACCCTTGTGTGGCTTCGGGGGGAAATTCTGCTCTGATTTAGTGATTAGAGGCTGTGAGGCCTTCCCTATAACTAATCCCTAATGTCTATACAAACATCAAGTGTCAGCCGAATCCTCGAGCCGATCCTACGACTGGACGACACTTCGGCTTATGTCCGAATTCCTGATGAGAGGTAAATCCTGTACCCACTATGACTACTTGGAGGGCTCGGCGGGGATTTATTATGACCCGCCGTGCCTGGTCACTAAATGACTGTCAATGTGTCACTCTAATGCGGGGAATGTGCGTAGCCAATCAGAGGGCTCGCTCAGCCGTCACTCGAAGGTTCAAGACCGTTAGGCTTCGGCGCGGGGCTGTTCTTCAGCGGGCATTTCCCGATCTCACAGCAGCCCCCACCTCGACCCGAACCGGTGCAAGTGGTGAGCGTCGTGGTGCGCATCTGTCCTGCCGCCATGCCACGCGCGTCGAATCTTCTGGGCGAAGCGCGAGCCGCCGCCCTCCAAGCTGTCCACGCGGATAATACGCTAGGTCGTCGCGTCTTGTTGAAGCCTCTGCTCATCTCTGTTGCTCGGAACTGATCTGTTGATGTCTCTTCATGGTGCGGCAGCCCTCGGACGAGCGACGTTCGCACTCGAGCGACGGTCACACTCCTGGCGCGACCTCCGAGAGCTCGGCGGTGCCAACTTCCGCCTTTGCCTCGTCAAGCGGGGCTCCCCGAGCGCAAGCTGCGGCTGCTCAAGCGCCCGGCACTCGCGATGGTCCTGCTTCTCGCGCCGAGTCTTCTCCGTCACCAACTCCCGTTGCAGCAGGTGCTGGCGGGGTGTCGGCAGAGGCTCAGGCTGCGGTTGCAGCGCGCGTGATCAAGCCGTCTGTCCAAGCTTCGGGCAAGCACTCGGCGCCGAGCGCAGCGAGGTCTCAGTCGCCAACTCCCGCTAGGCCGATGGGAGGCCGACGCGGGGCGTCAGAGGGTTCTGCTACAGCTCCGCCTGCGTTTCCGTCATCGCCACCTGCTACTCCGCCGCCTGATGACTCGGACGAGCCTTCGTCGGGTCCGACTCGCTACTGTCGGCTCGATTTCGCGTCTCCTGGGGTTGGAGCTACTCCTCGACCGCCAAGCCACGTCTCCCGTGACGGCGTTGAAGATGCTGTCGACGCTCGGATCGCGCAAGTGGTGCTGCAGTCGGAGTCACGCCTGGAGGAACACTTGGATCAGCGGCTGGCAGACCTCGGCCAGCTCATGGTCGGCCTCGTCCGCCATCCGCCTCTTCGCGTCGATGAAGACCTGGACCAGCGCCTTGCGGAGGCTCGGAGCCTTCGTGACGTCGTCCAAGCGGTGGCTCCAGATGCGTTGTTGAAGCCTTACTGCTGGGACGAGAAGATGGACGAGTTGCGCCGCGAGGTCCAGCGATACCAAGATGCGGCTGCGGATAGCAAGCGGCTGAGCGACAAGGAGCACGCGCTTCGTCTCAAGGCTGACCGTCTGTGCGTCGAGGCTTCTGTTGAGCGGAATCGGCTAGGCAAAGACCTCCAATCATGTCGTCTGGAGCGAGACTTCGCCAACCAGCGGCTCAACCTCGCGGCCCGAGCTCTCGCGCAGACTAAGGAGATGCTCGACCAGATGCGATCCCAAGTCAAGCAGCTCGATGATGCGGACAGAGCCACTCAAGCCGTGATCAAGCGAGACCGGCAGACGTACAAACAGGGTCTGGTGCGGTACACCAACACTGTCCGAGACTTCCACGCGTACCTCCAGACTTTGGAAGAGCACCGCTTCTCTTTGAGCCAGCTCGACCTTGGCGATGGCTCGGCCCTGCCAGAAGTTCTCAAGACGTTTCTTCAAGAGTTCAGCTCCATGGAGTTCGCGTTAGCAGAGGCCACGTCTGGTCCCAAGCGTCGTCGTGAAAACTCGGCGTCACCTGGTGCCCACGCTGAGGCGTCGGCTCCGGCTTCTAATAGTCCAAGTCAGCACGTTCGCGCCGATGACACGCCGGCCGGCATCGTGACACTGGAAGAAGACTCGGACGACGAAGCCCCCATCATTCCATCGTCCAAGCGTCGGAAGAAATCGGAGGGGGCAGTCGCGTCGGTCTCTTCGCCTCGGGGTTCGACGCCTACGACTCTGAAGAAGAAGCTTCGACTCGGGCGTTCGTCGCAGCCCCTAGTGAAGAAGAGTGTTCGGACGTCCAGTTCTCGTCGGATCAACCATGAGCCTGCGGCCAGACCCAAGGCCGTCGCTGCTCAGAAGAGCGCACCCACGGTTGCACCAGCATCTGTTCCAGCGGTCGTCAACTCGACTCCGGAATCTCCAGTTGCGTCCAAGTCAAGTTTCGTTCAACCGTCTTCTCCACACCCGTCAGACGCTTCGACTGCTTCGATGCCCGGGTCGCCGTCTCGCTCACCGGAGGCGTCGGTTGCTTCGCCAAGTCGTGTCCAAGACGTTGAAGCGCCGGATGATGACGACCAAGCGCCTGAGGTCCTGAACTACGACTCGCCTTACAAGGCATCGGTCGTGATTCAACCTCGGAAGGACGGACGTCCAGTGCGGCCGGCGTCTACCGTGGCTTCGCTCCAGTCCAAGGTCACGGTCGAGAGTGAAAACGCGCCTGACGACGTCGTGCTTGGGCTCAAGAAGGCTTCGGTTCCACCGCCTGCCGCGATCGACTTGACGGGCGACGGCGTGGACCAGCAGCCTGACAGTCATGTTGCCCAGGGTTCGTCCAAAGGCAAGTCGAAGCAACGGATCAAGGCCTCAGCCAAGGTGACCAAGACACAGCTCCGTCAGCTTCCCAAGGCGTCGGTTGCCGTCTCGAAAACTGGGCTGGTTCCGGTGCCGGAGTCGAAGTCTCGACCACGTCCGACCCAAGCGTCGGCTGCTCCAAAACGCACCCAAGCATCGGACCACGTGATCCCGGAGACTCTGAGTCTGGAAGGCACACTCCTCTCGGTGCCGTTTTCGTCTCCGGGGGCAGAGCTCTGCTGGAAGAAGATACTGGAGTCTCGGTCCGTGCCTCCTGCCCCGCACAGTGCTCTGGTCGAGTGCTCGGTTGACGACATCAAGGCGTTCGCAGACTGGACGAACTCAAGCCACCCGTACCAGGAATTCTTGGCGCAGCTCCCTGAGCGGCCGTGTCTGTTCGACGCTTCGGACTACATGCCCGACGTTGCCATCTCGATTCGGGCAAGTGGTGAGGAACTACTGGTCAAGCTCTGGCGACAGTTGTGCAGCCGTGCATTCGGGTCGACCGAGAACTCTGACCTCGGTTTCGCTCTTTACGAACGTGGTCACTGGGTCTCTCCTGCTGCCGTTGATCGTTGGCTTCAGCGTCTTGGCCGAATGGTGGGCAAGACTCATCCAGTGTTCGTCGCCGTGCGGAACGAGTGGCGCCAGTACTCCAAGGAGCGAAGCGGGCGTGCGGATCGACTCCGCGTCCACATCAAGCGTTGGTGGTCCCAGCTTCTTCCGGATTCGGTTGGAGACGTCGGCTACACCTCGGAGGCTCTGCTCGAGCCTACGGCGCTGTATTACTCTCTCGACACTCTCTCCTGGATCCCCGCTACGACCGACTGGGTCCGTGAGGTCGCGGAGGTGGACGCTCACGAGCCTTGGCGCAACTGCTGGATCGACGTCCCTTCGCTGCACCCTTACAACACACTGTTCGCGCCCTGCAACCCTGAAGCCCCTGTGTTCGTGCCTCGCGGTTTCACTCTGCAAGGAGTCGCGTCTGAAGTCGTGGTCGACTCTTCGCTGGATCCGCAGGATGTGAAGGCACCTTGGGTTCGGGAGTTCACGGACTACCACAATCCACCTGGTGCTCAAGCTGAAGCAGCGCTTACCGGTGAAGACGCGGGCACGGAGGATCAGGAGCAAGACCTCGAAGAGAAGCGCGCTCCAGAAGGCTCGGTTGCTGAAGATGCGGACCAAGAGATGTCGGGCAACGAGGGGCAGACGACGTTGAGGAAGAGGAGGAAGATGTCATCATGGAAGATACCAGTGAAGACACGGTTCCACCGCGCTCGACTGCAGACGCTGCTCGGCATCGGCCCAGCTACCAAGGTTCGGCTGCGGCTCACACCGAAGCGGACTCGGAGTCCGACGATGAAGAAGCTCAAGTCATCCAAGGTGCGGTGGAGGAGTCTTCGGCTGAGTTCGAGCGTCCGGCTAAAGGGTCCGGCCGTCTGCAAGCGCTCGCTCACGCTGCATCTGCTTCGAAGCCGTGAGGCTCCTGCTGCTAAGTCTTCGTTTTGTCTCCTCTGCCCAGACTGGTCCGGGTTCTTCGTCGTAGTTTAGCGTAATTCCAGTCTTGCAGGCCTAATTAATCTCCAATTCAATCACTTTCACACGAAATCTCCATCTCTCCACTTGAGCAACTTGATAAATCCACTCGAAAATACATGCAATATGCAAACATGCAGTAATGTTGGTGCAGTAGTTCTTTTCGTCTGCTTAGGCGGGCTGCCTCGCCCCGCCGGCAGTTCATCACATTGCGCCAGTCGCGGCTAGTCCTCGTCTGCGACTTGGACCATCTGCAACCGGCTGTCGCTGCGCTTCGCGCGCAAGTAGTCGTACAGCAGTCCACCGCACGACAAGTTGGACGCGGGCTCCCACGTAGGCTCGTCGTAACCAACCCACTTCACTTTGAACTCTCTGACAGCACGCTCAGTGCTCGTCGAGAGCGGCATCCGGTCGTCCAAAATGGCCTCAACCTCGTACTCGCCAGCAAGGTGGTCAGGTTCGAAGCTGTCTTCGGGTAGAAGCTCTTCATCGAAGTCCAGTCTCGTCTCATCCGTAACGTCGGCTGTGAGTCGAGTCTTCGGCCGGTCACCGAACTCATTTACAGCCTTCAGTCGCGACACATGTACGACAGGGTAGAACCTGTAACCGCTTCGGTCCGGTAAAGCTAGCTCATACGCGTACTCGTCCACCTTCTTCTTGATTCGGAAGGGGCCGTGCCAGCGATGCGCCAGCTTCTTCGTCAGCCCCGGTTTCACACGCTCCATGTAGAGCCAGACGCGGTCATCCGGCTTGAAGAGCGACTTCGAGGTGTAGGTTGACGAATCATCGGTCGGTTCCGTGGTTCCAGAGTCTTCGCCTGAAGGTTCGGTTCGGGTTGGCATAGATTCTCGTTCGCGTCGACTCAGGGTTTCGTTGTGCTTCTCGGCTCGTTTGGCTTTCTCTGTCGCCTGATACTCTTTGGCCATCTCTAACGCGATCTCCTGCTGCCGATTGACTTCTCGTCTCCAGGCCAAGGCGTCGGTTTGCCGACCGCGGCCTCTTTTCAGTGAAGAAGACATGGCTCGAAGTGTCGTCCGCGCGTCCCAGCCGTGTACAAGGTAGAACGGCGTGTCCTTGCGCGTGGCGTCCTGCGAGTTGTTGATAGCAAAGATCAGCTTCTCCACGATCTCGTCCCAGTCCTGTTGCAGCGGGTCTTCGGCGTACACTCGGACGGACTGTATCACAGTCTTAACTGAGCGTTCCTGCTGGCCGTTGGCTTGTGGCCGATAGCTCAGAGTGGCCCGAGACCTCGATTGCATCATCTCCGTGAACGCTTGGAAGACTTCTCCCATGAAGCGAGGATCTCTGTCGTGTCGGATGAGGGTAGGAGCGCCGAATCTTCGGTAAACGCACTCTTCAAAGGCTTGCGCAACACACAGAGCCGAGGTGTCGGCCATAGCCTTCCCCATTACGAACCCTGTGAACGCGCACTGGAACAACAGCAACGCCGTATTTCCCCGCCGAGTCTTCGGCAGCGGGATGACGAAGTCCATTGAGACGATCTGCAGCGGTCTTTCGGCCAAGATGTTGCCAGGCGAGTACCCACGAAGTTGCGGACGGCTTTTACTCGAGCTGCAGTCTGGGCACGAACGTACGTGCCGTTCTACATCAGCGAACAGTCCAATCCAGTAGTAGTCAGCCTTCACACGATGATAGGTCCGGACTATCCCTTGGTGTCCTCCCTCTAGCGAGTCATGGCAGCTTTGCAGCACTTCCTGAACCATCGTCGTCGGGATCACCAAACGTAGTGTCGACTCTTCGGACCGGTCACGGCCGAACCGACGGTTCGAACCGAGGAAATACAACAGTCCATCTTCACTCAGCACGAACTTGTCGGACATCTTCCAAGCTTCTCGCGCGGCTTTGTAACCAAGTTTCGCCTCTTCTCCTTTCAGTACCGCCTTGAGGTTCGACCACCGAAGTTCTTCGTCTTGCGCCGCACCAATGCGTCGGCGCCGTTCCTCCTGCACCACCACGGGGTCGATGTCCTCAGCGTTCGGTTCGTGTATCACCGTCGCATCAGGTCTCGGCTGTGTTGGCCGGTCTGAGAGTTCTGCATCGTCATTTCGGTCGGAATCTGCGTCAGGACTACGATCTTCTTGAGGCACCACCTGTTCTTCGTCTGCAAAACGGACCCGTCTCTCGCGTTCTTTCGCCTGTCGTCTGGTTACTGCCGGTACATATGGCGGTTCCCGCACGAAATCGAAAAAATTCTTGCGACGGGTCGTGTCCGATGCATCCAGTACCCGGATTGAGCTTACGACACGCGTAGTCTCTCCCTTCGACTTCTCGGTTGACGAAGTGTCGGTTGGTGACGAAGGATCGGTTGACGGTTCGTAGATGACTTCGTGGATGCGGTTCAGCCGCACCAGCTCCTCAGTCCGAATCTTGTCGTCCACAGTCACCGAAATCTTTTTCTCCAACGTCTCGCTCGCCAAAGAGTCTGCTGCAGCGTTGAACTCGCGGATAACATGCAGGTATTTCACTGACCGAAACCTCGATCTCAGTTCCTTGTGCCGATTGAGTTGTGCCATCAGTGTTTCCTTACGACATGCGATCACCCCTAGGGATTGCTGGATTGCGAGTCTCGAGTCTCCGACGATCACCAACTCCTCAGCCCCAGTTTCTAAGGCTGCGGTCAAACCATTGTTCATACCCGAGTACTCGGCCAGGTTCACAGTCGTAGCCTCGAGATAAGCACTCGCAGCGATCACTATCGTCCATTCTGGTAGCTTCCACAGAATCCAGGCGCAACTTCCGTAGCCCCCGTGCTTCTCAGTCTTCGCAGAACCATCGAAAGAGAGCACATAGCCACAGTAGTCACGCGGTAGCCGTGCATACAGTAAATGAGGGTCCATCCGAACACTCGGTGAGCCACGTGTCGGCGGAGTCACAGGTGCCAACGAGTCCTCGAGGTCGACGAAACTTGTGATCGACGACTGGAGGAGTTGAGCGAAAGCACAATCCTTCTCCTTAACGCGCGTAACAACCAAGTGCCACGGGGATAGCATCACCGCAAACTGAGTTGCACGTCCAAACAGAGACTTCGACTTGTGAACCCATTCGAGCGTCGAAAACCGCGTATAGACGTGGATGGTCCGACCTGCGAGCTGTGTGTAACACACCTTCAATAACTGCAGCAGGGCCAGGACCTCCTTCTCAGCCGGGTGATAGTTCATCTCAGCGTCCTTGAGGACTCGGCCACAGAAACGCACTGGATACATCGTTCCGTCGTGTTCCTGCATGAGCGTCGTGCTCAGCGCCCACTCGTTTGCAAACAGCATCACGTGAACATCTCTGTCGCGGTCGAAGTGTCGGAGAATCGGTGCGTTAGCAACCTTCTGTTGCAGCGCGGCGAAGCTTCGTCTGGCCGCAGAGAGGTCACCCCCGTCTCCAAAGTCTTCGTCCTTGAGTTGATAGAGCGCGGCACCATACACGGCGAAGTCCTGGATGAACCGGCTGTAATAGTTCAGCGATCCAAGGAATGCTTGCACTCCCTTCTTGGACCGTGGAAACGAAAGCTCGGTCAGAACCGTCAGTTTCTTCGGGTCGGCTTGGATGCCGTTCCGCGTCACCACGTGGGACAGGAAGTCCACCTTGGGTTGCACGAAGATGCTCTTGGTGAAACTCACGCTGATACGGCACTCCTCGAACCGTGCCAAGAGTCGGTCCAATGTAGCCAAACAATCATCGAACGACTCACCCCCGAAACAGATGTCGTCCACGAAGGATCGTCGCTCGAACACGGGTACCAACGATGACTCATCGGGCTCTCCATTCACGAACATGTCGGCCACAGGACTGTTAATCAGTTCAGACACCGCGTTTCCAGCGCCACCGGAGCCGAGTCCTGCCTCAAACTTGGTAAGCGAAGGCTCCATACGAGACGTCGGTTCGGCTGACTGTGCGGTCCGCTCTTGAGTCGCTTCATGATCGCGCGATTCGGCTTGTTCCATCAGCGTCGCGTAGTGCTTCCATCCGCCCTTCGGCTGCTCGAAACCCCACAGAGCGTTGTCGAGCATCCTCTGATATATCATGGGCGCATTCTTGAGCCCAAAGGGCATTCGGAGCCACTCAAAGTGACCCAAAGCGCACACAAACGCAGAGATCTGACGAGCTCTCTGCGTCATCATGATAGCCCAAAATCCACTCGCAGCGTCGAGTGAGCAGTACCACAGATACTTCTCTAGGTCGGTGAGCAAGTCGTCGACCAGAGGCATCGCATACTCCATGATTGCGGTGACGGCGTTCACCATCTTGTAATCAATGCACAACCTGATGTCGATCCCATTCTTCTTCAGCACAATGACGATCGGCGATGACCACGGACTGCTCGAGAACGCGATCAGTCCTGCCTTCAGCAGCCCCCGGAGCAATTCGTAGAGCTGCTTGAGGTGTCGGAGGGGTATCCGCCGAGCCCTCTGCTTGATAGGCGCATGTCCTTGCACATCGATGTCACACACCACACCATATGCTGGCGGTGGTAACGCATTGCCACTGGAGATCAGAATCTGCTCATGCTTCCGGAGCACCTTCAACACGCGGTCTTGTCGGCCGCAACTCAGGTCCGGGTGCCGCACGTTCGCAGCCGAGTAGTCCAACTCCGTAACCGAGGCTTCGGTCAGGTCGGGCAGGAAGGCTGGTTCGTGGGCGTAATCTTCCAGGTTTATGTCGTTCGCCTGGTGCTCGGACACGACGTCCTTCGCGTCACTTTCACCCCCTTCAGCCGTCAGCGTGGTCGCCACCGAGACGTAGGTGCGCTCCAGCACCAGCATCGGGTCGTCATCTCCAGCCGAGTCTTCACTCTGGTACGAGAGCTCGGATCCATCGTCATCTCCACTGTTGTCATCACTTCCTCGCGGGTCATCCGGGTCCAGGTTAGATTCTGAACACACTTCCGCATCGCTGGGCCCGTCAGGCTCGTCTCGGAGGACGGACTCCTCGATCACCTCAGACGAGACTTCGGCTCGCGCGTGTTCAAGCTCCACGGCTCGCGCGTGCTCAAGCTCCACAGGTCGGGGAAAGAGCGCTGCCGGATCATCACCCACTGGTGAGCCGTCGGCAGCGAGTTGCTCCCTCTCTTCACGCTTCGCGAGCTCGCATTCCCATCGTTCGGCGCAACTCAACCTGAGCCGTCGGTCGGGCGAGTTGTCGACTGGCCGGACCATCACCCCAGTTGGCGAAGTGTAGGTTGGCCGATCTACAGCCGGCGGTTGCGCGGCCAGCCACTTCGAATACGCCTCGCACTCGCGCGCAAAGACAACTTCATCGCGGCTGCCCTCGTAGGCAAGCTTCTGCCAGTCTTCGTATCGGGACGAGTTGAGCCGAACGTAGCCGTCATTCCTCGGAAGATCACCAATCGGTACCCATAGCAACACTGGAGTGTGTGCGTGACACGTCGTCGGGCGGTCAGACACATTAGTCAACCGTACTCGCTCGACCTTGCCCCGCCGAAACTTCGTCACTGTCGGCAGCAGAGACTTCGTGCGACGTACCCACACCTCGTGTGTATCCAGATGTGGTTGGCGTCGTTGCACTCGGTATTCCACACACTCTCGGCCTTGGACGTACAAGTCTTCGGATGGTCCACCGTTAACATGCAGACCGAAGCCTCGGTCGTCCGGTGCGCTTAGAGTCTTGATGAGCGGAATGCTGACCTCGTCCGGCAACCTCGCGGTCGCGTGAAACAGGTCCAAACGCACTCCAGCAGGGATCATAAAGTCAGTGCCGAGGACCACGTCCACTCCGGCGCCATGATCCATGATCCACAACTCAAACTCGTACACGCGCGCCCAGCCGAGGGTTACCTTGACGAGGGCTCGTCTCTCCGTAGCCATGGTTCCCTTCGTAAAACCTTGGATCTCCATACAGCGGCCGTGACCCTGAATGTCACGCAGCCGCAACTGCTTCGCAAACTTCTCCGAAATCACACTTACATTCGCTCCTGTGTCCAACAGAAGCCTCGTTCTCGCGTCGTTGACCGCACCCTTGACCAGAGCCTCATCCGAGCTCTCTTGTCGAACTTCTGTGCGGACCACCACCCCAGCCTCTCGCCTGGGAGTAACTTGGTCACTCCGCTGAGCGTTCGACCAGGGCGTTCACTCTGCACCGCGCTTAAGACCCAAGCTTCGGTTGCATCTCCATCTTCATCTTCTTCATTCATTCCACAATTTTCACCTCCACCAAGGGTTTCCCCTCTCTCCTTTTCAATTTCAGTCGTTTTCACATGTTCCTTGTCCTTGTCGTTCGGCCGTTTGCTTGTCCCCACAAACGCGTAGACGCAGTCTGCATCGATCGCGGGAGCAGCTAACTGTGGCAGCCCGATTGGGACCAACCCAGTTTCAGTTGGCGGGCTGCCTAGTCTAAATTGCCACCGAAGACTAGGCTTTGGAGCTCGGGAGAGAGGTCCTTCTTCTCAACCTTCGTCCGAAGGTACGTGGTGAGGGCTTGGAGTGCTTCACACTTGCCGATGTCGTGGACTTGCTGACACAGTCTGCAGCGTCGGTAACAGTAGTGGGCCGAATGACCGGCACCACCACACGCTGCGCAGGGTCCGTACTGACGCGGGCGACCATCACGGTTGTCTCGGCTGAAGTGTCGGTTGGACCGGTCGAAATTTCGGCCGGGTTCGCCACCCCTGCGTTGACGTTGGTCGGACCGAGCGTACGTTCCTTCAGCGGCAGCACGTCTCTCTTGCTCATTCGCCGCTGCGACATGGGCTCCTTCTTCATCTGAGGTGTCGAAGTCGCTGTAGTCACTGAAGTCTCGGTTGTCCTCGAAGTATCGGCTGTCACTGGAGTCACTTCCACTGTCGTCGCGCGACTGCTCACGGGGCTCCGGACGGTCTGACCGACCACTCTTCGTCCCACGGATTTGCAGCTCAGCCACCAAGTCGGACAGCGACGCTTCAGCTAGCGACACACGCGGAGCATACCGCGAGTCCTCACGTCTGCGTCCGAAGTCTCGGTCTCTGCGTTCGTAACGTTCACGGCGGTTATTGTCGCGCGCCTGTTCGCTCCGGCGCTCGTCCCGTCTGCGAGAGTGCTCGCGTCCACGCGACTGATGAGACGAGGCATGTGACGAGGCATCTCTGCCCTGTCCACGCTCCTCCGACTTGAGGATGTCGTTAATCATGTCTTCAAGCTCGTGGATGTCCGAGACTCGAACGTGGCAAAGCCGCCGCTCGAGTCCTCGGTCACCGCACGTCTCGAGGAAGCGTTGCACGTGATCCTTCGCGTCGCGACCGCCCTTCTCGAACTGAAGGCCAGCGTTGCGTGCGTAGCCATTCAGCCGGTTTAGGTAGTCGCACAGATGTTCCGAACCGTCACGTCGCGCCGAATAGTAGCGAGCCTTCGCAGACTGGTTGAACTGCGTGCAGTAATACTTGATGAAAGCATCACTGAGCAGCTTCCACCGACGCTTCGTCTTCTTGGGGAGCTGACGGTACCAGTGCAAGGCACCGTCCCGAAGGCTCAGCTCGAAAGCCATTCACCACTCATTGGGCGGAGTGTGCGTCCCCTTCATCTCGTAGACAAAGGCCCGGAGCCACTGCATAGAGTTTTCACTCTTGTTGCGGGCCCCAGAGAAGTTCTTGATCTGGGCGAGGGGTCGGTGAGTCGCAATCTCCAGCCGAGGGGTCGAGTTCAGTCGCTCCATCTCGCTCACTTCGCGCACCTGGCGGGCCAGCTCGTCACTGGGGCTGTCGAAGCCATCGTCGTAGTCGGGCGCGTCGTCAGCATCGTCATCCGACGAAGAGTCATCGCGCGGGGTGAAACGACGGCTCGAGCGTCTTGGGAAACTTCGGTTGGAACTCCGTCCAGGTTGCGTCCCTCCGGTCTCGCGGGCGATACGCTCGGTTCGACTAGTCGACCGAGGGGTCACCATATGCGAATCCTGGAAGTACGGCGTGCCCTCCGTCTTGGCAGAGAACACTCCATCCGTCGTCTGGCGTCGGCTTGAGCGCTCGGTCGATTTCTTCGGAGTCTGCGGCAGCGGACGACGGATCGGTCTGTTCCTTCGCGGGGCGTGCGCTCGGCGGACGGCCCAGCGTGAGGTCCGTCTCCCCGAAGCTCAAACGCAGCTTCTTCTTCCACTTGTGCAGCTCCTTGCCAGCCAGTTCAGGCGTCCAACTCTTGACTGAGACCTCGGACGGCCGAGTCATCGGCTCACAGCCCATCGCTCGGAGAAGCGCCACCGTGTCTTCGGCCATTTGGGTGACTGAAGTCGGCTCTACCGGGTGTTGCAATTCTTCCTTCAGCTCGACCCACGTCGCCTGGCGCGCCATCTCCGGGCTGAACTGTCGGATCCACTCACTTGACTCAAGCATCTGCTCGAGCATTCGGCCGAGCACCTTGTTCGCAGCTGGGGTGCTGCTGTTCATTGACGGTCGGATTCCGCGGGATTCTTGAGGATCCTTAGCAACCTGCACCAGAGCCCTCGAGGTGAAGGCCTCGGTGCCATCCTCCGAGTCATCGTCCGCAAAGTCCGGCCGCGCCACTTCATCAAATTCGGAAACGAGGTTTCGGCTGAGGGAGCGTGAGCCCCCACTGCGTCCAGCCGACACCATCGCCTCCTCCTGGTCTTCGTACTCCTGCGCGGGCGCTGGAGTCTTCTCTTCCAGGTCATCGTAGTTCATCATCATGTCATCCTTGGCGTCCGAATCCTCGTCGACCGACTCTTCGAAACTGACCGACCTTTCGGAGATCGTCGACAGCCGAGACGTCAAGTCACTCGCGATCGTCGACAAGCCGTCGGTTGGTCCTCGTCCCGATTTCGCCGGCGTAGCTGGCACCGCTGACTTGGATCCTTTCGCCATCTTGTTCTTGTTCTTCTTGTTTCTTCTTCTCTTCTTCTTCTCCTCTCAATGCTCGTATGGGACAATACCTACACAGACCACAACACACAGTTCGGTCACACCAGTCCCGGGTCGCGGCACCAGTTGTCGTGTAGGAAAACACGATTTAACGAGTTCTCGTCCCTCTAGCCAAGGCCTTTGGGATGAGCCCCTACCAACAACACGCTTCCCTCCTAAAAGGTCGGCGCTTATTGTTGGGATTAAATCTGAAGACCAGATCCGATCCCTTACACCGGGCTGGAATGTGCCTTATGCGAGTCGTCGGTCAGGTAGGTAGAGCCCGTAAATCAAATATAAGAGCACCCTTAGCCACGAGCAACGGCTAGGATGCAATGTACACACGCGCTTTCACGCGTAACCCACTGTGGTCCCTCAGAAGGAAGGGTACCAGGCCAATCGAGGCCTCGGACAGGGGCGCCGAGACGAAGTCTCGGCTGGAAGTCAAATATACTGGGGGGCTTCGCCACACACCCAGACACACGTACAAACGTACAGGGAGGTCTCTAATACCTCAAACACTCGGCCACTACTCACTCTTGGCCTTTCCAGGGATGAACACTCGGTCAATGTACCTTATGCTCACCGGCAGACATACCCCGTGTCGGCCGAGCGTATCCAGACTCTACAGCTAAGCGAAGACTTACCGGTAGACGGACTTGACCCTTGTGTGGCTTCGGGGGGAAATTCTGCTCTGATTTAGTGATTAGAGGCTGTGAGGCCTTCCCTATAACTAATCCCTAATGTCTATACAAACATCAAGTGTCAGCCGAATCCTCGAGCCGATCCTACGACTGGACGACACTTCGGCTTATGTCCGAATTCCTGATGAGAGGTAAATCCTGTACCCACTATGACTACTTGGAGGGCTCGGCGGGGATTTATTATGACCCGCCGTGCCTGGTCACTAAATGACTGTCAATGTGTCACTCTAATGCGGGGAATGTGCGTAGCCAATCAGAGGGCTCGCTCAGCCGTCACTCGAAGGTTCAAGACCGTTAGGCTTCGGCGCGGGGCTGTTCTTCAGCGGGCATTTCCCGATCTCACACAAACCGTCTTCGCACCGGTGGAGGCAACAGTTTTGCTGGGCAAATATTCATAATTTATTGCTAAACACACCAAATAGTTAGCACAATACAAAGTAAAACGCAGTACGCACCACGTAAAAATCAAGTAAACCAACCTGTTTGGTCTGCATTAAAAACATGGTCGACCCCGAGTTCTTGCATCTTTTTCCGCACTTGCTGGCCAAATTTTGAAGCTTGCTCTTCAGCGTCTTGGGGGGTTTTATGGCTTTGTCGGGTTCGCCGCCGGATGCTGAATTTATGGCGACGCAGAAAAGATCGAAGCCAAGTCTGGGAGGCTGCAAATTTGTTGCGAGGGAGGTCCGTGCTATCATAGCAGTCTTTAGCTTGAATTCGAACCATAGACCCAGTCACAGGAACACCTTCATTGCGCAGAGAATTGATCCAAAGAACAACCTGCTGCTCAATTTCGTGCGGCAGCGTGGTTGACGTGCCAAGTTGTCGATCGTTGCAGTGAGAGCCACATCCAGTCTCACATTTTTCCACGATCAGCTCGCGCTGCTTGAGCCAGTTGTGTATTTGCCGCTTTTTGGCAGGAAACAGGTCCTTCAGGAGCTCTGGGTAGAAGTACTGTACTGTGGTATGCATCTTAGTCTTCGACACGATCGCATCGTAAAACTCTATTACAGAGCGCTTGTGGTTGTAGGTGATCGCTACGCGCTTGAACTGCTTGGGGGCTTTTCCCGTGCCGGACGTCCTCGTTCTTCCTACTTGCTGCCCGGGTGCTCGCTGCATTGGGGTGCGCCCCATGGCGCTTTTCTTGCAATGATAGAGTCGGTTAGCCCTATTTTTACACTATGAATTAGGAGATCTCTGATGCTGAGCTGGTACCGTTAAGCGATATGATTGGCTAATCACTAGTATGAATTAGGAGATCTGTCTGAAGTAGGAGATCTCAAATACGGTAGTGCAATTCCCGGATGGCGTAGTGATTATCGGCCTGCTATTCTGTGACGGGGCACACAGCACTTCTTAACAGAGGAAGCTGGAGTATACAAACTCCAAGTGAACAGCCGTTCACGTGTCCCTGGTCTGAAGGGGACGACTTGACTTGCAAAAGAGGTAGATCTAAGACTGAATGTATTTATAGGTTGGTACAGATTTGGCCTGCATACAAATCCTAAGTCGCCTATAATTTGTTCCATACAAAATGTATCTGTTGGCTCTGAGGCCACTTGGTCACTATCCCGAGGAGTGACCGATGGCTACATGACTGATGTAGCCATCCCTGAATAGTGACAGGGTCACTATTCCATGTAACCCCGTTACATCCTCCCCCACTTAGATTCGATCTTATCGACCAATCAGAGCGAGGTTACGCCGGCGACTCACATTTCACTCGCAAAGTCGAAATCCATCGACAACGGCGCGAGCTCTGGCGCCTCGGCTCTCGGGCCTCAAAGAGCAACTGGCGCATCGCCGAGCAAGCCGCAGGGTCTCCACGTCGACCGGAAGCATGCCTCCAAAGCGCAGCGCGCGTGGTGCGAAAGCACCTTCAAAATCACGGGCCGCAGGGCCGAAGACCAGGTCGGCCAAGGCCAGGGACGCGTCGTCCGCGCTGAGGGAGGCCACGGAGACGGCCAAGGAGGCGGTGCGCTCTCGTAGCAGCACGCCGGAGGGCGGGCGCCGGTCTCGGAGTCGGAGAAAGACTCCCGAGGCCGCGCCAAGTGGTGAGGGAAGCTCCCAGCCCCAGTCGTGGCGGGCCAAGTCGGCCTTCGACTGGTCGGCCAGCATCGAGAACTGCACGATGCTTGTGCATTCCGGTGAGAGCTCACCCGAGGGCAGCGAGAACGCCGCCAAAGACGAAGCGCTGGCGGCAAGCAGCACGCCCAGCTCTCCGCCATTCCCGAAGGCTCCGTCCAAGAAGGAGGCCGAGGACGTCGAGTCCAGCGCCGGCGCCGGCGACGGCAAGCAGGCGGAGGAAGACGACGACGTCATGGCCGACACTGAAGACATGGCCGAGAAGTCGCTGAGCGACGCGGGCTCCGAGCCCAAGGCGGCGTCGCCACTCAAGCGTCTGACGCTGGCACAGGGTCGTGAACGTGCCCAAGCGTCGAAGGCGACGGCCGCCGCGAAGGCCAAACATGCCAGGGCGCAGAAGCGTTCCGCTTCCAGGTCGCCCAGCCCCGGACCAGGCACCCACTTGTTCAGCGACTCGGAGGACGAGGAGGGTGCCGTCCATGAGCCCAGAGAGCTCTCCAATGACCTCGACGAGCAGCAGGAGAGCTACCGTACTGCTCGCTCGGGCGCGCAAGCCAGGCAGTCGTCTGCCGCGACTGCTGTTGAGTCATCTTCTGGCAGGAGTGCCTCGCATCCGCCGGGCTACTTCCCGCCCGAGCCTAGCACCGGAGCACCTGCGCTGTTGGAGAAGCTCTCGGCTCCTCGTGGCCTTGTCGGCGGGTACACCTCAAGGGGTTCCCATGAGCGTGCACTCGTCGAGAAGGAGCCACTCTTCCTTGGCGACGTTGAAGTCGCCCGGTGTGTGCTACTAGCACCACACAAGCTCACACTGAAGGAGTTCACCACGCTTCGCAAGAAGCCGGAGGACAAGGGTGGACTCCATCCTGTGTGGGGTTTCCACTGGGTCAAGCCAAACGACAGCATGGCCTGGGGTGAGGTGGAAGACCTCTTCTGGCGCTACGTCGAGCGCAAGGGGTTTTCCGACCAAGAGTTCAAGGAACTCCGTGAGGATCGCACTCTGGCCGCCATCCTGGACTTGCGCGAGCTCCGTATCGAGTTCGCTCAACTCGTGAGCAAGCGCAAGCTCCGCGGGAGGATGGACGAGCTCAAGAAGGAGGCGAAAGCCAAAGCTCGTGACGAGCGTGGGCGCGATGCGACTACGTCTGCTACCGTGCCCCGTGCACCGGCCAAGAGGCCAAGGACTACTTACGAAGCTGCCGCTGCTTCTCGTCCCAGATCGCAACTGCCTTCGGGCAGTCTGCCTGGAGCTGTTCAACAGGCTCCCATGAGTTATCCGACTCCGGGTAACCTCGCCACTTCACGAGCAGCTGGCGCTTGCCATGGAGACGCCGCTCCTGGACGACTCGTTCCACGTGGTAGTGGATCTGCCCATTACGGTCAAGGAGGGCCGGCGGAGGTCTCGCACGACCATGGCTACGAGCCTGAGGCAACGCAGCCGCATGCTGGGGCCCAGAGTCAGGTGGTGACCCTGCAGCAAGAGGAGATTCGTCTTCTCCGGGAGCGCGTGTACGCCCTTGAGATCGCGCTTGGCGTCGGCCTTGGTGGCGAGGCTGCCTCTCGTGCTGGCCAGCCTGGTGCCGTGGAGCGGCTCCGTGCGGACGTTCGTGCGCTGTTTCAGGAGACTCGCGAGCTCCATGGTCGAGTGGACCGTCGGGCCGACGTGACGTCCTTGGAGTCACTGCGAAGCGAGATCGCTGGCCTTCGGGCCGAGCTCCGTGGCCCCATGTCGTATCCGGAGCCGGCGCATCATTATCAGGCCCCGTATGGCCATGGCTACGCAAGCCCTGCGTACGCCGCTCCGACGTACGCCTCGTCTTCGTCGTCTTACGACCAGCGCGCGTACCAGGCGCCGTACCGCGACCCGACGCCGCCCTTCGAGGAGTTGCGGTCGTCTCCGCCGGGGTACCCACCGCTTCCTGCGGGGTATCCTGAGCCTGAGGGTCATGGTACCTCTTCAGACGACCCACGTAGAACGTCGGGTGAGTCGTCATCGACTTAGGCAAGTCTATCGTGTACGCCGCGCCGTGTCGGCTGAGGACCGCGAAGGGTCCAATGAAGCGGTGCTTCAGCTTGTTGCTCTCGACCGAGCTAACTGTGTTTAGCGGTAGGTTTCTAGTATCTAGGAGAACTAAATCCCCAACCTTAAACACGTTCATGTTTCCTCTTCCATTTCTGTCCGAGTACTCCTTCTGTTTGTCTTGGGCTTGAGCCATGGTGTCTCGCACCCTGCTGATGATGTTCAGCCTGTCTTCGACAAACGAGGACAATTGCTTCCGCAAGGCGGCTGGACTCACGTCCGAGACCTGGGAGGAAAGGGTTTTCCGAGCCTCTCCCCCACTTACGACCGAAGCCCCGGTGCTGCCTCGTAATGTGAGCGGCACCTGAGGGTGGCGTAACCCGTTGAGGTAAAAGGGCGTAAAGCCCGTCGATGCATGCACCGCATTGTTGAGTGCGAACTCAACCATGGGCAAGCGATCGGCCCAAGAGCGGGGCATCTCCGCGCAGATACTGCGGAGCGTGTCCTCGAGCACGCGATTGACGCGCTCCGTCTGGCCGTCGGTCTGCGGGTGATCCGCCGTCGACATCGACAGCCGTGTGCCCAGAAGGCTAAACAGCGTCTGCCAGAACGCAGCGGTGAACCGCGGGTCTCGGTCAGAGACGATGGTCTCGGGCAGACCGTGGTGTCGGAAGACACAGTCCATGAACAGGCGAGCGACCTCAGCGCCAGTGACTGTGTCACGAACCGGAGCAAAGTGTACCATCTTGCTCAGGCGGCACACAAAGGCAACAACGCCGGTGTTGCCATGGTCATCGGCCGGAAGCCCGAAGACAAAGTCGAGACTCATCGACGTCCAGCAGTCCACTGGGACGGGCAGGCTCTGCAAAGGAGCCGAGGCGTGACCAGCAGGCTTCACGCGCTGGCACGTCTCGCACGTCCGGACGTAGGTGGCGACCCACTTGTACATGTGAGGCCACCAGAACATCTGAGAGACGGACGCGTACGTCTTCTCACGGCCGAGATGGCCACTGGATGGCGCATCGTGCGCTTCCATCAGGA
Source organism: Phytophthora vignae f. sp. vignae (assembly GCA_016169955.1). Lineage (NCBI taxonomy): Eukaryota > Oomycota > Peronosporomycetes > Peronosporales > Peronosporaceae > Phytophthora > Phytophthora vignae. The sequence continues at coordinate 1,075,342 of JABJUM010000024.1, read as the reverse complement.
TGTCGTACTTGAGATCCTCGTCGTTGGGCACGACAATACGGGGAGGATCCTCGGGCTCCACCCTATAGTGGAGCAAGCCATCAGCCCACTCATAGCGATGCAGCCGTGCACGCTGGCGGGGCGTGAGCCACTCAGCCTTGGCGTCAGCGCCAGCGGCTAAGAACCGCACCAGAGAACCAAGGTTGGCATCGTCTCGGTATGCCAACCGGATGCGATCATACAGATCCGTCGTGACTCGACTAATGTGAGCAAGCTCGTAGTCGGGTCGGCGCGACAGCGCATCGGCAAGCACGTTAAGCTTGCCCGGCTTGTACTCAACGCGGAAGTTGTATTCCGCGAAGAATGACAGCCAGCGCGCCATCCGCTGAGAGAGGTGCGGCGAGTTGACGGCAGTCCGCAAGGACGCGTGGTCTGTATAGACGACAAAGGGCGTCGAGCCCAGGAGGTGCACTCGGAACTTGACAAGAGCGTACTTCATGGCAAGTAGCTCCTTGTCGTGGACTGGGTAGTTCCGTTCGGCTGCCTTGAGCTGCCTGGACTGGAACGAGATGACTCGTTCGCGGCCTTCATCATCGGCCTGCAATAGCGCACAGCCAATTGCGTAGTCTGACGCATCACAGACAACGCTGAAAGGCTTCGTCTCGTCCGGCAAGGCCAGGACGGGCGCGCGCTGTAAGCTCGCCTTGATGTCGTCAAACGCATCTTGATGACGCTGTTCCCAGCGCCAGTCGACGTCCTTCTTCAGGAGATCCGACAGCGGCCGTGCCAATCCGGCGTAGCCAGCACTGTACTTGTGCAAGTAGTTGGCAAGGCCCAACCACTGTCGTAGGTCCTTCTGCGACCGAGGTGGCGGCCAAGCCGCGATGGCTTTCACCTTTTCCGGGTCCGCCCGGACCCCGGCGCTGCTGACGAAGCAGCCCAGGACCTTGATCTCCTCAGCTGCGAACACGCACTTGTCGATGTTTGCGTATAGCTTGTTCGCCCGCATGACTTCGAACACACGTCGAAGGTGCTGGAGATGCATCTCCATGGCCGTCTGGCCTGCCTTGGCACGGCTGTGGACGAATATGTCGTCAAAGTACGTTTGTGCGAACGCACGCAAAGGTCGGAACAGTTGTGTGACCAAGCGATTGAACGTTGCCGGGGCGTTTGAAAGCCCCTGAGGCATAACCAGCCACTCCCAGAGCATGCCGCTCGGTGTACTCACAGCCGTGAGAGGGATGTCGCTCTCGCGCATCAGGATCTGGTAGTATCCGTCCACCAGGTCCAGCGCGCTGTACAGCGTGCAGCCGGCCATGTTGTTGAGCAACACGTCCTTGCGCGGGATCGGTGTCTGCGCAGGCACTGTCGCGCTGTTCAGCTTGTTGTAAGCATGAACCAGACGCCACTTTCCGTTCGGTTTACGAACACAGAAGGTAGGTGTCGAGTGTGGAGACTTCGACTCCCGCACCATGCCTGCCTTCGCCTTGGCGGCAAAGAAGGCATCAATGACTTCACACTGCTCCCGGGGAAGAGGCCATTGCCTCGTGACACAGTACTTCGTGCCCGGCACGAGGTCGATCTCGTGCCTGATTCCCCTGTCTGGTGGGAGTTTGGACGGCGGGTCCTTGGACACCACGTCCTCGAACTCCTTCACCAAGGGATACACCGGATCCTTCGGGTTCTTGAGGATCTCAGAACCCATGCGCGACGCGCGCTGTCTTCGGAACTCTTCCAGGACGTCCTTGTCCATGACCGAGGACGAGTTCAACTCGGCCGTCGAAGGCTCCGGCCTAAGGAGAACCAACTCTGCGATCTCCCCGGCCTGTAGCTCGGCCAGGAAGTCCTCCATGGCGAGCTCTTCAAGGTTCAGTAATTCTGAAACCTCGGGCAGTGCTGTGAGCTGGACAGCCCCTGCCTTGACCCGACGACCGGTCACGCCGTCGAAGATGTGATAGCATTCTTCGGCGGCTGGAGTCCTCACTGGAGGCTCGGAGTCGCTGGCGACTGGCGTGGTCGGCCTCACGACTAAGCCCGGCTTGCGACGTGACCCTCGGGTGTCTTCGTCTTGTGGCACCGCCTTGACGGCACCACTGATCGTCTTGATCTTGTGCGGAACTATGTTACCCGCCTTGTTCTTGAGCGGAACTTGGTTACCCGCCTTGCTGGGTGGAACTATGTTACCCACCTCGCCGTGTGGAACTTGGTTACCCACACCAGGAGCGCCTCCAGCGCCTCCCGCATCAGTTATGGTCTGAGTGACCTCCTGTGGAACTATGTTACCCACATCGGAAGCGCCTGCAGTGCCTTCCTCATCAGTTTTGGTCTGAGTGACCTCGCGTGGAACTTGGTTACCCACGCCAGCGCCAGTGGCGCCTTCTCCAGCAGCGTCCGCTGCCTGCGGTACTTCGTTACCCGCATGTGGACCTACGTTACCCACCTGGTAGGTGCTGTCCAGCACCTCCACTCTTAGGCCTTGACCGGCCCGGTCGGAGTCGACGTCAGTCTCGACGGACCCCAAGAACTCGTTAGACGCTGCTGCGTCCTGGCGGCCCTCGCGGGCACCCCAGCTGCTGCCAGAGGTGGGAACATGACTCACCAAAGCTCTGTCAGAGCGTGGGGGACGGCTAGCCCCGATGGCTTTGCCGCGCCAGCCTATCCAAGGCTCGTGCTTCTCCAGCCACGGCATGCCAAGGATCAAGTCGTACTTGTCCATGTCTAGGACCAAGAACGGCTCCGTGCTGTCGAAGTCCTCGAACTTGACAGCGAGGTCCATGTGGACCCGAGGTACTTCTACCACTGTACCGTCGGCCAGTCTTACTGAGACCAGCCCGTTGCCTTTGCTGCCTCGCAGCGCATCGGCGTACTTGTCGCGATTACATGCGACAGTCTGGCGGCGCGCAAAGTTCTTTGACGCCCCAGAGTCGATCAAGATTCTCAAGGGATGATCGTATCCCGGTACACTCGCGTATACCACAAGCAGCCCACCGCTGCCCTTCTCCGCTTCGAGAGTACACAGACTCTCAGGGGCTAAGTCCCCATGGCGTGCGCCACCCGCACGCCCCTCATGAAGACTTAGTGTTTCCCCAGTAGGGCGCCCCGCCCCTACTGGTGTCCGGCGTTCCCCTGGTTCCTGGGGCGCGGCTTCTGCCAGCGACCCCTAGAACCAAAGGGCCTCGAAGAGAACTTCTTCTTCAGTCCTCCCGCGGGACAGGCACGCTTCATGTGCCCAAGCTTGCCACAGCCGTAGCAGCGAATGTCGCTCTGCTCGGCCATGCCCAGATCCATGGGAACCGGCCCGTTGGTCGCTCCACTACCGGAGTTACCACTAGGCGCACCGCCAGAGGCAGGGTTGCTCTGCCATACCGTGGCGGGGGTACGAGCCTGCTTGTGGCTGTACTCCTCCTGGAGGGCAATCTGAATCGCCTCCTCCATAGTGTTCGCTTGCACACGGAACAGTTGCGTGCGGGCAGGGCCGACACGCAGACCGTCCATGAACACGGTCACCTTGATGTCTTCAGGCAGGGGGTTCCCCACCAGAGAGGCCGTGAGCACTCGCATCTCCTGGATGTACTCATGCAGCTCGCGCCTTCCTTGTTTGCAGGCGAGGAAGCGCGAGCGCTGGCGGTACTCGTAGTTCGCCGGGAGGAACGCGGCCCGCAGCTGTTCGCACAGCTGGGACCATGATGCGAAGCATCCAGGCGCCGTCGCTTCGCGCGTGTACGCCCAACTCTTAGCGCGACCACTAAGGTTGGAGAGCGCAAAGGCGACGCGGAGTCGCTCGTCCGAGACAAGAGCCGCGTCCATCGCGAGCTCAACTTCTCGAACCCAGAAGTGGAGGTTCTCTCCTTCCTTCCCTTCGAAGGGGTGAACCTTCAGCCGCAGAGGCTTCGGTTGCACCGGCTTCGGCACGGCCGCAGTGGCCTGCAGCCCCTGAACGTGGGCGATGAGCCCTCGCTCGTAGGTGTCGAACGCGTTGATACGCTCAACCTGCTCAGCCGGCGTCGCCGCCGCTAAGCTGCGCAGGGCATCTGTCCCGAAGATGCCTGCCATCTTCCGAACGGACTCATACTGCGAGTCGTTCAGATGAGGAAACTCTGTCCGATCCATCTTGGCTCACTCGATGAGACCACAGAGGATTCAGGTAGTCCAATCTACCCGCGTAGGCGTAAGATTGACTACAAGTGCTACCAAGTGTGACGGGGCACACAGCACTTCTTAACAGAGGAAGCTGGAGTATACAAACTCCAAGTGAACAGCCGTTCACGTGTCCCTGGTCTGAAGGGGACGACTTGACTTGCAAAAGGTAGATCTAAGACTGAATGTATTTATAGGTTGGTACAGATTTGGCCTGCATACAAATCCTAAGTTGCCTATAATTTGTTCCATACAAAATGTATCTGTTGGCTCTGAGGCCACTTGGTCACTATCCCGAGGAGTGACCGATGGCTACATGACTGATGTAGCCATCCCTGAATAGTGACAGGGTCACTATTCCATGTAACCCCGTTACATATTCACTACGACCTGCCAGCTATTGCACGCAAAGTGCAAGGCAAAAATATGCATTTGCGGGCGCTTCCAGCGCGTGCACCCGTCTGAAAGAGGTAAACAACGCTCTCACAAGACACATACTGGTAGTTTTATAGGTATACAGGATGAGTAGAAGCACCCGGGCTTACTGGCAGTTGCTATAGTATGTAGGGCAAATGACTGGCTGTCCCGAACGCATACTACAAACAACGGCGGGTCGTTATTGACCTGTAGTACTCCATATTTACCCAGAGCAGTATTCTGGTGCCTTTGCCGCAGATAACTTTAGCTGCGCTACTCTGTATTGGTCATTGCGGAGGGAGGGCTACCCGCTTTCATTACGCAATGTTGCAATACCGTTGGGGAAGCTGAACAATTGCAAAAATATTCAAGCGTGTTCGTCCTGTTTATGTTGCTAATCGGCCATTCACTTTGCCTTATCAATTTTGCAATTTGCACTAAGCTTACCGTTGGAGATGCTCTAAATTAGTGCCAGGGCGCTCGATAGAGCGAGTACATGGACACAGATGTTGAAGATTGGGTGCTTTCCAGCTCACTTCAAAATCTGCTAAAGGTCGTCAAGCTGCACCTCCTTTGCCTCCGGTCATACATGTGGACTGCCCAGAACCACGCCTCGACGAGCAGCGCTGTTCTCCTCACGGCCGCTACGCTCAGCTCGCTCTACGCAGGATGGAAGATCGCAGCCGCCCTGTACTCACAGCGAGCATTTGATGCGGCGCTCACGAAACAACAGCTCCACTTCCCTGACTCGACGCTCACGGTACTCGGCAACACACTCGACCTCCTCTTCTTCCAGAGAGACCGACTATGGGATTGGGTGACCGAGCAGAGCGCACTCAGCGGAGGCAAACCCTGGGTGCTGCGTATCATCGGCCGCCCCACGTCCCTCGTCGTCACGTCCCCCGAAGAGCTCGAAGACATTTTCAAGACGCAGTTCGAGACGTTCGAGCGAGGTGCCGACATGCGCGAGCTCTTCTACGCGTTCGTGGGCGACGGGATCGTCGGAGCGGACGGCGAGCAGTGGGTCAAGCATCGCCGCACTGCCAGCCTCATGTTCACTGCTCGGACGCTGCGTGAAGTCGTAGACGCAGTCGCCAATGAGAAGGCGCTCCAGCTGCGGGACGTTCTCTCTGAGTGCGCTAGACAAGGGCGTGTGGTGAACATGAAGTCGCTATTGGCCAAGCTGTCGGGCGACGTGTTCACCAAGATCGGATTCGGAGTGGACCTGAACAATCTCGTTGGCGATGTGGACTCGGAGATGGATCACCCGTTCATGAAGGCAGTGGAAGTGTACACTGAGGTTCTCGGCGCTCGGCTGCTGTCACCGACTTGGCTGTGGAAGCTCAAGCGGCTGCTGAACGTCGGAGATGAACGCGAGCTCAAACACGCCAATAAAGTCGTCCACGACTTCACGTTCGAGGTGATGCGGAAGTCCATGGAGAAGAAGGCGAAGGACAACGGCCATGGCAGGAAAGATCTGCTGAATTTGTTCATGGAGGCGAACGACACCACCGACGTGCAGAGTGTCCGTGATTCCGTCATGAACTTCCTGCTGGCCGGGAGTGAGACGACTAGCTTCAGCTTGGCGTGGGTTATCGTTAGCTTGAACCGCTACCCCGATGTGCTGGCCAAACTCCGCGCCGAATTCAGAGAGAAGCTGCCTGGGTTGATGACTGGCGAGATCGACGTCCCAACGTACGAGGACTTGCAGAACCTGCCTTACCTTGAGGCAGTGGTCAAGGAGAGTCTCCGGCTGTACGTGACGGCAGTGAACCGCGTGGCCAACCAGTCGACGACGCTCAGCGACGGCACTTTCGTACCGAATGGCTGTGGCATCATGGTGCCAATGTACGCTGTTGCTCGAATGAAGAGCGTGTGGGGTGAAGACGCAGCCGAGTACAAACCCGAGAGGTGGATCGACCCCGAGACGGGGAAAGTCAAGACCGTGTCGTCGTTCAAATTCATCAGCTTCATCGCGGGGCCTCGCCAGTGCATCGGCATGCGTTTTGCCCTGTTGCAGATGCGGGTTGCCATCGCTGTGTTGTTCAGTCGCTTCGACTTGAAGACGGTGGAGGACCCATTCAAGCTCACGTACGACATCGCATTCACGCTGCCGGTGAAAGGGCCTCTCAACGTTTCCGTGCATGAACTTGCGTGAACGAGCCAGGACGCATAAGCGTTGACCCTTTGAACAAGCAGGATTTGTGTCGACCTTGTTGATTGATCGCTCACGCTGAGTTTGTCGTCTGTGTGCTTGATGATCAGCTCTGCAGCGTCTTCAGACGGGCCTCTTGGCTGCATAATTCCTGCATAGCTGAAGCTGATCTTGCATCCGGGAAGATGCCGGTGGTGGTGTGTGTACCGGTATGCTTTGCTATGTGTAGCTGGTGCGCGCCGTCAACGCAGTCCCCCATTTCGCATTTCGCGCGCGAGTTCTTCAAGCATCGTCCCAGACCTTTCAACTAGCCGACTGACTATGTGGGGGTTGGCCAAGCACCAAGTGAACGAACGCGAGGCTGCGCTGGCGGTGGGCGCTCTTGGCGCGTTATACGTCAGCTACAAGCTCCTCTCCGCCATGTACAAGTCCGGCAGCATGGCCCGTGCGTTCGACGCCCAGGGACTGTACCGCCCCAAGTCGACGCTGCCGATTCTGGGCAACACACTCGACGTCATGTTCTACCAGAAGGAGCGGTTGTGGGACTGGATGGCGGAGCAGAGCAACCTCAGCGAGGGCAAGCCTTGGGTGCTCAGCATTGTCGGCCGCCCGGATGCGCTCGTAATCACGTCCCCTGAAGCCTGCGAGGACGTCTTCAAGACGCAGTTCGACAACTTCGGCCGCGGCACGGAGCTGCGAGACGTCATCTACGACATCTTTGGCGACGGCATCGCCGGCGTCGACGGCGACGAGTGGCAGAAGCAGCGCCGCGTCGCCAGCCACCTCTTCTCGATGAAGATGCTGCGCGACGTGATGGACGAAGTGATCATCGAGAAGGTGACCAAGCTCAAGGACGTCCTTGCCGAGTGCGCGAGGCAGGGCAGGGTCGTCCCGATGAAGTCGCTCTTCGGCAAGTTCACGAGCGAAGTGTTCACGAAGATCGGCTTTGGCGTCGACCTCCGCAGCCTCGAAAGCGACCCGTGCTCGGACTCGAACAACGCCTTCATCCAAGCTGTCGACGTGTACGCGGAGGTCTTCGGGGCGCGCGTGCAGTCCCCGGCGTGGTTCTGGAAACTCAAGCGCTTCCTGAGCATCGGCGACGAGGGCCGACTCAAGCGAAGCGCCAAGGTGGCGGAGGGTCTCACCCAGCAGGTGCTGGCCAAGTCGTTGGAGGTTCGGCGCCAGGACAACAGCGACGCCAAGCGGACGGACCTGCTCACGCTGTTCGTGGAAGCGAACACGAGCATCGACCCGAAAGCGGTTCACGATACGCTCATGTCCTTCCTGCTGGCCAGCAAGGACACGTCGAGCTTCAGCCTGTCGTGGGTCCTGATCAACCTTAACCGCTATCCGTCTGTGCTGGCCAAGCTCCGCGACGAGATCCGGGTGAACCTGCCGGGTCTCATGACGGGCGAGATCAAGGTCCCGACGATGGAGGACTTGCAGAAGCTCCCGTACCTGGAGGCCGTGGTGAAGGAGAGTCTGCGTCTGCACATGACGGCCTCCAACCGCATGGCCAACACGTCCACGACGCTCAGCGATGGCACCTTCGTGCCGGAAGGTTGCGCCGTCATGATCCCCATGTACGCGTCCGCGCGCGTGAAGAGCGTCTGGGGCGAGGACGCAGCCGAGTACAAACCCGAGCGGTGGATCGACGCCGCGACCGGCAAGGTCACGCCCGTGTCCCCGTTCAAGTTCGTCACGTTCGGCGCCGGCCCCCGCCAGTGCCTCGGCATGCGCTTCGCGCTGCTGCAGATCCAGACGACGGTCGCCGTGCTGTTCAGCCACTTCGACCTCAAGACGACCGAGGACCCGTTCGACCTCACCTACGACTTCGCCATCACGCTGCCCGTCAAGGGCCCGCTCAACGTCACCGTGCGAGAGATCACGCCCGCAGCCTTCTAGACAACAGGCTGTTGCATGTACACGTACAGTTCAGTACCATTCTCTTCGCAACGCGCCTGTATTGATGCAGTTAAATGTCCGAGTGTTGGGAAGGTCAAGGACAATCGATGATCGCCGATCATCGATTGCCCTTCCATAGCGCTGGGCCAGCGCTACGTTGTCGGCGCTTGCAGCTGCGCATTGGACCCCGGGCTTGTCGTGGACAATGCGCGGCTCGGTGCCTCGATGTCCCTTCTCCGGCAGCAGCACTGCAGTTGAAGTGAAGAGACCGAGAACGGTAGAATCGCACAGACAGAACAGGGAAATCCACAGATCTGAAGGGGAACCGCACAGATAAACCGATATACCTTCCGCCGCCCTCTATTAAAGGTGTGCTGGGGGTTGCACCCCCAGACCCCCGCATAAAGAAAACTAACTCCGAGTGTGCGGCAACGGGTCCGTTCGCTGGAATGCTCGTCGCTGGGCCCGCCTCCGCAAATACCGCGCGGCCCTGCTTCGCGGGCACCCCGCGCGGGTTTGCTGCGGCTACGCTCCTCGCAACCGCTCACTACCGCCTTCTATTAAGATCACTACTTGTCACATATTTTCACAATCTGTGGATTTCACTTTTTCGTCTGTGCGATTTACCTTATCTCGAAGAGACCACGCGGGCCAATGAGCAGGGTTCGGCGCCAGTAACGCATTTTTGCTGGTCTACTAGCAGTACATGTAGTTCCCGCCGAAAGTATGATGAGTTACTATTACTACTACTAAGCCTTCGTCAAAACTACTACTGTAGTAGTAAGAATTATTATTTCAAAACCCTTCAAAATAGCATACTTTCAATCGCAAATTATAATTTTTGGGCGAAACTTCCAAGGCCTGCGCGCTGGTCTTTCTGTATTCTCAAAGAGTGGAATGCAACTACAAAGCAGCATTGCCACAATATTGCATCGAATGTAGGACATGATACGCGTCCAGCCCGGATGGAGATTCGTGTACCTCCGAGTCCTGGACCAGGGGCAAACGTCTAGCGAAGTTGGCTGAAGTGGCTCGCGCTGCGTACGCGGGAGGGGGGGGGGCTTCAGTAAGTGAACCAATAGTATAATCAGCTTAAAATCAAGTATACTATTGACTTACCGCGCTGCACAGAGAGGCTCATAGAGATCACTAGTTTGGATTTAGTGATCGCCGCAACCAGAGGTCCTGTCGCCTTGAGCTCGGGATTCCCTTCTCCCCAGCGGGGGCAGTCCTCGGTCTGTGAAAGAGGACGGAAATCACAGAATGAGCTGAGCTGCCAACGTTGACGAGAAAAGACGTGAGTTATTTGACCTACCAACCTACTTCAATGTGACGGATAGGTTCGGATATTTAGTAGTGCAAATTAGTATTTTGCTAGTCCTGGCATAGTACTGTTTAATATAGTAGTATTTTGGAACAGTGATTTCAAAGTAATAGCCAATATATTATTGTTCTAATATGATTTTACTACGTATTAATATTCAGCTGTACTCATCTCTGCTCTGCTCGTCTCAAATCCGGAGTGGCCGCTCCTGGCGCGATTAGATAACGGGAGACACGCTGGAGACGATCCGAAATGGGTTGCCCGCCTGCGCCCGCGCTAAAGCGCGGCAACCTCCGTCTTGCTGATCCTTGCGGTGGTGCGAGGCTCGCCACGCTGGCCAGCGCTTTGCCTGCCGACTCGACTTGGAGCTGCACCATTTCGGAATTCACCTCTCGTCTCGCAGTTTGACTTCGATCTGATCCTAGCAGCAGCAGCAGTATGTGGGGGATCTCGCAGCATCACGAACGGCAGGCGGTGCTCGCCGCGGGGACGCTCAGCGGCCTGTACCTGGGCTACAAGCTGCTGGTCGCCGTGTACAAGGAGATGAAGATCACGCGCGCGCTGGACGCCCAGGGACTGCACCGCCCCAAGTCGACGCTGCCGATTCTGGGCAACACGCTGGACGTCATGTACTTCCAGAAGGACCGACTGCAGGACTGGATGGCCGAGCAGAGTCAGATCAGCGACGGCAAGCCCTGGGTGCTCAGCATCATCGGCCGCCCGCAGACGTTGATTCTCACGTCCCCCGAGGCCTGCGAGGACGTCTTCAAGGCGCAGTTCGACAACTTCGGACGCGGCGACGAGCTCGTGGACCTGCAGCACGACATCTTCGGCGAGGGCGTGGCCGGCGTGGACGGCGAGAAGTGGCTCAAGCAGCGCCGCATCGCCAGCCACTTGTTCTCCATGAAGATGCTGCGCGACGTCATGGACGAGGTAATCTGCGAGAAGTCCCTCAAGCTGCGCGACGTGCTGGCGCAGTGCGCCAAGGAGGGCCGCGTCGTCCCCATGAAGTCGCTGCTAGGCAAGTTCTCAAGCGACGTGTTCACCAAGATCGGCTTTGGCGTGGACCTGCACGGCCTGGACGGAGACCTCAACTCGGAGATGGACCATCCGTTCATTGAGGCCGTCGACGGGTACGCGGAGGTGTTCGGCGCGCGCCTGCAGTCGCCCATGTGGTACTGGAAGCTCAAGCGCTTCCTCAACATTGGCGACGAGCGCATGCTCAAGCGCTGCATCAAGGTGGCCACGGAGCTGCTGAACGAGGTGATGCTCAAGTCGATGGCGAGCAAGACAGCCGAGGACTGGAACACCAAGACGGACCTGCTCACGCTGTTCGTGGACACCACGGGCAAGACGGGCTCGTCCGACCTGCGCGACGCCATGATGGACTTCTTCTTGGCCGGCAAGGAGACCACGAGCTTCAGCTTGGCCTGGGTCATCGTCAACCTCAACCGGCACCCGCGCGTGCTGGCCAAGCTTCGTGCCGAGATCCGCGAGAAGCTGCCGGGCCTCATGACGGGCGAGCTGGAAGTCCCCACGATGGAGGACCTGGCCAAGGTGCCGTACATCGAGGCCGTGCTCAAGGAGAGTCTGCGTCTGTACATGACGGGCGTCCACCGCACGCCCATGCGCTCGACCACGCTCCGTGAGGGCACGTTCGTCCCCTACGGCTCGTACGTGGTCATGTCGGTGTACGCCGCCGCGCGCGTCAAGAAGGTGTGGGGCGAGGACGCCGCCGAGTACAACCCGGACCGCTGGATTGACGAGGAGACGGGCAAGATCAAGTCCATCAACCCGTTCCAGTTCATCACGTTCGGCGGCGGCCCGCACCAGTGCATCGGCATGCGCTTCGCCCTGCTGGAGATGCAGACGGTCATTGCCGTGCTCTTCAGCCGCTTCGACATCAAGACGGTCGAGGACCCGTTCAAGATCACGTACGACTACAGCGTCACGCTGCCCATCAAGGGTCCGCTCGAGTGCACCGTGCACGAGGCCACCGCCCCGGCATTCTAAGCTCGTACGGGTAGCTAGGTACCTGTAACTGCATGTAATTATCCTATCAATTCACTTCAACCTACAGTATCTAGCAATTTGAACGCATTCGCATAGTTGCCGAGACGCCATCGGTTGGCGACTCCCGCAAAGCAGTCTGCAGATGTTGAAGCTGTTCACTGCTGCCCCTGAGTGGACCACCACGAGGGTATCGACGGGATCAGCTGGGGCGCTCGCTCTCTGGAGACTTTCTCCTCTACTCCTCGATTCGCCGTCATCCGCGCATTCCGGTGGGCTTCAACAGTGCCAATGTGGACTCTGAACGAGCACACCAACTTCGACAAGGCCGCCGCGACAGTCGCGCTCGTGACGGCTGCGTACGTCGGCTGGAACGTCGTGTTGGCCGTCGTAGCGAGACGAGCTGTGAACCGTGCTCGCGGAGCAGGGGGTCTATGAGCCTCCATCGCTGCCCGTGTTGGGCCATACGCTGGACCTGATGCACAACAAGGATCGCTTCCACGACTGGTTTAGCGAGCAGTGCCTCGCTGCGGGTGGACGTCCGTGGGTCCTGCGCATCATCGGACGTCCACCGACGTTGGTGCTCACGTCACCGCAAGAGATCGAGGACGTGTTCAAGACGCAGGTGGACGTTTTCGAGAAGGGTCCCGACATCCGCGAGATCGGCCACGACTTCTTTGGCGACGGAATCGTCGGCGTGGACGGTGAGAAGTGGCAGAAGCAGCGACGCACTGCCAGTCACTTGTTCTCGATGGGCATGCTGCGCGACGTCATGGACGCCGTGGTCATGGAGAAGTCGCTGCAGCTGCGGGACGTCCTGGCCGAGTGTGCTCGCGTGAACCGACCCGTGAGCATGAAGTCGCTGCTGGCCAAGCTTTCAAGCGACGTTTTCACGAAGATTGGATTCGGCGTGGACCTCAACGGCCTGGGTGGTGACGTCGACGACGACATGGAGCACCCGTTCATCAAGGCTGTCGAGACGTACGGGTCCGTCTTCCAGTCGCGACTTCAGAGTCCGATGTGGCTCTGGCGGCTCAAGAAGCGGCTGGGTGTTGGTGAGGAAGGCGAGCTTCGCAAGGCTCGAGTCATTGTACACGACCTCGTGATGGAGATCATGAAGAAGTCCATCGATAGCAAGAACTCTGCAACGGGTTCAAAGCAGCAGAAGGACTTGATCACGCTCTTCATGGAGACGATGGACAGCTCTGCCGACGTGATGGAGGTGCGCGACGCCGTCATGAACTTCTTCTTGGCCGGCCGTGACACCACCTCGTTCAGCATGTCCTGGATGATCGTCAACGTGAACCGGTACCCGCGGGTCCTCGAGAAGATTCGCGCTGAGATCAACGCGAACCTGCCCGAGCTGCTCACAGGCGAGCTTCAAGCCCCTTCGATGGCAGACCTCCAGAAGCTGCCGTATCTGGAGGCAGCGATGAGGGAGAGCCTTCGCCTCTACATGGCCACCGTGCACCGCGCGCCGAACCGGTCGACTACGCTTAGCGGGGGCCTTCACGTGCCGTTCGGTACGCACGTGATCGTGCCGACGTATGCAATGGGGCGAATGCCGACAGTTTGGGGCGAAGATGCCGCCGAGTACCGCCCGGAGCGCTGGATCGGCGAGGACGGCCGCGTGCTCAAGGTGTCGCCCTTCAAGTTCTTCAGCTTCCTGGCCGGTCCGCACCAGTGTCTGGGTATGCGCTTCGCTCTGTTGGAGATGCAGACTGTCATGGCAGTTCTGCTCAGCCGCTTCGACATCAAGACGGTGGAGAACCCGTTCGAGATCACCTACGACTACTCCCTCGTCATCCCCGTCAAGGGCCCACTGATGGCCAACATCCATGATCGCTCGACGTCCATGGCGGCTAGCAGCTAAGCGAGACCTGCTATCGATGCATGGATGCAAGAACTGAAATGTGAAGTCTATTTGATACGTAGCCTCTACTTTGTGTTCTATGGTAATGGACAATGGAGCACATCCGCGGCGGGGGTTGCGCATCAAGTCAATGGCGCGAGAAGAAGAAGGCGTACTTCGCCATCTTGTGGATCGTCGCCGCCTTCTTGGTCACAGGACGCATTGATCTTCGATTTGTGCCGCTCGGTCGGATCTCGAATGCTGTCGGGGGAGCAGCAACACCGCTTGGTGTTGCCACTGGCTGTGTGGACGGTCTGAAGCCCAGCAATGCGCTCCACTGTCGTCTCCACTCGTGCGGCTTGGGCACTGCACTACATGTCTGCTTGCCGTTGAGGTAGAGCTTCCCTTCCACACCCGAGGCGTTGCTTGTCCTGCTCATATCCGGCGTCGGTCTTGCTACCTGCTCCGTTGGCTTTTGCGTTGCGGCACTGCACCGGCCAAGGGGCGCGCGGCGCGCACCTGTTCAAGATCGCGTTGCCCGGAATAGCCCAAGGTCGCCATCGCCATCACTACGCCCATGGCAATCACTGCGCGCAAGACGCACAGATTTCCTGAAAGAAAATGGTATTAGCTTAGGTATATAGTCGAGTCCGAAGCCCGGTGGCTGCGTCGGGGCACCTGAACCTGCTGCTTACTTCGACGAGCACGGCAGCCCGGCACCGCCCGCTCGATCTCCGGCCCTCGTCCCGGCCGCTCAGTGGCGCGTGTTGGCCGCGTGCTGGAAGGCGTACTGGCCAGCCTTGGCCGCGAGCTCCGGGTTCTTGCTCATGAAGTTGGCGGCTTCCTGGCTGCCCGTGGTGTATCCGGCCGTGGGGTCCGCGTCGGCGCTGAGCGACGACTTGAACTGCGGGTGGCGGCACATGACCAGCAGGTTGATAAAGGCGTTGAAGCACATGAGCACGCCGGCGATGGTTGCGAGCGCCGAGCCGATACCGAAGTCCAGGAAGCCGATGAAGAAGATGAAGGCGGCGCGGCCCTTGTAGCTGTAGAGGAAGCCGAAGTTGGAGCGGATGGCCGTCTCCATGCGCGAGAGGCGACACTCGAAGAGCAGGAACAGGATGCCGAACATGATGACGTAGATGGACACGAGCGTGCCCGTGATGTTGAGCGTGATGAAGGACGTGATGCCCACGATGCCGGCGATGATCTGCAGGATGGAGCAGCCCACATTGCCCAGGCGCATGTAGCGCAGCAGCTTGGGCAGCTCCATCTTGTTCACGTCGTTCACCTTCTGGATGAAGTTGCGCTTGGGCGGCGCGGCGGGCGCCATGTCGCCACCGACGCTGTCGGTGTTGATGGTCACGCTCGTGGTGCCGCTCATCATGGTTGCTGTGTTGGCTCGAGGGCTGGAAAGAGAGAGAGAGAACGGGGAGGAGGAGCACGCGCGTTAGAGCTGCTTTTCTCGACTGGGGATCCCCTTCAGGCAAGGCAGGCTGGCAGGACGCGCGTTCCTTTGGCTTTACGCGCACAGAGCAAGGAGCTAAAGTTAGCGGCGAGGAAGCGGCGACAGGAATGGAAAGAGGCGCTGCAAGGTCCAGTATGGGAGAGAATTCTATTTGCAGGGCACGAAGTGTACCGAAATCATGGTACATTGGTGTGGCATAATGTACATCAATCAATGCGGTACTCTGTACCGATAAGGGCGGGTTAGGTTGTCGATGCGCACTTAAGCACCAGAACCAGACTGGCTCGTAGCTACTGTATTAGGTTCGATGGATACAAAATGGTTGCTCGATGGTGCTCAATCGCCCGCGTCGAGTCGACGCGGGCGATTGCGGGCAGCTCCAGCTCCAGCCCCAGCTCCAGCCTGTACGTGTGCATGTCAGAGCTGTCGCGAATCTCATGGAAGCACACACTCACGCGCTGTGTGGCCGCGGCCGCTGCTTTCGCACGCGCCGTCTACTATCTAGGTATACTTGGTCACATGAGTGCTGAGCGAGGTCGCTGGTGGCATGATTCCAACACGCCGCAGCAGCGCCGCGGCGGCGCAAAGCAACACATCTAGAGATAGCTTCCTTGCTACTGTATCCGAGCCTGGTGCGGGTGCTATCGCGCTGCGCTTCCACCGCTCCAGGTGCACGCTGGTCCGCTGCGGGTGACAAGTGAGACGGAGGCGCCGGCGATCTCGTCAGGGGCCGACCGTGCACCGGTCACCTTCACGCCCGGCACCCGCGGGACGAGGCCAGCAAGTTGCAGCGTGCAACACCACATCTCGCTTCTGCAGCATGCACTGTGCCTTGCGCTGGTTCGGTCTTATGGCGGCGCGCGGATTGGCCGTTAACTCGGGGCTCCCCATCGCGAGGATTCGAGCCTGCCTCCATGTGGTTTCACGGACATGACTGCTCTACAGTCTCGCGCTCTGTATGATGGATAGCTGGCAGCCGGAGAGCGCTTGGCAAGCTGGTTTGCTGTGCGGAAGCGGCTTGGCCGGCATTTCGCAAAGGAGCCCGAGCGGTACACGCGCAGGTTTCTCTCACGCGGCTGGCAGGTTACAGGGAGCGCGGATCAGAGGAGGAGAGGCGTACAGGTTCCAGGACTCGACAAGCTCCAGTCAGCGCTGAGCGCTATTTATCTCCATAGATCACAAGCAGGAAGGAAGGACTCGACACAGCAGCAGCAGCGGCGACAATGGCGAACATCACGGACTCCACGTGCGACTTTGGACTCGCGCAGACGGAGGACGGATGCGTGCGAACGCTGGCATCCTACGACCCGAGCTCGTACCACACGACGCAGGCCGTCTACCTAGCGCTGGGCGGTATTAGCGTCGCCGCCAGCGTCATCCTTTACGTCCGCTCCGTGAAGCACGAGGGCGCTCTGCTCCAGCAGTACAGCTTCCTGTTCTGCTGCTACGGCGCCGTGACCATGGTGATTCGAGGCGCCGACCCCCTCAGCTATGGATATGTCATCCCGCGACCGATTAGCGCCTTCCTCGCCGATACCTGCACCGCCGCGCTGTACTCCGTGTAGTAAGTTCTCCGCCGTGTGCTTCGCCGTAGAGATTTCTCGACTAACCTCGTGTGTTTGCTCCCCCGTCGCGCTTGTGCAGCATTATGGCTCTGGGTTACTGGGCCACCATCATCCAGCGCGGCGCAGCGGTGACCGACAAGCCCCCGCACCTGGTCTGCCTGGAGAGTATCGCCATCGCCGTGGTCTGGACGTTCCAGGTCTTGTACGACATGTGCCTCTTCCTGTCCAAGGGCTTCAACCCGCAGGGCCTCGTGTACATGCAGCTCACCGTGAGCGCCTGCATGCTGGGAATCATCAGCACGGTCTTCCTCATCTACGGCCTGCGCGTGCTGAGCCGCCTGCAGCAGTACGAGCGCCAGCTCAAGATGCGCATGCCGAGCATGCACGAGGACCGCATGATGTCGAACCGGTCCTTCGACATGAATATGAGCGACGACGAGGACGGCACGCCCGTGATGCGGGACCGCAAGATGCGTCCTCGCCCGCAAGAGGGCCACGCCTCCAAGATCAAGAAGATCCTGTTCGTCGTGGAGACCTGCTCGCTCGTCGTCGTCGCCGCGCAAATGTACATGGCCATCGACCGCACGAGCGACACCCCCGTCGAGCTCTCCTGTGCGAATGGCCGGCTGTGCGAGACCGTCAAGTGCAGCGTGAACCTGCTCCACATCTTCCAGGTACGTCGCTCGATCTCTCGTGTCTGTCCAACGTTGCTGTGCCTGCGTCTAACCGAGAGTCTGCTTCGTTGCTTAACGTCCTGTAGATCATGTGCATTTGGGTCATCCTGTGGACCTTCCGCAAGATTCAGAAGAAGGCCGTCGTCCCGAGGCCGCACGGTGTCGCGTAAGCTGCGCACAACGAGCTCCGCCTCGAGTGTCAATGGACCCACGTGGCGCGGAGCAGGAACAGCTGATAACCTTGGCTCCAGTCGAGGCCACATGAATGTATCTGTAGCGAAAACTTTGGCTCCGTCGAGGCCGCCTGTAGCGTGTGCACTACTATCAAATGAACTCTGTGTGAAGTCGCGTCGTCTCGGGGCTCAAGCAGCGTTGAGTAAGTGAGACCAAGACCGTGCTCAGCTCATACGTTTGCGTGTGGGACGCTGTATCCTGGATCATGCAGGTTAAAGTTGAAGTTGACCTCCATGATCCTATGCTATCGAAGTGGTCGACGACGCTATGGTATCAGCTAACAGAGCCATTTATAATGAATCAACACTTCTCGTCTCTTTCCGTGTGCTCTGCAACGATCGCCACTCGCAGAGCCTTTGTCAGTCAACTACCATGTTCTACAGGGTCAACACGATGCACATTGACGCGCATATGTTTCAACGACACCGAAAGCGGGAATGCTCGACCTGCACTTCCCATCGGGAACGCCCCAAAGGCGCGGAGGGATCAGCAGGAAGCTTCCAGTCAGCGCAGCGCCAAGTCGGGAAGCTTGGGTCATTTCTGAAAACCCTTTCGCGCTCGCTCCGTCATGACCTTGATGGGGCTCAACATCACGGACGCCACGTGCGACTACGGACTCGCGCAGACAGCAGAGGGCTGCGCGCGGGTGTTGGCGACCTACGACCCCAGCGTGTACCTGCACTTCCAGATCGCCTACTGCGTCGTGGGCTCCGCGACGCTCATCGTGAGCGCTGTCATGTACTACCGAGCCGACAAGCACGACGGCTCGCCGCTGCAGCTGTCCACGTTCCTCTTCTGCTGCTACGCGGCACTGACGATGATCGTCCGGGGCGCGGACCCCTCGAGCTACGGCCACATCATTCCGCGCCCGGTCGGAGCTTTCCTCTCGGACTCGTGCACAGCTGCGCTCTACTCTGTGTAGTACGTCTTGGAACTCTGTCGGCACTGTTGTTGTTGGGTTGAGCTTGTTGTCTGACCGTTCTGCTTGTGCGTTTCCACCTTTGCAGTGTCATTGCACTGGGCTACTGGGCGACCATTATCCAGCGGGGCGCCGCAGTGATCCACAAGCCCGCACACCTTAAGTGCCTCGAGTGCGCGGCCATCGCGTTCATCTGGGGCTTCTACATCGCCTACGACATGTCCCTCTTCGCGTTCAAGGGGTTCATCCCGCCGACCCTCAACCACATTCAGCTGGGCGTGAGTGCGAGTATGCTAGCCCTGATCGCCCTGGCATTCCTCATCTACGGGCTGCGCGTGATGACGCGCTTGCAGGAGTACGAGCGGCAGCTAAAGCTGCGGATGCCCAGCTTCGAGTCGGACTACAGCCTCTCGAACCACTCGTTCGACCTAAACGTGAGCGACAGCGAGGACGAGGCGCCCGAACGCCGAGTTGCTCCTCGTCGCCCGAAGGCAGGACACACGGCCAAGATCAGGAGGATCCTCCTCGTGGCCGAGGCGGTGTCCATCGTCGTCATTGCTGGTCAGGTGTACATGGTCACGCAGGTCTCCTACTCTCCAGTAGAGCTCGCGTCTGCCAACGGAATGTTGTGCAGCACCGTCAGGCCCAAGTGGAGCTTGCTGCATGTCTTTCAGGTGGTGGCCGTCTGGGCCATTTTGTACGTTTTCCGCGACGTCGAGAAGAAGAGCGTCATTCCACACCCGCGAGGCAGCAGGCATTTTAGGGCATTAGCGAAGTAATGCAGTATTATTTGTGAAGGCGATCGCGTAGCGGCTCCACTAAAGAAGTCCTTGCTGTTCTCTGCTGCCCACCTCGCCATCGACTGTATGATGTGACGGGCCACCTCGGCTCGATGAATGCCATCCAGCAAAGCTTTCACGCTGTGCAGACAGAAACCGGCCCGACTGTCACCAGTCGTAGCGAGCGATTGAGGGAGATCGCTCAGTGACCTCGCTCAATTCCTTGGAGGTTCGAAGCCGCGTTGAGCCCCCTCTCTCTCCGTAATGCATCGGATGACTCGATTCGGATCCCTTGGTGTTGGGCATTTTCTAGGTCGTTAGGAACGCTAAATGACTGTAATGCAGCTTAAGACGGATCCCTTGGTGCTGAAGTTGCAGCCCAGTTGACAGATGGCCCCACGACGGCGGATACCCGTTGCTCTGAAGGTTGCGTCCCAACATGTCGTTGAGCGCAAGCTCGCAGACGAGAGGACATGGGAATCGTTAATGGCACCCCCGATTTTCGTATTCGCACCCCATTTGTACCAAAACCAGGGTACATCGTTTCTATACTGAATTTGTTTCTAACCGCCCTGTGCTATCATTTCGAGACACAACCGAGACGGGCGACGAGACCAACAAGCCAAAGAGTCACGCAAGACGCACCGTGGGCCCACCGCCACCAGGACAGACGCGGGCGCTGACGCAGCGCCCGCCCGGCGCCATCCAGACGCAGCGAGACGCCGGCACCGCCAGGACCAGCCAGACGCAGCGGGGGCCCGGCGCCACCAGGACCAGCCAGATGCAGCGTGACGCCGGCACCACCAGGACCAGCTAGACGCAGCGAGACGCCGGCGCCACCAGGACCAGCTAGACGAGCGAGACGCGGGCGCCACCAGGACCTGAAGGACAAGGTGTTCCGCGAGTTCATGGTCCGGCACGCGCAGTAGTCAGATCCAGGTGAAGAAGCCGGAGCTCCTCGAAGAGGAAGGCAACGCCGTCGACGATGAGGAGATGAAGCTGTTCAAACAGCGTGAGCACTGGACCAGTAGTCGTGCTTGTGCACGTCGCGTGTCTTGAGGCCGACACGAAGGTCCTCGCCTGCACGCTGCAGACTATATACTGCGGGCGAGCCTGACGAGTACATGATGTGCATGAGCACTGAAAGATGAAGGCGAAACGTCTGGTATTGCAGGCCGTGGGCGCTGCCGACTTGCAGAAGCTAGTGCATCACGCAGGCACCGCGTTAAATACTCGAGACCGGCAACAATGACCGTGCTGAGTGCGTGTCGAAGCTACAGAAGAAATACGAGGATAAAAGCCATGATAAGAAGTGAAAGATCTGATATAAAAAAAGTTATGGGAAGTTTTCAAGCTCGGCTAACATGTATGGAGTTTCTTGAGTTCGTTCCAACCTTTCGGAGAGAGGAGGCATAGTTGGTGTTATCTCGTGAGCCGATGGGTCTCGTCGAGTGCCTCTTTTTCCAGATCCCTTCGTCTTTTTCTTTTTTCTCGAGTTCGTGTCAGCGCGAGCAGCTCGACGATCAGGAATCCGGAGTGGGGCAAGTACTACAGGAGGCCGCGCAGGTTTAGCACTTGAGCGTTTAATCCATTAGTGTGGGTGGAAATTCTCAGGCTTCAGTACTGCATTTTCAGAGAGTTTGTGAACGCAAGGAATGCCCATCGTTTTTGAAAAGACACCTGTGCACGGGCCTTGACGAATTCGTCGCTTTTGTTCAACACATTCCTCAAGTGCATGCGCGTGAATTACACCTTCCACATCGCGAAATAATTGTGGATCCAACATTCTCAGACTTTTTACGTGAGAATCCGACAACTGCTGATGGTGTCGATGAATTGATAACTCCCACCAAGTAGTCATCCTCTGGTACAGTGTGAGTAAATCACCCTCGGAATTATTGAGCCATTTTTTCAGCGATGAACGGATGCGAATGAAGCGACCGGATGGCACCCAAGCTCCCACAGTTTCTTTTTCTCGACTTGAGAACCTTCGATATGGCCATCGTCACTGCCTGCCGGCACATCGGAGAGGAGGGAGGTCGCTGCTGAGTTGCTTTCTTCAGATGTAACAGCACTGGATTCTGCAGCGTTCATGGCTTACACAGCAATCGAGAAGTCGTAAGTTGCCAACACTCGTGTACTTGTTAGGAGGGAAATGCTCAATGCTTAGATGCAATCTGAATTGAAACTACCACAACGGATAAGACTCTGAAGTTGTTCACCAATTCACAAATAGACCAAGATGTGTTTGCTTGGATCATGCACGTCTCATTGGAGCGCTTCAGGGAAAGCTTCATATTGACAGTCAGCTGTTGCACCTGCACATGCGCGGTCTCACCATCATCGTCTCGCTGCGTCTGGCTGGTCCTGGTGGTGCCGGCGTCTCGATCGTCTAGCTGGTCCTGGTGGAGCCAGCTTCTCGCTCGTCGGCTGGTCCTGGTGGTACCTGCGTCTCGATCGTCTAGCTGGTCCTGGTGGCGCCGGCGTCTTGCTCGTCTAGCTGGTCCTGGTGGCGCCGGCCCCCCGCTGCGTCTGGCTGGTCCTGGCGGTGCCGGCGTCTCGCTGCGTCTAGCTGGTCCTGGTGGCGCCGGGCCCCCGCTGCGTCTGGCTGGTCCTGGTGGCGCCGGGCCCCCGCTGCGTCTGGATGGTCCTGGCGGTGCCGGCGTCTCGCTGCGTCTAGCTGGTCCTGGTGGCGCCGGGCCCCCGCTGCGTCTGGCTGGTCCTGGCGGTGCCGGCGTCTCGCTGCGTCTGGATGGCGCCGGGCGGGCGCTGCGTCAGCGCCCGCGTCTGTCCTGGTGGCGGTGGGCCCACGGTGCGTCTTGCGTGACTCTTTGGCTTGTTGGTCTCGTCGCCCGTCTCGGTTGTGTCTCGAAATGATAGCACAGGGCGGTTAGAAACAAATTCAGTATAGAAACGATGTACCCTGGTTTTGGTACAAATGGGGTGCGAATACGAAAATCGGGGGTGCCATTAACGATTCCCGAGGACATGGGATCTAAACCAAGAATACTAACTTTTAAACTAACAGCTGCAAACGTGATCCGAAGTGCTTACTCCTAGCACGATCCCCTAAAAGATGAAACCATGCTTGCAATATTGAAGTGAGGGGGTGAGGAAATGCTCCTATCCCTATCTGATGTACCGCAAAACTCACACGTGTTGGCATTCTTATCGCGCCTGTAGCAATACTAGTAACGAACGCAGCTCTCCACCCTAAGTGCTATGTTGGTTCACTCGCTCGTAGGCGCCTTCAGATTATTCACTACGGTTCACGAGCAAGATGCCGTTCGAGTATGGATGGCGGCATGTTGCCAGTGTACAAGGTGAACGAGCGTCCGATGAGAAGCTGGACACACTCGGCACACTGCTGTCGTACGCTAACCTCAAGAAGCGCTGCTCTTTTTGTTCGACAAACTACGACAATCACAAAATGCGCTATAATGTCATAACCGAAACGCTGGGCAAAACCCACACAGCGCGATGAACACGCATGATAGGTTGGCGAGTATCTGCTATTCGAGCCGTCGTTCGGATGAGAACTGGCGCTACTACCGCCCCTCCTGACCCCGCTACCCTCTCAACATTTGAGAGGCGTTTGACTCCCAGTGCTATTTCTAGATGCATAGTTACGCCGTTGAGCGTGACTAGTTACCTCCATTCTTTCTTGAGTGATCTGCGTATTTACTCCGCACTGCATAATTACTTCACGGTCACCAAATGTTGCCTTTATCCCTCGATTTGAAAGGATACTTACTCCGCGCAGCGTAAATGATTCGAACCTTTGTTGCTAAACTTGGTCTTCTCAAATGTAGATATATATGCGCTGGCCATTGTATGCGTGGGCACACGCCGCACCTAGATTAGTGAGCAAACGCTGCACCGATGTTGGCGAACAAACGTTGCACCCGATCCGGTGTACGAACGTAGCACCTGTAGTATCCACAGATATTAGAAGGTATGAAGCGGTGTCATGCCCACCCCCCTGCCATGTCGAATGACTGAGGATGATGGAGAATATGGGATGGGGCGTTTTGTTTTCTTGATTGGGACAGATCTTTCGTTTTTCATTCTATTCTTTTGTGCTTATTCTGCTATACGACGTCAGTGGTGGATATGCTGTCAATTAAGGAGTTTCGACGAGCGTACATTGAGCTAATGCAGAACTACTACGTGACGATGGAGGGAAGCGCGATAGAGGCCCTCCGAGTTGCATTTATTCGTCTAGGCGTGGCTGACGCTGACGTACGTTGAGCGATCGGGGCATTTGTTGAAGGACCTGGTGGACACGTTAATGGTGAAGACGTTGTCAGCACTTTTTTCCCTATTACAGTCCGCCCCGGCAAATCAAGAAAGGTCGGACCAATAAAAAGTGCGAGGTTGCGAAACTTGCAAAAGGGCTTGACAGACGCGCCAATGTACTGAATTACTCAATTAATCGGAAAGTAGCGCCTCGTCTTGTACCGTCGGCTGGGTTTTCAAGCAGAGCGCGGCATTGATTCAATGCCATTGAAGGGGGCCAGCGATATAATACATATGTGTTGCTGAATACAGTATCGCTGATATTCTTGTGTTTGTACTTTGTACACGTAGTGAAGAGTTTATCTTGTTACGGAGCATCGTGTCGCGTAGACCACTGCCCGGACGGGAGTTCTTGTGTCCGTACTGCCCCATCGTTCAAGGCAAGGCCCTGCCACCCTGCCGCCTGTCGATCTCTCTACAGCAATAACTTATCTAAAGTTCATTTTTATCCTTTCATTTACTCTAACTAGCAACTTGCACTTGCATGTTGCTTCCCGCTGGTTAGACATGCTCCCTCCCGTTTTAACTAGAATAAGTAGATATCATCCTGGAAGCGCAAATCTCGACTGCATGGCTGTACTAGCTCTGCGAGGTACATTCGACATCGCTATTCTTGATTTGCCGGGGAGATCTGTAGTGCCGATCGCTATCCGAGAGTTGACGCTGGTCTGACAGTGCAAGCTGCTGCGCACAAACCACAACCAGACCCCCCGATCGTGCACGTTATTCCTGATGCAGAACGCGTGGAGCCACGAGAGACTATTCAAAGACACCCTTATATTCGTGTGGTCAGATGGATCTACACTGCAGACAGAGGATTTGACGCTGAGCTACAATGGGCGAACAGTATAGAACCTTCCAGCCACCTTAGCCACGCGGATCGTGTGGTAGCCCAACGCGTTCGGCAATACTTCCGCGCCAACGAGGTCCGCAGAGCGCTCC
This sequence comes from Phytophthora vignae f. sp. vignae, assembly GCA_016169955.1. Classification (NCBI taxonomy): domain Eukaryota; phylum Oomycota; class Peronosporomycetes; order Peronosporales; family Peronosporaceae; genus Phytophthora; species Phytophthora vignae. The sequence continues at coordinate 1,050,686 of JABJUM010000024.1, read as the reverse complement.
TCGAAGCTCAACGCGTTGAAGCCTTTGGACGTCCCAGAGTTCGTGCTGAAGCTCAACGTGTCCAGAGAAACCGTCGAGCCAACGAGCGCAGCAGAGCGCATCGGGTAAGCTTTACGCTGCATAGCTAGTAAAAGAGAGAAGGTCAAAAACACAGAGGAAAATGACGATTTCACAGACAGTGGGGTCAAATTACAGAGCGTGTGTTAGTCGTACAGATGCCGCATCACAAGCACAGACCACAGAGCAAAAGTACAAACCTTCACCTAAGTGTAACCAAAGTTACACTGGCACACACGGTTATATTTGGCAGTCTCCGTCGTAACCAGTCATTACTCTCGAGTTGTAGTGTCTAGTAGGCGCGGCCACTGTAAACTAGCCATCCTGCAACGTGATGTAGCGACTCGCTGCGTGTGACACTGGAAGCGCGATCCCTAGGGCTCTTTGGAGGGCAACGGACGTAGGTGGACCACTCGTGGGCAAACTGTTTTCGCGCGTGCTGTCACTAACCGAGTACTCACGCCTACCATTTTTGATGATACGTATACGTTGTGATGTAGTGACCAGCAGCATCGCAAGCCAGCACACGACCATCAGTACATCGGCGAGGACGACTTAGCAGCGAATTCGGCTTTCGTGTGGTCTTCCACCACCGTCGCTTTTCGTCTGGCAACATGCAGGCTCGAGTTCAGCTACTTGCATGAAGCAGGCAACAAACACGATGCAACTTCGGCGTGGACAAGCAAGTTATCGACTATTGCACCTCTTGTCGATACTTCCACCGCCTTCTCCGCTTTGAACGAGTTTACATATCAGCGGGCTAGATCTGTAGTAGTTCACCGAGAAGCGCTTTCTGCGTACAGATTTTGTTGCCACGGCAAAAGGCGATGCATAACATTAGTTGAAAGCGATTTATTTTACCATGTTCCCCCACGACTTCATGGCCAGTAGCAAAATATGAGTCCAAACGAGAACCTGGGTGGTTACAACTTTATCTTGGAGGTTGTAAAACTGACAGTTCAAAAACACTTTGTGCGAGCAGGTATCACAACGACTATAGCTGTCGGGGGCATGGGGCGACGGCGCGTCTATGAGTGGGTTGCTGTGCTTGCGTGCACAAGCGAGCAACAGCTTGAAGAGTACCTAGACAAGCAGAAGGTGTGGAAGAAAGATAAAAGCCAGCCCGAGTTATGCTCGGTTTGCGACGTCAATCTCGACATGCATTGGATGCGGTACAGACTTATTATCTGCGCAGATAAAAGTTGCTCTGAGTCGTTCAGCGGAGTGGCTTGTAATTGGACACTGAAGGTTCTCACGTGCGTCACCACGGAAGTTACTACCGTCTACCAGGATGAAAGTCACATCTCGGCGGCCCCCTCTTCACGCATGCCGTACGAACTAAACTGTGCGATGAAGCGTTATGTGAAGGAGAAAGCCCATCTTGGTGCGAAGCCTGCCCACATTATGAACACCATGGTGCTCGATCTCGGGTTGTCTGAAGGGATTGAGAAGAAGAAGCTTCTATCGCGTGTCCAGTCGCTCGTTCGTTCTTACAGGAAAAAGAATCTTTTGGATAACGACTACATCGATGTCATGATTGAAGAGGCTTCGAAGAATCGATTTCGCGACGGTTTAAACGAGTGTACAAGCTTTGTTTTTGGGTTTCCTGTGGACGAGAATGGAAAGGCTTCACTTGGGGATGGAACTGAATCAGACCCGCTTGTTGTTGGATTCACCACGAAAGCGTTGCTCCGACGTCTTGAGCGCTGCACCAACTACATTTTGCATGTAGATGCCACGTTTAAGTTGAACAGCAAGGGATTTCCTGTTGGGGTTATGGGTGTTTCTGACTTATGGCGTCAATTTCATCCGATAGCCTTCTTTTTAATGTCGGACCTCAAAACAGCACAATGGGCTACTGCTTTTCGCTCTACGTTTGAAATGTACCAAGTGATTACAGGCAAAGAATTGGAATTGAAGCTCGTCATGATGGACGCGGATGATGCTCAGCGCGGAGCGTTGGAGGCTGTCAGTAGAGAGACTTTTCCCGCTCAGGATCCTCCGGTTTTTCTCATGTGTTTCTTTCACGTTATGACTAACGTTCGGAAACGTGCGATCAAACTCAGCAGCACTGCGAAGCAGCTCATCTATAGGCACATCTACCGCATTCACTACGCTCGCACGGATGACGATAAGAAAAAAAGAGTTTCGGATGCGATGTCGGTATGGAAAGACAATGTGGAGTGCAGGCCGTTTGCTACTTACTTCAAGACGCAGTGGATGGGTGATCGATATAGTAAGTGGCAATGCTTGGAGACCACCACCGGCTTGGCTAAAACAAATAATCCTGTGGAGAATTTTAACCGCCAACTAAAAAACCAGCACTCTCTGCGGCGGCTTCTTCGATTAAACCCGCTGTTCGGTGAGCTGTTGAAGGTAAGCCGAATTTGGTCGGTTCTCAGAGTGGAGTTCGCGGAATCGCCTCGTTCAGCCCCTCATGTTGTACGCGACTACCGTAAACTGTCAGCAGCTCAAAAGTTCCAGATAAAAAAAAATTCTCGAGGTTCGATCTCGTTTTTGAGTGGGTGTGGCGACTATCGTGTCTACCAAGAGGTTAGCAGAAGTGGAGACGCCCCGACTAGTACTGACCATGCTCCCTCCGTTGGTACCGACCCTGCGCTTAGTACAGTGACGTGTCACCAAGGTGAACATGTTTCGGTGGTTGCTACAGACACGAGCGACGGAGAAGAAAAGGTTGAGGAAGTAGTGGAATCGGGGGTTCTAGAAGAGACAGGTATCGTGACCGAAGTTACCCCAGCCGACATAGATACGGAACTCGTTTCAGACCAACTTTTTGAGTCCGAGGAGCAGGGATCGGTTGGTTGGGAGGTGGATCTCGAAAGGGGAACGTGCACCTGTAGAACGATGTTTAAGCTGGGGTGTTGTGTGCATTTAATGGCGGTTCGGGACAACCAAGGCCTGCCTTACGATGGATCAGCTGCGCCTACACGCCGCGTGTTTCCGGATAAGCGACGGAAGATGAAGCACGGTCGGCCAACAGAAGTCGGTCATGCATTGAGCCTCACTTGAGATTTATACACTGCGGCCACTGATCGCGGTAGTATCTACAAGAACTTCCTGGATATTGAATAAAAATGCATTTGCGAAAGAAATGAAGTTGGAATATCTAGCGTTCAACTATGTACCGCCTATTGCCATGGAGGGCACCCTTGGACCCTGCCAAAACACTTGTACATTGGTGAGAGCAGCGGTTTGTCAGGATCCTCGGCTACCTTTTGCTTCTTCAACAGAGCTTGATACTTGGCGAGAGTCTCATTGTACTTGTTCCGGGCTCGTACAACCCGGGCCTTTGAGAAGGCCTTAGACGGGATATCCGCTCCGGGGTCAGGGTCCCAACGGGTTATGCAACGGACCGATGCAAACACATCCGATAGCCTTCTAGCAACTGCTGCGAAGGCTTCATCTGCGGATTGCGCGTTATCTTGGTGTCGTGCCAGTTGGACCGCATTCTCCGCACTACTGCACACCGCCTCTAGTATACCAGACATACTTCCACCATTATACGCGCTTTCAACCCACATTAGGTCCTCTTTTGACGCAATCTTATGGAAGTTCGCACGGGCCGACTCGAACCGCACTCGAGCCGTAGATAAATCGCTTCCGTCACCAACCTCAGAGCCAACGGTGTCACTGGCGTCACTGTCCTGCCGAGACGGTGGAGACGGAGCTGACGAGGTCAATGGAATTGGTTCAAATGCTCCAAATTTTTTTTTGCACCGCTCGTCAAAAACTCCAAACTCGTCGAACGGACAGCTGGAGTCTGGTGTTTCCTGCATCAGCTCCACACGCTTTTTAGGCGAGAGTGCTTTCCATGAGTTGCGAAGACGTGAACCACCGCGCCCCAACAAAAACTCACTATCCTCACGACGTAGCTCAGATTCGCTGAACGTGGACCTCTTGGCTGCATACGCCTTAGCATACTTGGTACCTTTCTCCTCCGCAAACTTCCACATCGCTTCGTGAACACGCATTGACCAGAAGGTTTAACTGGTTCCGAGGTAGTGATTTCTCGAATGACCTGTGTCGCCTCTATCTACATCTATTTTCTATTTGTAGCGATTCTCAGAGAAGGCTTGTTCGGATAAGTGTGTACAAGACTACTATTCGGCGGAATTAGTCCATACAAAGCTGCAGTCAGCTCCTCAATGCAATTCTGCGGTACAATTGGACTATACAAAAGTTAAGTGAACCACTAACGGCAATTCTACGGCGGAATTAGTCCATACGAAGCTGCAGTCAGCTCCTCAATGCAATTCTGCGGTACAATTGGACTATACAAAAGTTAAGTGAACCACTAACGGCAATTCTACGGCGGAATTAGTCCATACGAAGCTGCAGTCAGCTCCTCAATGCAATTCCGCGGTACAATTGGACTATACAAAAGTTAAGTGAACCACTAACGGCAATTCTACGGCGGAATTAGTCCATACAAAGTTGAGTTGAGACGAGCAAACGCGGATGCTGAGAGAGAACTACCAGGATTGTTGCGCAGTAATGTACGTCGTCCGGGTCGCTAGTGCAGAACAGGAACTGCACCAAGCGCCCCACCATCTTATAACAGATAGTTGTCGGCACAATGACGCTCCCACTGTTCCGAGTATGACCAATGTGGGCAGTCCTTGCATTGTGTAAAGGTTACGTACGGTTTCATGAAATAGAACAGCGAATGTTACCTGTGACTCATTTTTTTTAACGAGATAAGCAGGTAATGACTTCCAGCTTACTACAAATACTTTGAACGAAACAAGCCAGTTATACATTAGAACCTACTACGTACCTCCCCCCTCCCGCCGCTGTATATTCATTTACCAGCGCTTTGAACCATATTTCTGATGTAAAACTAAATTTATGGGTATAGCTGCCGCCCTGCCACAATATATATATATATATATATATATAATACGGTGAATATTATACCAAAATAAATGTACGGAACCTTAGATGTGGCCGCCTTCTTTGCGCGCGTGATTGTTTGGTTAGTTTTTATCTAATGCGCTTGACTATAAATATATTTTTGCTTTAAAAAATATAATAGTCATTCTTTCGAATATATTTTTGTTTTAAAAAATATAATAGTCATTCTTTCGAAATTATGACTTTATAAAGAGTAACCATTGAGCGTAACCTTTATCTGTTACTAGCAAAGGTTACACACTACAGCTGTCGTTGTGAGAAACATAGCGTTCGGTTTATGCTTCTGTAAAATTGACGCACTGTCTGTGATTCTCCGTTTTCCGTCTGTGATTTTATCGTTTTCTCCTAGTAAAACTGATGCTGATCTTTGTTTTGTTTACGATTCCATATGCAGGTGCGGAATAACTAAAGCAGCTGCAGCAACACATATGGTTATGAACAAACAGCAGGCATTTGACGCAACCCAATCACAACAGTTTAACTCTTATGCGTTTGGTTTATAATTGCGGATGCTTGTTTTAGATATGAGGTTTTCTCCTCGCAGACTCGCCCTTACCGAGTGCTGGGTGGATCTCGCTGATAGAGTGCGTACGTACTCGCCGCGGGGTCCACCGACGGGATCAGTTGCCAATTCGCCGCAAGCTGGAACCATGATACTGGGCATGAACATCACGGGCGCCACGTGCGACTTCGGTCTCGCGCAGTCGGCCGGGTGTGTGCGAACCTTGGCGTCATTCGACCAGAGCGGGTATCTGACGTTGCAGATCGCCTACTGCGTAGTTGGTGTCGTGACGGAGCTAGCGAGCGGCATAATGTACTACCGAGCAGTGAAGCACGACGGCTCAGCGGTGCAGCAGTACTCGTTCTTGCTCTGCAGCTACGCGTCACTCACGATGATCATCCGTGGAGCCGACCCAGCGAGCTACGGGCACATCATCCCCCGTCCCATCGGGGCCTTCCTCACGGATTCGTGCACAGCTTCGCTGTACTCCGTATAGTAAGTTTTGGTTGACACATTCTGCTGATCGCGTCGAAAAACAACCCAGACTAACCAGTGTCCATCCTCGCTCAGCATTCTCGCGCTCGGGTATTGGGCTCTCGTCATTCAGCAGGGGGCAGCGCTTATGGAGCGGCCGACGCACCTCAAAAGCCTGGAGGCGGCCGCTATCGTGTTTGTGTGGGCGTTCTACACCGCCTACAACATGTCGCTCTTCGCCTTCAAAGGCTTCCAGCCCGCGGTGCTCAACTACGTGCAGCTGTCTGTCAGCGCCTGCGTTCTGGCCGTCGTCGCGGTGACTTTCCTCGTCTACGGGCTGCGCGTGCTATCGCGTCTGCGCGCATACGAGCACGAGATGAAGCTGAGGATGTCGACGCTGGTCTGCGAGCGCATGGCGCCAAATCAGTCCTTCAGCTTGATGCTGAGCGACGACGAAGAGGGGGTGACCGTGGTCACAGAGCCCCGCCACGCACGACGCCGCCCGAACGCGGGGCACTCGGATAAGATCAAGAAGATCCTCGTGGTGGCTGAGGCTATCTCGGTTATCGTGATCGCTGGGCAGCTCTATATGGCTGTCACCAACGTGTCAAACTCGCCTTTGGAGCTCTCTTGCGCCAACGGGGCGTTGTGCAGCTCGATTACGGCCAAGTGGAGCTTGCTGCACTCCCTGCAGGTAGTGTGTGTCTGGATCATCCTGTGGGTCTTCCGCGGTGTGCAAAAGAAGAGTGTGGTGCCGCGGCCACGAGGGTCCGTCGTAGTGTAGTCTTGGATGGGGCCGATGGCAGCCCCAAAAGCGACCTACTAACCCCAACTAGCTTTTTTTAAGGACAAAAAGAAGGATCAAATTTGACGACTCTCGCTTCGCCTCATTTCAACATATATAGCATCGTATTGGGTATAGTTTGAATGATTAGTGTTTGGTCTGTACACTGGAGGCGGTGGTGTGCGCTGGAAGTGTGTTGCCTTCGCAACACACTTCCAGCACTCCAGACATCACGAATTATGCAGTTTGTCCTTAACTTAAGGACAAAAAATATCCGGCTAATAATAGAATCAAGTCAAACGTCGCTTCAGCAGTTATGGCCTGGTGCCACAGCGACAGAAGCCCAATAAGATCGTACCTAAACGACTCAATACAAATATCAAGACAGGTTTTGTCCTTACCAGCCCAATTAAGGACAAAAACCACACCTAGAACAAACCAAACCAAACCAAACCAAACCAGGGCCTGTTCAAACCAAACCAAAATTACCGGCAAACCAGGTTTGAATCGGTTTCATGGTTTGAACCCGTTTCATTTTGTAACTCCAAACCAAGCTGGCAGTTTTCACGAACCACCTCGCAGGTTTGAACCCGAGGCTACTCGCTCTCTGGCGACAGGGATCACTGCGGCTTTTACAAAAGACGAAGCCGATACCTCGTGTTCACTCACTAGGAATGTTTCGACCTTCAACAGCGATCGCCGCGCATGAAGAGGAGAGCGAGGTCAACCCATTGCGGGAGGCAGGCGTAGCTGTTCGTGGCCCAGAAGATTTCGAGGATCAAGCGCTGCTCGCGAGTAGTGTACAACGACGCCAGCTTTTTGTTCAAGAACAAGTCACGCTCAGCAATGCAGTGGTCGTCGCAGAGCTTGGTAGAGTTTTGCAGGACTCGCAAGTTCGAAACGATGAAAAGCTACTTGAGATTGCTCAATATACTCACGATCATGTCATTAGCACCGCTGCGGACACGGAAAATCGTTTGGGTTGCCGCATTCGTGACTATCTGGATGCCATTGCTGCGCATCACGAAGCCTCTGTGAAAGAGCAAATTGAACGCCAAGCACTGGATGTTGATAAGCGTTTCAACTCCATTGTACAAGACGTTCATGAGCGTGTTCACGCCTCTGCTGCTGATGCTGTTGGTTCTCTAGCTAACGACCTGGAGGATCAGATCAATAGCAGGTTATCGAGCATGGATACGACCATCAACGCGCGTGCTACTACGCATGCAGTCGCCTGTGAGGAGCGACTTCAAACAGCACTGAAACAAGTTCAAGAGGACTTCGAAGCTGCCGCAGACCTACAGTCAGACTGGATCGAGAAGCGACTCAATGCTAAGCTTGATGCAGCAAGGAAAGCAGCTGAAGCTGAACAAGAAACCAACTTGCGAGCTTGTGAGATTCTTTATGAAGAAAAAGCGAAAGAAATCGACAAGAAAAATGCTGAATTGGCGCTGATTCATGCTGGAACGATTGAGCAGAGGCTTCAAAAGAAATTGGATGAAGCTCTGCAATCGTTCCAGCGTCAGACACAACAGCACATTGACACCCGCTTCATGGAGAGCATAGTGCAGTTGGAACAAACCCAACAATCTACTCAAGGTCAACTCACTGCGACGATGATCGCGAATGTGTCGTCTATAGAAGAAAAACTGCAACATCAGCTTCGGGAATCGCAGGCAATTAGCGCGGAGAAGATTGATCGGCTAGGTCAAGAACTTCGGGAGGTCAAGCAAGCTGCTGCAGAAGATAAAGTCCGGTTAAGTGAGCGTATTTCGAAACTGGAGTCTAGATCAAAGTTGCTAAGAGGTGTAACTACGCGCCGAGATGCTGCCGCCATTTTGCAAGCTCCCCTCTGTGCCTCAAACGATTTTAGTCGTCAAAAGAATGGAGTCACTGATTCGGCGAAAACGGAGTCAGCAACTTCCGCTATGGACAAACCGGTACACAACAGAGCGCTCCCTGCACCTTCAAGCGAACGACAAGCGTCTGAAGACAATCAAGCCGATCTGTTGACAGAAGCAACACCTGGCGAACGTACTGCGGTTTTGGCAGCGCTGGCTCAGCTCAACAGCGGTATTGCCCAGCTCCTAGCAAAAGCCGAACCGGCACGTGCGGTCAAGAAGCCAGCCATCTCGAAACCCGCTTCATGTCATGACAAAACAACTTTTTCACGTCGTCACCGCCAAAGCGGGAGTGGGTTAAAAGAGCGTGGCTACAACACAAATCAAGACAAGGAAGCAGGAATCCGAGACGTTGCGGCTCTAGCGCAAGCACGGATCGCAGCAACAAAGCAAGTAGAGCAACGCGTGTTGCAGCGAGAACGGGAGTTGCGAAGTACAACTATGCGCTCTGTGCCTCGAAGCAGCAAATGATCCTTGAAGAAGCTTGCTTTTTTTGCTAGCCATATTGCATCATCAAGATATAATAATTTGAACATTCTGTAGCGTTCCGCTCCCAAATGCTCGAGTATTGCGTCAAAATGCTCATGCAACCTGGCGATTCTATAATGACCCTTTGCTATCGACTTAAGCGTAGATGCCAGCAATTTAGAGGAATGCAATGTATTTGAGTGGCTGTTACCCTACATGTTTAATCGCTATCGAATACGCACGACGCCATCTCACTCTCCCATTCCGCAGAGAATGGTGCGTCAATCGCTTGAGAACTGAGAGCCACGAGGACATTTGCTGGGATCGATTCCTTCACCTCGGCGTCTGACAGTCTCTTGCAAGTGGCAACATCAACGAACCTGCGGTTCCTGTTGAGAAACGAGCACATGTCGATGTTGTGCTTCGCGATGCTTGTACGATGACTTGTAACCAGCATTCCTGTGATTCCAAAATCTCGTTCAATCTGTGCGGAGGAACACGGGATCGCAAATAAAACCCGCGCTGCAATAGGCAAGATGCGATAGTTGTTCTCGAGATGCTGCCGCTTCCAGTACGCGAGAACTGACTCAGGTTTCGACTCAACGACCTGAAGCCTGCTTGGATCGGTTAGCCATCTGTCAAGCTCTTCATCGACTCGAGCTTCATGGAAATCACGCTGGACTACTGTCACCACCTCTTCCTCAGTAAACGCCAAGAGCTCCTCAGAAAAAAACTGTGTGCTGCTGCAGACTTGGTAGTTCCAGCATCGACGCAAACGGGTGCTGTGAAGGGGCCGTGGGCTGAATAGTCGCAGAACCAGCTTTCGAAATTTTAACCATCAGTGCTCGCAGACGATTCATCACGGCTTCCTTCACGGATGCAACATTGCGCGCCACGCTTTGCTCGTCTAAGCGGAGATAGGGGTGCTTCGGGTCGATAACTAGCTGCTCATTGCACAGCTTGACGATCGTCGCTAGAGTTCTGTCTTGATTCTTGGATGAAGGATGCAACAGCATCTGCATCTCTGGTATATATGCCGTCTGACGAAAGCGCGCTGGGTCCGTGTACCGCACGAAAAAATTCTTGTGAAACGCTGTTGCGAGCAGAGCACGTGTAGCCTTCGTGAGATCAACCAGGCACCGCACTTGATAGTACAGTGGAGGCTCGGTAGGCAATCGAACTCTGTCCCGGATGGGCTGTGTCTCGTCCAAGACAGTCTGGCGAAGTCGATAAAGAGACAAAAGCACATCAACTTGGTTTGCGTCTTCCTTTTGGCTTTTGATGTTGAGAGCAGCAATTGGGTTGAGTAACCCATATAGTTGAATAAGGGTCTCCTTGTCGTCTGCAATCGGTAAACCCTCGGGTATATCGTCTCGGTCACGAATGGCTTTGTCGGTACGCTCCTGAAACCAGTCTTCAAGTTGATCCCATTTTGCTAGAAGACGCTTGATAACCTTTTCCAACCCCATAAATCGGTGCTCTTTGTGTTCAATCAGCTGGGTAGAGCCCCCATCGTTCGCCATTTCACAAAGCTCAGCAAAGAGGCTCCCCATAGTTGCGTTGGACCGGATTGCGAACGTAGTGCGCTTGATACGAGCCAGTAGATCGGTACCCTCGGGGTTCTTGGACTTTGGGCGTTGCGAAACAATGCCGAATGCCATTTTCGTCGCTGCGTTTGTAAGATGCGGCATGCACCATTCCCATTGGAGACCAAGACCTGTCTTCATCATCCACTTGACGTCCGGACCAGCGTCGCTCGTTGACGCGTAGAGATCCTTGTTCGCTAGACCGAAGTCCTTAAGCAGCTCGAGGACCCATCGCTTGAACGGCTCGCGATTCCCCTCGCTTCTCTCGCCGTACATGGGTTCATAATGACGAGTACCTAGCAGGATCGACTGGAACTTCCACTCATGGTCGATAAAGTAGAGACGAAGGCCAACGTATTTGGTCGACTTCTGCGTCTTCGACGACAGGAAATCACACACAACTGTGTACACCGGCACACCGACAAGTCTGGAGCGATCAATGTACGCGCAGGCCGCGCTTCTGGCACTTGAATACAGCTCGGCTATCGCCCGGACCACCGTCTGATGGTTAACTGTGACTCGATATTCTCCGCAGAGAGTCAAATCAGCAAGCAGTTCAGATTCTTCATATTCCCCAATTCGAAAAGGGAGGTTGTTATTCACCACCCGCATGGTTTCCAGAAGTAAAGTCATTCGGCGACTGTCGTCTCCATTAGAAATCGCACTTCGGATGCGTTCAAGTTGCTCGGCACGGTCCCGCTTCCTCTTACTCTCTGCTGTCACTTTGGCTGCAGATAGCAAATGCTCTTCACTGAGATGCTTCGTAGCCTTGGACGTATTACCAAAAAGCTGGATAAACCTGTTCTGGCGGCGACATTCACGGCTGCCTTGGCAAATCCAACCAACGTACTCCTTATCATCCAGCGTTGCAGTAACACGAACACCCCAATCCAGTATAATGGAGCGCTCTCCCCGCCGTTTTGGTACGACTGTGAAGCCATTGGGAGGTACGTAGTCTCGAATAGCTTGGGTTACATGTGCTGGGACTGGAATCGTAGCTCCCGAAGTAGACGACGTAGTGACGGCAGCTACACCAGGCACCGGCTGACCCGTAGTCGGAATAGTGACGGCACCTACAGCAGGTACAGGCTGACCCGTAGTCGACAAAGTCACGGCAGCTCCAGCAGGCACATGTTCACCCTCTAACCCGTTGTGCGATACTGATGCCGGGGTGGTAGCGGCAGGCTCGACACGAAGTTGAGCGTTCTGCCCAACCTGCTGGGCTAGAGCGGGTCTTCTATTACTGCGGAGCTCTATCGCCATCAACCCCGAAAGGCGACCGTCGCTATTACAGCGACGAAGCCCAGTTGAATCCGGAATGGCTGCTGGAGAGGATGGGGGGGGGGGGCTTGCGCAGGAACTTGAGCAGGTACTTGAGCAGGTAAAGCTAGTCAGCACTTGATCTTGGTTGCTGCAAATCGAACGACTGGAGTGTGGAGGCTTGATCTAGCGCTTTAGGACCTTGGAAGTGAGCGTGTCGTACTGTGAGCGACGGAGCAAACTCTAGAATGAGGGGAGCTCGGACAAACAAACATATGCAGCCATTTTCAAAGGGGTTCTTGAGAAAATCGTATCTTTTCTAAGGGTGCGGCGTTTGAGGAAAGGCTGCGATCGTACCCACGCAGCCAAGAAAGCCACGGCACTCGTTTCAAAATGCCAAGTATCTCCGAACCTAAACGGCGTGTAACTCCGAACCTTCCGCTGTGGTTTGAAAGCTGGAAACTTCTGGCCCCAAACCCACGCGATCGGTAATTTTGGTTCGAGATTCCTGGTAATTTACCAGCAAACCAATTTCTTGCACGTTTCATGGTTTGGTTTGTTCAAGGTGTGACAAAAACCTTCAAAACTCGAGGCTGAAAAGTCTGTTTGGTCCTTCGTTATTAGGACCAATTTTGTTGGGGCTAAGTACAGGTACTGTATCTAAATACTGTCGCCTTGGGGCGTCATTGAAGGAAACTGTATTGAATCGCTCTGCGCTTCCAGGCTGGCAGGATTCCTGACCGATTTCGAGTTTACCTTACCGCGGCATGTGAACAGTCCATCTGGTGATTGATTACCAGATTCATCGTGCGCCTATGGGGCGGACCGTCCCTACTGGCCAGGCCTCCGCTGTGGCGGATGTTGGCGGATGTTTGCCATCGGCCGCAGAGCCAAGTTCCAGTTCAGCGGCTTTGGGTGAGCACCATGAAGCTCCACGTGAGCGACATTACGTGCTGGTTCGGCCTCGCGCAGACGGAGGAGGGATGTGTGCGCACACTCGCCTCGTACGACGAGGAGGCCTACCTGCATGTGCAGATCGTCTACTGCGCGCTGGGGGTCCTGAGCGTGATCGCCAGCGCCATAATGTACTGCCGAGCAGTCAAGTACAGAGGCTCCACGCTTCAGCACTACTGCTTCCTGCTGTGCACCTACGCGTCCGTGACGGTTGTCGTCCGCGCGGCTGACCCAGGCAGCTATGGCAACATTCTGCCGCGACCGATCACCAGCTTCCTCTCCGACTCCTGCACAGCGGCGCTGTATTCCGTGTAGTACGTGGCAGCTTCGTTCCTAGCCGTCTTGCTTTCTGTGTGCGACTATGGCTAATTCATTCATTCCTTGTTGATGTTTTTGCAGCATCTTGGCGCTTGGTTACTGGGCTCTGATCATCCAAAAGGGCTCTGCGGTCGTCGACAAGCCGAGGAAACTGCGGTGTCTAGAGACCTCGGCGATCGCCTTCGTGTGGACATTCTACACGGCCTACAGCATGGCTCTCTTCGCGACCAAAGGGTTTCAGCCCAAGTGGATGCTCTACATGCAACTGGTTGTCAGCGCATGCATTCTTGGAGCGATCAGCACAACGTTCCTCGTCTACGGACTTCGCGTGCTGTCGCGGCTTCAGATGTACGAGCGCGAGGCGAAGCTGCGCATGTCCGACGCCCTATGCGAGCGCATGATGCCCAACGAGTCGTTCACGTTGGCCTGCAATAGCGACGACGGCGGCATCCCCATTATCCCCGAGCCACGGTACGCTCGACGCCAACCCCAGGAAGGACACGCGACCAAGATCAAGAAGATCCTGTTTATCGCGGAATCCGTCTCACTCATTGTAATGGTCGGCCAGCTCTACATGGCCGTATCTCGTGCTGCCACCACGCCCGTGGAATTCTCCTGCGCGAACGGGAAACTGTGCAAGACGGTCAAGTCGAGTGTCAATGTGCTGCACCTCTTCCAGTGCGTCTGCGTCTGGGTGTTGCTCTGGACGTTCAGGAGGATAAAGAAGAAGAACGTCGTCCCGCAACCGATTGTATAAGGTGCTCGTGAGCGGTGTGGTCAAGGATAATAGAGGAAAACCCGGCTCGTGCTGCAGGGCCTCAAGGACAGAGGACGGCAGGCGAGCATTCGTGTGTATCTGTTAGAAGTGTGGTCCTGGTGATGAAAGCAATCCCTAAATGTGAATTGAGCATTGAAGTCGACGTGAGTTCGAACAGTAAAACTAAGGCTTGAGAGCTTACTTGTGTGTAGAATCAAAAGTTTGGCAGGACTCGTCGAGGTGTCGACTGTGCGCCTTCGTTTGTCATCGACGCTAAGTATCTGATACTGCGGAACGAGGAGTAATGTTTCGTGCATCAAAATGGTCCTGTAGCTTCGAGCGACGAGCACCGCTGTTAACAAGTAAGACAGCACAACCAGTTGCGCCAGCGAAAACTCAACGTCCTCGACTTGGAAATGTGGCCGAGTTGGAGTGGATTTTGAATCTTTGAGCAGTTGTCGGCGCTCGATACATGGTAGGATACCTCTACAACACGCCAACACGCTGACATCATCGGCCTTGCCGATCGAGAAATGTAGATCGGCAGAGTTGCGGCCATGAACTTTTTGGTCAGCTGGCCAAGGCGAACGTTTCCTCCCTTTGTTACCATCGCAGTGGTGGGCACGCTGGGGTTCGCTTCAACTTCGGCCTTAGTCCATAGATTATCAGTGCTGCCACCACAAACAAATTAATGAAAGGCTGTACTGTAAAGAAAACTACTTACTGTAAGCCTTTCGCTCCTGCAATAACCAGCATCGAACCGGGTCGAAGCTGTCGGGCTTACACGATGTGCGGGTATGACAAACTGCATCTTCCTACTCGACGCGTGACTTGTCGGCGACCGGAAGCAAATCGATCGCAGGTGCTTTTCCGTGCAACGCTTCGGCAGCGGCTGTGAACGAGTTCAAGGCCAAGATGTTTGAGTCGGTCCATTCGAAGAGGCAACAGCTGCAGACGCGTAGCGGAGCTCGTGGTTCTCGAGATGGGGTCCAAGGTGCAACAGCACGCACTCTTCACGCACTTTGCATTCTTCCCCGGGTGAGCCGAAGGCGAAGAGGAAGGTAGGAGCCAGGATGTCCAACATCACGGACGCGACGTGCAACTACGGGCTCGCCCAGACGGAGGACGGCTGCGTGCGCACGCTGTCCTCGTACAACCCGAGCGCGTATCTGTATGTGCAGCTTATCTACATCAGTCTCGGCAGCGTGTCAACACTGGCCAGCGCAGTCATGTACATCCGGTCACTCAAGCACGAAGCGTCCAAGCTGCAGCAGTACAGCTTCCTCTTCTGCTGCTACGCGGCGTTGACAATGGTGTTAACCGGCGCGGACCCCAAGAGCTATGGGCACGTCATTCCTCGGCCCGTCAGCAGCTTCCTGTCGGACTCACTCACCGCCGCGCTCTACTCTGTATAGTAAGTTGCTCGTTGGTCCTCAGGTATTGATTGACCTTGTCTAACCTTCATGCCCGTTTGTTGGTATGCAGCATTCTGACTCTGGGGTACTGGGCCACTATCATCCAACAGGGCGCTGCCATGGGCGAGCGGCCAGCTCATCTCATCTGCTTGGAGACCATCGCGATGGCGGTGGTGTGGGCCTTTTACATCATCTACAACCTCGCTCTCTTCCTGTCCAAGGGGTTCAACCGCAAGGGGTTCACCTACCTGCATCTGATGTGGAGCGCGATAATGCTGGGCATCATCAGCACGGTCTTCCTCATCTACGGCCTGCGCGTGCTCTCTCGCCTGCAGGCGTACGAGCGCGAGAAGAAGCTCCGCATCCCGACGCTCATGTCGGAGCGCATGATGAACCACTCGTTCAACATGGGAAGTCTCAGCGACGACGAGGACGGCGTCCCTGTGGTGCAGGAGCCCAAGCTCGCCAGCCGCGGCAAGCCGAAGGACGGTCATTCGGCCAAGATCCGCCGGATCCTGTTCGTGACCGAGTCGGTGTCGCTCATCGTCATCGCTGGACAGATGTACATGGCGGTCAGTCACACAGCGAACGAGTCCGACGAGCTCCAGTGCGCCAACGGCATCGGGTGCGCGTCCATCAAGGCCCACCTCAGCTACCTCAACGTGCTGCAGGTGGTCTGCATATGGGTAATACTGTGGGCCTTCCGCACGATCAAGAAGAAGGAGGTGGTGCCGCAGACGCACTATTCCATGGCGTGAGTGATCGACGTTAGTGTGTAAGTGTAAGTGCTATTCGTAGATCTCGATAGTGTACGTAGTGAAATTGTACGGCCAAGTCATGAGCCGGTTAATGACGATAAGTAAAGAAGGCAAGAACCCCATGGAGCGGGATGCCACGCACCTCGTTGAGCCTGAGGAACGCGCAAAATCGGTCACGTTGACTAAAGCTCGACCCGCACTTCGACCACTGCAAGCCATCCAACTCTTGTCACGCGTTGCTGTCGTGTGGATAGAGACCTGTACACAAGTTACTGGTGATCTGGAGCCCAGACTCTACAGAGTGGACCTGTTACTGCCTGCCACCGTTACAGTCCACATGTGCGGCTGGGGATGGTTTATGATGTCGACTACCCACGGTCTGTATCTCTGTGGGCGAGCTGCGTACGCTGGCAGGCATTCACCAATTTGCGGTCGACACCTACAGCACGCTGGAGATGAACATCACGGACTCGACTTGCTGGTACGGGCTCGCTCAAACAAAAGACGGATGCGTAAGAACGCTCGCGTCCTACGACCCGAGCAGCTACCACGCCTACCAGATAGGGTATTGCGTCGTCGGTGCGGCAAGTCTCATCGCGAGCGCCACAATGACAGCACGCGCGTACAAGCACGACGGGTCCAGTCTCCAGCGCTGCAACTTTATATTCTGCTGCTACGCGTCGTTGACGCTGATGATTCGCGGCGTCGATCCGTCCAGCTACGACCACGTTATCCCTCGGCCCATCAGCTCATTCCTGAGCGACTCGTGCACCGCCGCCCTCTACTCATGCTAGTACGTGACTTGGTCATACTTTTCCCGTGGTAATTGACCCAAGACTAACTTGATACCGTGCCTTGTGTAGTGTTCTGGCGTTGGGCTACTGGGCGCTCGTCATCCAGCACGGCGCGGGAGTGATCAACAAGCCGACACGTCTGAAATGCTTGGAGAGCGCTATCATCGCACTCGTCTGGGCGTTCTACGTCGTCTACGACATGCTGCTCTTCTTGTACAAAGGCTTCAACGCGACGGGTCTAGCGTATCTGCAGCTGGCAGTGAGCGCTATGGTGCTCGGCATCATCTGCGCGGTCTTCCTCATCTACGGGCTGCGGGTGCTCTCTCGCCTGCAAGACTTTGAGACTCAAAAGAGGCATCGGATGCCGAGTACGCTATCGGAGCGGATGATGCACCGTTCATTCAACATTGAAACCCTCAGCGACAACGAAGAGGGGGTGCCGGTCGTCGATGAGTCCAAGTATCCCGCTCGTTATCCGGATAGCGGACACGCCAGCAAGATCAAGAAGATTCTCTTCGTGGCCGTCACTCTGTCGATCACCGTCATCGCCGGGCAAATGTACATGGCCGTTCAGCGCACGCTCACCGAGCCCAAGGAGCTCTCGTGTGCCAACGGCATCGGGTGTGCCGACATCAAGTCGAGTCTCAATCTGCTTCATGTCCTGCAGGTTGTCTGCATTTGGGCGGTTCTCTGGACATTCCGAGACATCCAAAGGAAAGATGTCCAGCTACAACCTTTGTAAGTGGACACATTCGTCCTGTAGCCTCCAGAGTTAATTAGTTATATCCAAGCGAACGTAAGCTTGTGCAAGTACTTCGAAGTAATAGATCATTTTCTTAGTAAGGAGAAGAACCAAGTGCGAGCGATTTACCGCTAGAAAGCCCATCCAAGCTTTTCTCCGCTTCTTACGCGCGCTGCGTTGCTGCTTGGTACTTCTTGTGGAACCAGTCGGCAATGTACGCGAATGGCGCCTCAACCCCCGAGTTTTGCTGCTGAAAACACCAAACGAATACACAAAGTCAGCAAGTAAGGTTAGTGGATCATCAAGCAAGAGCCTACCGCGGAGCACTCGAAATACTTGAGGTCGTTCCGCTCCGCGAACTCCTCGGTCTCCTTCGTAGTGATAGCGTCCCGGTTATTGTAGCGGAGATCGGTCTTGTTGGCCAGCAACACACCTACGAAGCCCCACCAAACAAACGCGTTAGGACTGGTAGTCTCTAGAACATGCCATTTACGATTCATACCGGGGATGTTGTGGTTGGGAGACGCATCGCGCACGTCCTGGTACCACTTGCTGCACGACTTGAAGGACTCTTTGTTGTTCACATCAAACACCACGAGAGCCATCGACGCGCCTTTGTACTGGAAAGTGCAACGCAATAAGCGTGGCTTCAAGTATCTTTAGTGAAATGCACGAGGCAGACAAACGCACATACATGAACAGTGCCGAAGTCAAGTTGGTTGAAGATGCTTTGGCCGGCGCAGTCGAAGAGGTAAAGCTCCACGACGACGTTTGTATCAGGGATTGCGATGCTTTTGGTCGACAACTCCACGTCGGACGTCTGTGAAGAAAAAAGTAAGCACCGTCAGCAACTAAACTATCTAGGTATCTACGCGTAGTCACTTCATGGCCCCACCATAACGTAGTTCTTCGGGTATTCGTGGCCGTTGCTCTTGAGGACCTGCAGTAAGGCCGTCTTGCCCACCGTCGCGTCCCCAACGATCGCCACCTTGCAGCGCAACACCGTCTGCACATAGAACAAAGAGTTAGGATGTAGTTGAGGGCTACTCTATGGGGGATCTAGCCCCCACCGTGCTCTTGTGGGTTGTCTCCATACTGCGCAGCGCCGACATGGTAGCGCCTTCGGTCGAGCGTATGATCCTTGAAAAGACACCTGAAGCGAGCGGTCGTAGGGCCAAACTGACAAAGGATCAATACATTGACAGGGTATTTTAGCTCCATTCAAAGCTTTGGCTTTACTGCCAGGACCTGGCCACGGGCTCTCTATCTCCCCCAGGTAGAAATCTGACACGCTCTTCGTCTCCCTCACTAGTGGCAACATCACTGAACTCCCGCATTTTGAGGAAACGCGCCGCCTCTTGTCTGAGCAACTCTCGGAGCACCACAAACCCAGCGACGCACTCTGCAATGAGCAGAAACACAAAGCCTGCACCCGCCACAATGTCGAAAGGAAGGCGGTGCTCAGCGAAGAAGCTCAGGTAGACGAGCCCAGGGAACACTGGACACGCTGACAGGAACATGAAGGCTGTGAGGGGGAAAACCTGCGCTCGCAAGTTCCCACGCGTGCCCAGGTAGTATCGAGCTACGTCCGCCGGGATCAGCACCACCAAACAGCACACAGGCAAAGCCCGTTGCAGTGCCGAATTGTACTCGAGTGCAGCCAGCTTTCATTAATTAATGCATTCAATCAAACAAACACCGTCAGTACTGTATACGGGCAACTCAAACTTGCAGCCAACGCGTCTTCTGACCTTGTCCCGTAGAAGAAGACACGATATTGGGTAGAACACTAAGCCGAACCAAGCGTCAAAGCAGATCGTTTGTTGCAGTATTAGCCGCGCGCGCCGTCGTTGCCTGGCAAGCAACATCCGCTTCGGACGATCCTTGGCTTGCGGCTGAAGAGTCTGCCTGAGAATAGCTGGCACGACCATCGGTAAGCAAAGAGAGAGATCGAGTGGAGTTGGGACTGTATTAGACTTTGAGGTGTTGTGGTTGTTGAGTAGCTCAGATACGTAGTGGTAAGCTCGCGCGCCTAGCAGTCGAGGTAGTTGGCAGCCATGAGCAGCTCCATGGCGATCTCCGGCTCGATGTTGAACTCCGGCAGCCGCGACGTGCTGTCCGAGTACTGCGTCTTGTAGTACATGTACTGCGAGACCTTCTCCAGGATGGGGGCGCTGATGTCAGGGAACGTGATCTCTCCCTTGCTCTCCGTGAATTGGCCTGCAATCAGCAGCGTCAGCGTCACTGCCATCCCCTTGATAATGATTCCATGTCAGCAATAGGGGCGCGCACCGCTGAGCATGGCGCGGATGGTGCCCGACACCATGGCGCACTTCCTGCTGATGTAGATCTCGTGGCCTTCCGCGCTGCAAAAATACAAAATTCACCGTAGAAAATGTCATTATGGAGTGAGCTCTCTCATCGCCCACGTCGCTTGCACAGAACACACAGCGCCACCGCCAGCGGTACCTGATGAGCTTGACCATGTCGAGCGCCGGGGCCGCGTCGCCTGCTTCCTGTGCCATGCTTCTCTTTCGCGCGCGCTACGCTCGACTTCGGGTGGACTTGACGTCGACTTGACGCTTGGGCTCGGCCGTTTCAAAACGTAAAACCTGGTTGCATACACTCCGCGTCATAAATTATCGCCAGGGTACATCCTGGGCCGTATCTCGATCAATTTTAAGAGCTAGGAGGTGCTATTTAGATATGTGCTTGATGTTATCTACTACAGTACAGTGTATGTGTTAACGCTGCCGATTTCGAGCCTTTTAGCAGGGCTGGTATACAAACCAAGGTATTTTGCACCGCGTCACAATTATCGCCGAGAGCCAGACCATACAAAAATCAAGATAAAAATAAAGGTCGCAAACTAATGTATTAGTAGTGCGTCTTACCACCCTTCCTTTCGAGCACCTCAATGCAACGCCTAGGCATAGACTCAACCAGATTGCCCAGCGTCGCAATAGGGATATTATCCCTGGCAGCCAGAATTGCTGCTGTCAGCTCGGCCACGCTCTGGTATTGCTTCCCGTTTGGGTAAACAGCACGCGAAACAATGGCCCACAGGTTCTCGATGGGGTTGAGATCTGGTGAGCGGGCAGGCCAGTCCATGACGCGCAAGTTCTGCTCGTCAAAGAACTCCTTGGTGCGGGCCGACGTGTGGATGCTCGCGTTGTCTTGCTGAAACGTGAACTCGGTACCATAGTGCAGGTGGGCGTAAGGAAGCAGATACTCAGACAATGTATAGACGTAGCTGTCCGAGTTCTGCCTCCCTACAAGTACGGCAAGCTTGATTTTACCTGCCGCACTAAACCCTCCCCACACCATCACCGACCCGCCGCCATTCTGGCGGCGCACAGTCTGCCGCGCCGGCTGCCGCACGTCGCGCCAGTACCGTTGGTACCCATCTGGTCCATCGAGGTTCCACTTCTTCTCGTCAGAAAAGACAGTGGAACCCCAGCCGTCCACTCCGAGAAGGTGCGCCCTGGCCCATGCGAGGCGTGCTTGCTTGTGTGCCGGCGTCAGGTCTAACGTGTTGTCCATCTTGCTGTACTGCAGTCAGTCGACACCGCTCAGGATCCGCTGAATGGTTCGGACGGAGGCGCCCACGCCAAGTTGCTCTTTCAGCTGGGCAGCACTGAGCTCTCCGGCGGCAGCCGTGCGCACTATCCTCCGCAGCTCGCGTTCCGAAGTTCGTGGAGGGCGCCCTGTCTGCTTGACCCGAGTAGCGTTCGCTACGACGCGCTTGACCGTGTCCCTGGAACGCCCCACCCGACGTCCGATCTCGCTGTTAGAAAGCGCGGCCTCGTGGAGGCCCTTGATCCGCCCGCGCTCCTCCGCAGACACTCGAGGCTTGCTTGCCATGAACGTGGCAAGTTTTAGAATGGCTTGAAGACGCAGGGTTGGCAGGCAAAGCACGGCAACTTGGCTGGTTGCGAGAGCTGTATTTTTATCTTGATTTTTGTATGGTCTGGCTCTCGGCGATAATTGTGACGCGGTGCAAAATACCTTGGTTTGTATACCAGCCCTGCTAAAAGGCTCGAAATCGGCAGCGTTAACACATACACTGTACTGTACCGCCTTTTACCTGTCATAAGGGGTCGCTTTGTCTTAAGGGCCAAAGTACTTTTGACCAATCAGATGGTGTGATCGATTGTGATGTTGTGCTTTTTGTCATAAGGGCTCATAGTACCGTATATAGAGTATAAAGTACGATGTAATTCTGATTGGCTCAGCGGCATTTTTCAAAATGCCTCGGACCGATGATCATGGCGTGGGCCCGCTATCCCACCGGCCCTGGGCGCGCGTTTGCAGCGAGTGCAAAGGCCCCGACACAGCTTCCTAGCGCATGGGCGTGAAGTACACCCCTTACACTATCGTTTAACCGCAATATATGATGCTACTAGTCCGCGAGTCGTACACTAGCCGTGCCCTAACAGTCACAGCTCACCCCTGCCAGCCGCAATGGGGGACAGAAGGCCAAGTGCGTACAGAATATATGCTTCTAAGTACGATGTATTTTGCTTGTGGTCATCTAATCTGATAACCCTACCCCAGATGCATTTGGGTGAGCCCTTATGACAGGTAAAAGGCGGTAGTAGATAACATCAAGCACATATCTAAATAGCACCTCCTAGCTCTTAAAATTGATCGAGATACGGCCCAGGATGTACCCTGGCGATAATTTATGACGCGGAGTGTACATTAATCCTGTCAAAGTGTACTTTAATGAATGTAACTTTTCATCCTTTTGGGCGATCTTTGGTCGAACATGGCTCCACTATTGGGCAGATCACAATGGACATCACCCTGCCAGCATTCGACGTGGCGGTTGCGGTCTTCTGCGCGCTGGCAGCGGCGCTGCTCCTGTCTAAGCTGTCAACTGCACTGAGTGGAGGCCCCAGCGTGTTCCTGCAGGTTGTGCTCACAGCCCTCGTCGTCGTGCAGCTCTTCTACCTGTACCAAGCGTCCCGACACCAGCTCCAAGAGCTCCGATAACACGGAATCGGAATAGAGAGAGCTACAACCTTTTTGCAGTGCGTCATTGTTATCAACCACGTAGAGGGATGGAGCCCCTCCCTCACTTCCTTACATGCAGCTTAGCCGGCCTGGTTCTTCAGCACCTGGAAGACCTTCTTCTTGATCCACTCCTTGCCGCAGGGCAGGTACGTCTTCGTCTCGAGGTCCAACACGAGCGCGCTGAGGTCCGTGAGCGAGTCAATGTACGTGTACAGGTCCTGGATGTCGTACGTGATGTTCTTCATGTTCGGGTTCAGCTGCTTGAGCTTGGCCTCGTACATCTTGACCACGCCGTCCATGCCGCCGTTCACCGACTCGAAGTCCAGGTACGTGCGCGAGTTCGGGTCGCGCGTGTACTGCACCAGGATGATGGTGTGCTTGGCCTGTCGGAACTCCGCCTGGAGTCGCAGCAACCATATGTCAGCAGCTGCAGCTTCACCTTACAGCCCACGCTACGACCGCCCTAACGGCCTTACCATTCTTCCTTCCGCCCTTGGCCGTGAGATCCCCCTTCCGAGTCTGTCTGACTGGCGGTCCAAATTCCCTGATTTGGGTCGTTGTGTGTGGGTCACACCAACTTCGTGTTCGCCACACGACGATCCGCTGCTCGACGGACGCGACCTTTTGGGATCCAGGGCATTGACCTCTCCGCGCACTTACTTGCCTGCGCGGGTGTTCGGATGGAAGGACAGGATGATGCACGCGCTGCGGCGGGCAAGTCGGCCACGGTGCTGTTCGACGCGTCCAAGAAGGAGCAGTTCTACCCGACGAGCGGGCTCAAGAAGCTCGCGCGCAAGCTCAAGCCGCTGTGTCGCGTGGACGTCAACAAGGACGACCTGTCCCGGGACCGGATAAAAGACGCGAGTGTGCTGGTCTTCGCTGGCGTGCGCGAGCGCTTCAGCTCTACCGAGTTCGCCACGCTCAAGGACTTTCTCAACGGAGGCGGCAGTATCCTGCTCATGCTGGGCGAGGGCGGCGAGCAGACGTTCGACACCAACCTCAACGGCTGGCTCAAGGAGTGCGTGGCCCGCTCGCTGTCTGCTGCAGTTGGAGCGACACCTTAACCAGACTATTGCTGTGTTTGTTGTGGTGGCAGCTTTGGCATCTTTGTGAACCCGGACGCAGTCATCCGGACGGTATATCACAAGTATCACCACCCGAAGGAGGTGCTCATCTCGAGCGGCGTCGTAAACCGAGAGCTGGCGCGCATGGTACTGCGTCATCTCTGTTTCGTTCTAACTACTTGCTAAGTAATGGAACTAACACATTTGGTATGATGCTTCAGGTCAACGAGCTGTACGGCAGGAAGGATTTGTTGGCGTCGGGGCGTGATTCGATGGCCAAACCGACAGGGCCGGGTGGGGCGCTGGAAAAGGACCAGAAGGGCCTCACATTTGTATACCCTTATGGAGCGACGCTGACAGTGAAGAAGCCAGCAGCACCGCTTCTGTCTTCAGGCTTTATATCCTATCCGGTGAACAGACCTGTCGTTGCTGCGTGGCAAGAAGGCGGCGTTGCAACACCCGCGTCGAAGTCAAAATCAGGAAGGCTCGTCGTGTTCGGATCAGCGCAGTGCTTTGTGGACGAATGGATCGACAAGGAAGAGAACTCGAAGCTGCAGGAAATTGTTTTCCGCTGGCTGCTTAAAGACAAGGGCATCACTCTTAACCACCAGGACGCCGAAGACCCGGATCTGAATGAGTACGTCCGGCTACCTGACACACAAGCACTCAGCGACCGATTGCGATCTTGTATGCAAGAGAGCGAGGAGCTCCCGAAGGACTTCACGAGGCTTTTCGACGACTCGCTCTTCAAGTTTGACACGTCTCTCATTCCCGAAGCTGTAAATCTTTATCGAGAGCTAGGAGTCAAGCACGAGCCTCTCACACTTATCCCTCCGCAGTTTGAATGCCCACTGCCACCGCTCAAGTCTGCAGTATTCCCGCCAGCACTGCGTGAGCCGCCTCCACCAGCACTGGACCAATTTGATCTCGACGAGCACTTTGCTAGCGAGTCACTGCGGCTTGCGCAGCTGACGAACAAATGCTCCGACGACGACCTGGAGTACTACGTGCGCGAGAGCGCCGATATCCTTGGCATCCTGCCGCGGCTCGATCCAGAGCGCAGCGACGCCAAGCACGTCCTCGAGTTTATCTTTCAGAAAATCGTCAACTTCAAGAAGCTCAACCAAGACACGGCCCCCGTTGTCGTTGGCTCCAGCGGCGTGAGCACAAACGCGAACATGGAGAGCACAGGGCAACCTGGCATCTACACGGGCGTCGTCCCTGGCCAATCTCGCAGAATCCAAGGAGTCGAAGGAGTCGACGCCGCCGCCCAGCAGCTTTCGGAACCGGTTGGATGACGACGATGAAGACGACGGTAAGGCCTCCTCACCGTAAGACGCGCAGCGCAGTCTTCTCCAGCCGCGCTCGGCACTATTGTGCAGGTTTAGTTCAGTACACAGCAGCAGGAGAGGAAGGCGTTGAAAGGCAGTAATATATTGGTGCAAAGCTAGCTTACTTGCGAGGCTTCTGGTAGACGGTGCTATTGCGGCCCAGCGCGTAGCCTCGCGCGCCTGCAAGCTCGGCTGAAGCTTCATGACGGATATGCTGCACATGCTCATGGGAGCTTGCGCGAAGTCGCGTCTTCGTGGCGGCCAGAACGTCTCCGAATTGTCGAGTGGCAACGTCCAGCTGCCGCTGCAACTCGCTCCGTTCCTGCCGACGGGCTTCGAGGCGTTTGCACATGGGCGTGTACCGCGCCATGATGTTGGCCACCTCTCGATCAATGTGGCCGATCTCGCTCTCGTAGTGGTCCGTGGCTGCTTGGGTGATCGCCTGCTTTTGCCTCATCGCAGCAACGAGCTTGTCCAGCTCGCCAATCTGTACAAAGGCACAAGAAGTTATCGGTCAGCGGAAGCTTCGCGCACTACCGTAACGCTATCGGCCACGTACGCGAAGAGTGGCAAGCATCGACACGTCTCCTTTCTCCAGTGCTTGGCGCTCCATGAGCGTCACTCGGGACGGCTATGGGGCATAACGAAAACGTCTTTAGCTCGACAAAGCACACGATAACAAGGCACGTGAATGGGAGCTCACACTGCTTGGAGCGCCTGTAGGTTGAGGACTGGCGGCGCTCATGATTCCACGCAGCAACGCCGACGAAACCTGTACTTTTCTACTGCTGCGGCGGGTTATCAGCGCGAACCTCTTCGCTCACCAGCTAATTATACGGCGCAGCACGTTAAATCCGTGCTTGCAGAGCTCAGTCCAGTCCTGGACACGCAAAGCACCAACTCAGATCGATTGCAAGTGCACATTTGACGAACGCATCGACATCGAGGGGGAGAGTATCTATTCACCGTGTTCCGTCCGTCTCCTACGTCGCTCTCGTCCGTCGGCTCAAACTGCCACACGTAGCGTGTCTTCCCCACAGAAAAAAGTATGTTCTCCTCACTTCACGTCGATCTGGTCGGGACATCCTCATCCTCCGTTGCGTTGCCTTCACACTCCATTAGACTATAGGAGGAGTGGGCGCAGGTGGAGCCTCCGCCCCCGTGCCAGTTGACGCAGAACTAACGTAGCGAGCGCGTCGCTTATCCGTACTGCAGGCGGAAGACGTCGTTGTGGATGTAGTACTGGCCAGGCTGGTGGGCCACGAGCTGGAACACCTGCGTGAACTGGATCGGGTTGTTCTCCTCGATCTGGATCTTGCCCTGCACGAAGATGATCATGGCGTTGCCCGACGTGGACGGCTGAATGTCCACGGTGGGGAACTCGTGGCGCACGGCCGGCAGTCCCTGCAGCTTGGCCATGATGGCTTGCTGGCCCGTGGACATCTGGCCCTCCCAGCTCATGTTCGACACGCCTTGCTGCAGAAAATTCAGCCACGACATTGATACACACACTTAGTTACATGCGTTGGGCTCTTGTCGGTGGGTTGGGAGACATGAGACGTACGTAGAGGCTGGCGAGCCCCGCCCGGTTCGTGTCGAACGTGGTGTAGTAGTGCTGCACGAAGGCCTTGGCGACGTCCTCGGCCGACATGGTCTCTCTCGCTGCGCTTTGCTTCCTTCCCGCCGCCTTTTAGACTGGCGCTGAGTATGCGCCAAGTATTCGTGGTGCGCAGGAACACACCTTGTTTTGGCATTTTGAGATCAGACGAACGCGATTGGGGAAAATGTTTTTCAGCAAATAAGATCGAGGCGACTTATCATTGGATGAAATACATGTATGCGTGTAATAACATGGCTACACTTGGTGGACTGCCGGTGGACACTTTGGTGCTCGTGCTCGGGGGCTCACAGCGCGCAGACCCGCTGGGACGCCAGAGCCTCCGAGGGGGCCAGATCTTCGTGCTCAGCGACCTCCGAGGACGCCGAGGGCGAAATGCTGGGGCTGCCGAGCAATTGCAGCTGCTGCAGAGCCAGGAACGACTCGAACAGCTCTCTGGACGCGTCGCACTTGGGGATCACATGGCCCTGCGTGTGCACCGAAGTCAGCACGCGGTTATCGATGGTCTAGAAACCACAACAACATCCAAATGTGAGTCGTCAACAGCTTCCGATAGACGTGGCGTGTGCATGAGTAAACGCACCTCTTCCTGTTTAAATATGTCCACCACTTGCTGGCTCTTGGCGGCCGGAATGACGTAGTCGTTCGAGCCGAACACGTGCAGCGACGCGATGTCCGGGACCACGCCCGATTCCAGTGAGTACTGCGGAGAGCCCAGGTAGCTGCCGATGAGCACGGCCAGCTTCGGAGACCACTGCAGCTCAGCACGGGCCTGCAGACACCGAAAGGATCCAACAACAACAAGAGTGTGTCAGTCAGTTACTGCGCGCTCACGCTCGAGCGCGTTTATCCCACGCACCTCATGCGAGCACATCCACGCTGCGAGACTGGCCCCCTGTGAGAAACCGACGACGCCGTCCACGTCCCCGACCTCGTCCAGCTTTGCGCGCAGGAAGTCCAGCAGCACGTCGCGGTCTCCGTCCAAGCTGCCGGGGTCCTCCTGGTGGATGCCTAGCGGCCGCCACCACGCGCGGAACTCGGTCGTCTTCTTGGCGCAACGCACGCGCTTGAGCTTGCTGGACGCGGCTGCAGAGGTGTTCGCGCGCTTGCTCTGGCGCGCGAGAATCGGCGGCACGATGGTAAACGGCCCGTCCAGGAAGACGAAGTCCACGCTCGCGTCCGCGCCGCGCAGCGGCTTGGTCTTGGCCGAGAACGTGGCCGCGTCCTGGTACATGCCGTGCAGGCACAGCAGCCGCAGCTTGCGCTCCGTGCTCCGGCCTAGCAGGCGCGCCGCCGTCATGTTCGCGAGATCGGGAATGCGCTCCAGCGCCTCCAGCAACCTCGCGATTTGATCGCTGCTCGGGGCGTCTATAATAAACCTGTTGAGTAAGGCCGAATTCTAATAATCGATAGTGGGAATAGGTAGTTTGTATCGAATAATGACTGTATAGCTACATAATGATCTTAAAGGTGATAGGGTACCGTTTAAAGGGGTTGAATGTAGGTACCACGGTACAGATCTCCCCGGCAAATCAAGAATAGCGATGTCGAATGTACCTCGCAGAGCTAGTACAGCCATGCAGTCGAGATTTGCGCTTCCTCGATGATATCTACTGATTCTAGTTAAAATAGGAGGGAACATGTCTAACCGCGGGAAGCAACATGCAAGTGCAAGTTGCTACAGAACTCTGCCTGAGTACCGAACGCCTGATATATATAAGGGCTGTAGGTTTATAAAGTGATCTTAGCGGTACCACAGAAAAGGCTGTACTGAATTAGTTTAGTTAAGAAGGAATTTGACGCTTGCTTTGTTAATCAAGCCCGAGTGAAGCCAGCAATGCTGAATTGTTTCAGCGCTGACCTTTGACCAAGCGTGTTCGCACCACATCAGTGCGGTTAGTAGCTCGACTTTGTAAGGATTATCGGCTCCCTCTCCTAGTTGATCAAGTGCATGCATCATCTTTTCAGACAACACATACCTTTTGATGCAGTGGATTATCCCCTGGTCCATTGGCTGTATTCTTGCAGTAGTGTTGGGGGGCAATTTTTCCACTCGGACGTTTGTAAGGGTGAGACCCGTCTCATGATGCGGCGATGCATTATCTACTAGCAGTAGAATAGAGCGGTTCTGAGCCCGCATACTTTCATCGAGCCCAACCACCCACTGCTGGTACATCCAGCCCGTCATCCAGCCCTTCTCAGTACCAAAATACTGGAGAGAGGCGGGCTTTTGCGGCAGCCAGCGCGGCTGTACCGCCGTGCCCAAGTAGAGAATAGGAAGTTTTTCAGAACCGTCTGCATTGGCGCAAACAGCCATCGTAACTCTAGCCTTGCTCTGCTTTAGGGCAGGAGCTGCGTTTTTACAAATGGAGCCTCGCGGCACAGCATTGTAAAAAAACGCGCTCTCATCCATGTTAAACACATCGCGTACAGCGTACGTGCTAATGATGCCCTTGAGACGCTCGACGTCGGCAGCGGCGGTGTCCATGTTGACGGAATCAGACTCGCCAAAAGCCCTGCGCCACTTGAGCCCAAAGCGATCCTGGAAGCGGCGAAGCCAGGACGGGCCGAGGCGTGGCTGCTGCTCCGGTGGGAGGCCCAGCTTGACGACGAGCTGGCGCGCATGCTCGATAATCATGGCCCCGGTCAGGCTGACTCCGTCAGCTTCAGCGAGCATGACAAAGTCCATGACGTTCTCGTCGAGCACACCATGGCTGCGTCGTTGGGCGTTCTTGCGTGTCACCTTCTCCATGGACCGCCCCAAAAGCTCGGTCTTTGAGCGTATGATGTCGCACACAGTAGTCTTGCCGGGGGCAGTCGGGAGGCTGAACTCGTTCACGGCCCAGAGGGCGATATCCTTGTAGGACATGCTGGGCGAGCGCTCTGCCTTGTTGATGATTCCGACCTTTTCGGCCCAGGTCAGGCGGAGACGCTGGGTACGGGAGGAGTCCATGGTGCTGTTGGAGGGCTTAGCGGGTAGTGCGCAAATGTGAAAGTGAAATGGTATAATACAAAGAAGATCGCTACAGGCATTAACTACGCGCCAATTTTCAAACTGATCAGCTTAGTACTTTTGGCCAAGCAGAGGTATGCTGGATTTTTACATCAGTACCTTTGCCCATCTCCATTCGCCTTGTCGTTGGACCTTGAAGTATTAATTACATGAGGTTATGTATTGTATACCCGTTCGGTATTTAGGCAGATTTCTGTAGTTATAATAGAGTAAATGAAAGGATAAAAAATGAGCTTTAGATAAGCTATCGCTGTAGCGAGATGCGATCATGACGACAGGCGGCCGGGGCGGCAGTGCTTTGCCTTGAACGATGGGGTGGACATTAGAACTCCCGTAGAAGACCGTCCGGGCAGCGGTCTACGCGACACGATGCTCCGTAACCAGATAAACTCTTCACTACATATACAAAGTACAAACACAAGAATATTGGCGATACTGTATTCAGCAATACATATGTTTTATATCGTTGGCCCCCTTCAAAGATGCCTTCGACCGCGCTCTGCTTGAAAACTGAGCCGACGGTACAAGACGAGGCGCTACTTTCCCATTAATTAGGTAATTCAGTACATTTTCGCGTCTGTCAAGCCCTTTGCAAGTTTCGCAACCTCGCACTTTTTATTGGTCCGACCTTTCTTGATTTGCCGGGGCGGACTGTACGTACTTGCGACATCGACCTTGCCGCGTCACGACCAATCACGTCGAACGCGCCGTTTCTGCAAACGTGCTCAGATGGCCGAGGCCAATCGATCCGCGCAGCGAGATTGCCGCGCTGGCTCTGCGGCGGCTGGTGCTCGCTAATGCAAGCTCTCGCTGCCTTTCGGTATCGGCGCGGAACCTCAGCCCATAGCATTAATTGTATGCAGACTCGAAGTTGCGAGACGATCGCCATGCAAGTGTTATTGCTAGAAACATTGTCACGCGCGATCGATACGTCAAGTCGTCCCGTAGCAGGAACGTCGATCTCAACAAAACAAATGCTCGAGCTTGCGGTAATTTCTCCTCAGACTTCCCGTTCAGTTTGACTAGACTTCATGTCGTAGTTGAATCTGCGACCTACCCGTTCAATGACGGCGTCGAGCATTCCTCCACAACTCTGCTCTGCTCGGTCGGTGGATGGTCGACATTGATGAACGCTTCTGTCGATCTCGTTTTGGCTAGCTTTCAAACTTACGCAAGCGTGCATTCGTCAGTGGGTCGAATTTATGCGGCTACATTGCAGAGTGATCGTGCACCCCTGCCGTCCTTATCCTTTTTGTCTTCATGTTAGGCTTCGACAGTATCCGACAGAAAGTAACCAAACCGATGCACGCCCCGCTTGCAGTACGCTATTCGCTGGATTACCAGTGCAAGCCCATACTCACAGCAAATTCGTCGCTGGTTACTACGTCCTGCGGGGAATTCGGAAGTCTGGGCCGTACAGGTGCTCCAGGTACAACGTTCGTCGGGCCGGGCAGAGTACTCGGAAGTCGGCGAACGGGCAGCTCAGCAGCGGAAACACGTAGTATCGGGGAATGAGGAGCAACTTGGCGTACCGGTCGATCTGTAGGCACTTGGAGCAAGCGTGCCAGCAGCTCGACGGGTGAGTTCCCAGCATCTCAACGCCGTTGGCCTCGGACTCGACGAACACGAACACATCCACGTAGAAGCCGTAGGTCTTGTCCACGAGCCGAGCGGGGATGTTCCAGTCGCGGTTCCGGGCTCGATGGATCTTGCTGTCGTAGACCTGGAGCTCATACCCGTCGGGAACGGTCCAGTGGTTGTCCCGAAGCTGCTCGTACCCTTCCATCGTCATGCCAAAGTCGGCGTCGTCGTCCCATGGGATGACCGACTGCGTTCGGAACTGACCCAGCAAGGTGCCGCTGTCGACCCAGTAGTCCACGTCCCTCTTGTCGAGCATTGCACTGAAGATGCGGACGAGCTCGGTGATGGTCTCGGTGCGCTTACGGGCAGTGACGCAGGCTTCTGGGCGGTAGTAGTGGCTGTCGATGTGGCCCTCAAGCTCCACACACCAGTAGCTGTGAATCCCTGAGGGCAGGCCACGCACCAATGCGTGGTCCATCTCTGCGAGCTCTGACAACTGCCACCAGCACAGCGACGAGAGGAGCAGCGCAGCCAACGCAGCGACCGACCATCGCGAAGCTCCGCGACGCAGAGCAGGCCGCCCCAGCGCCCAGATCTGCTGCATAGCTGGCGGGCAACGTCTGAGTGGACGGCGTATCGATGACACTGCACAATACGCAGAGAGACACAAGCGAGGTTAGAAGCCGCGATCGTCCTCGATGTGGGCGTGAACTTACCGAGCTGCGGCGTGGATACTAAAATGAAGATTCATGCTCTTTCGTAAGACGATACTTGACCCCAGAGAGCCTACCGTAAGACAAGCCGTCTTACGTTTTCCAATCAACGCGTTTTGCCTATATCTTGGTTTTTGTATACCTGTGCCTACAATGTATATTGTCTGTCAAAACGTAAGACAGTTTGTCGGACACCAGTTTGCGCCATACTATTGGTCAAAAGTGTTCTACCTGAGCACTGCTTGACGTGTAGAGCTGCGTGTGCATGCCCTGGCCCACTCAACCACGACAGCGTTATCATTGCCGCGGAAGCAGTCGATGTTGGTGGCAGCTTTTGTCGCCGAGACGATGCAGTTGCATGGCGCGTAACTAGCATTAATACTACCGTTCGATGACCGGTGTCGTTTTGTTTTGATTGAGGTGCATTGATTTTAACGCAACTAACTCCTCTTGTTATTAATAGTGGTGACCTCATTGGGCGCCGTCTATCTGCAAGAATGCTATAATATCAGCGTGCTTACAGACAGGTACTGTACCGTCAGTGAACGGCTCCTGTTCCGCCAGCTTGGTGTTCAGCCCTTGCCCACGGCCTTGGCTGCGGCCGTCGACAACAGAATGCTGTTCTGGCCGCAGCTATAGCGGCCTTGTCGCCCTTGGCCGGGCCGTCCACAGGCAGCTGAGTCACCGTCGTGGCATGCACCAGCAACGGATAGCGTGCTGACGATTCCGCTCGTCAGCATGCACGTGCATTTGTTTCGTTTTCGATTTCATAATAAGGTGAAGTGCATCCCCAGTCATTTGGTCTAACTAAAGACCTAGGTTCTTTAAATGAAGGTGTGTATTATGCATATTTTATGAAGTCGAAGGTGCTGTTCGATGAAGCCGCGTAGTCGTCGTAGAGTAGGGAGATGTCCATCCGAGGATACGACCCGGTTGGTACACAAAGAACTGAATTGTGCTTGAGCGTACATTGAATAGCAAACGACTAGAATGCACGCTCAAGCACTGTCTAGAAACTTGCCAACAAAACGGCAACGAAGACACTACGTAGATTCAAGATTAGCAGGCAACAGCGGTTATAAGCGCTCTAGATTTCCAAATCGCTGCCTCTTGTGCTACGTAACTATCGAAGGAAGGCTTACCCGCATCACAACGATAGTCTGACAGTGCGAAACCTCCTACAATATTTCCCTCTTGACACTATTCCTTCGCAGGCACTGAAAAGCTCTTGGCGTGGCATTATGAGAGTAACAGATCAGAACAGCCTTACCGCTAAGGCTTCACGGCAAACACTACACATAATTAGCCAATCACATCGCTAAATTTGATTTGTCGTCAAACTGTCTTACGAATGCTCGACACAAGTGATTGAGTGCACAGACGGACGATCGCAACGCTGGTGTTGCCGAGGCCAAGTGCTCACGCTGCTACCGATATACTGCTAAGGGAACCGGTCAATCTGAGGCCGGTCGACCAATTCAAGGCCGAGCCCATTTTAGCCAGTAACGATGCTGTTTCCTCTTTCCTGCTCAGTCATTGGTAAAAATCGTGTTAAGTACTAATCCCATACAAATTGATGCGGTTAAAATTGGCGGGAACCCGTGGCGGGAGTAGAATAAACGGTTGGACGGCAGCTAGAACGATGGCAGCCAGCTTGGGGCTCTCCCATTTCCAAACAAGCAATGGTTAGCGTCTACACGGTGGAGAGGAAGCAAGACATTATCGCTCAAGTCCGCGCAGGCACTACCGTCGTTGGTGTCGCCGCATCTACCGGTGTTCATGAGCGGACCATCCGGAAGTGGATGGCTACAGCGGCTGCGGGACAGCCCCTGACTCCTGCACGACCCGGGCCGAAGCCCTTCTTCCCACGTGACGCCGAGCGCCACATCTACGATTGGGTCGTTGGCAGACAGCTCGTGGGGCATCCCGTCGGCCGATCCGCCGTCATTCGCAAAGCCCAAGAGATTGCGCTACTCGGTTGCGGCGAAAGTGTTGGTGAGGGCTGGTATAAGCGCTTTAAAGAGCGCCATCCTGCCCTTACCGCTCGTTCAGCCCAGTCGCTGTCGTTGAAGCGCAATTGCATCGTTCCGGCGGATCTTACCACTCTCTTCAACACCCTAGCTAAGCTCGTAATTGAGTTGAAACTAGACCCGTCACGTGTTTTTAACATGGATGAGACTGCGTTCCAGAAGCAGCTCAAGAGCAAGACCGTGGTCGCCGTCCGAGGATCGAGCAACGTGTGGTGCACCGAACCTACCGTCAATTTTCACCTGACTGTCGTGGCGTGCGCAAGTGCAAGTGGCTTTGTCGTACCTCCTGCGTTCATCTTGCCCGGCAAAACAGTCTCATGCCAGTTATTGGAGGGATGCGAGGTGCCTGGGGCCGCTGTGACGACGTCACCATCAGGCTTTATGAACACTAACCTTTTTGAGGAATGGCTACACTTCTTTGCGACCTCGGTACCCAGCACCGTCCAGCGTCCGCTAGTGCTGGTCCTCGATGGCTGCGGGTCGCACTACTCTGAGAAGGTCGTCGATGCTGCTACGCATCTGAGCATTCTGCTAGTTTTCCTGCCCGCGAACGCTACCCATCTACTTCAACCGCTGGAGGTTGCAGTCTTCGCCTCCCTCAAGAGCAAGATCCACAACATGATCAGCGAACTCGTTGAGGAAGACGATAATGGCTACTGCAATATCGACAAGGACGACGCAATCAAGATAGCAAGTGTAGCGTGGCGAGGGGCGAAGGTTGGACGCAATATCCAGCGAGGTTTCCAGGCCTGTGGGTTGTTTCCCCTATCGCTGGTGAAGATGAGCGCACGGCTCGACTGTTTCACGCGCAATGGAGCGCCACGTGGTGTGCATCTAGCTGCTTGGCTTAAGATGAGATCAGTAGTCGAGGAAGAGGTGTTGAAGCTGCCTCAACCTCCGCGCAAGAACCTGGGCAAGAAGAGAAGGCGTGTTACTGTTGCCGGGCGGTTGCTAACTCATGAGGTGCTGCAGCAAGTCGAAGAGGGAAGGACCAACTCACGTGCTGTGACGCGCAAGAAGCCACGGGCCCTGCTGTCTACTCCGTTGAGCGCTGACATCGTTGAGACTGCGCTAGTTTAGCAAGGTACAGATGCGGGGTTAGTACTAGATCATAGGCGAATATGTAGTTCAGCAAAGTAAAGTGCTTACCGTACTACGATAACTAGTCTATGATGACCGCCACCGGAGAACAGTCTGCCACAAGAGAGTGAACGACTCCCACTCCATCCCATCGTCCTGAACCAAGCCACCTTGGACCCGGTAGGGCGAACTGTGCTTCCCACAGGCGCCGCGTATGGCGATATTCAATCTGGCAGCATTACGCCCGCCCTGCCGGGTCAATAAAACATCACAGGAGGCGTCTTGGGTCCAGGCGGCGCGGGAGCTTCGAGCAGGAACACGTGGGCATCGTTGTGTCGTGGCACTGGTGGCGGCGGCGGTCTTGGGGCTTCAGGAAAGCCGGCGCCCCGGGCGCCATCCTGCGCGGCGTGCGGCATCGCGTCAGTCTCGAAATGCAGTGCTTTCGAAAGTGGCTACACTCGTTGAAAATGCATAACCTATCATATAGGTTGTAAAAGCAATTTATGCTCGTTGATAATGAACCTACCCCCGTTATAATGGTCATCCAAAGCAAGATAGTATACTGAGCACAAGTGTAATTCCGGCCTCGAACTGGTATGCGTTCCTGTCAAAGTGGTTTCATTCGCTGACGGCCCCACAAAACAATACGATTGGTTCATAACCTAAGAAAGAAGCCGAGACGTCGGGCTTTTCAGAACTGTCACATTTTGTTCTCCCCGTCATACGGATCGCAAGTAAGCTGCTTGCAAATGAACAGCTATCAAAGCGGCCCCTAATTGACCGTTCCCCTTATGTTTGACAACAGGCTAAACGAGCTCTTCATGAAGTCTTAAAAGATGGGATTAGGTAGTATCCGGATACGACGCGTCCAAGGCCGGCACTCATTATCAACTCCCAGCTCTCTTCCAACTAAATCCGTAGCATTGCGTCAACATTGCCTTATGCCGGCATCGTTCTACCACTTCAAAGCTTCATGCACTAACCCCGCTCTACACTGCGAGCGCCTCGGTAATATAGCGATAGCGCTCGCTGTCCTTCTCCGCCAGGTAGTCCGGGTCGTTGGCGACGCGCTGCCGCAGCATGTCCTTGAATTTGTTCTCGTAGACCTTGGTCATGCCAGTCTGCGCCAGTTGCGATACTAGGCCATCGCGCAGCTCCTGCCACTGGCGGTTGTGCTCCAACTGCGACGAGCGCACGGCCTCGTTGAGCATGTTGGCCAGCATCGTGCCCACCTCCATGTACACGTTCGGCATGGCCGACGGCTTCGTGCGGTACGAGCGACTGTGCGGCTTGGCCAGCACCTTGGCCGCGCTGGCCACGCGCAGCTTGGTGGCGTCCTTGTCGATGGTTGTGAGCCAGTCTTGCTGCTCGGCGGCGGGCACGTGGCGCTTCACGAGCTCCTGCCAGGACACTGGGGCCTGCTGCAGCGAGTTGGCGCCACCTCCGAACATGGGGTTGGTCCCGCCATTGCCGCCGAACATTTGGGACATCATGGGCATCATCTGGGACATCATTTGGCTCAGGTCGGGCATGTTGGGCGGCGGAGCAGCGGCGGCGCTGGGGGGCGCCACGGCACCGCGGGCCCACGACGGCGGCACGGCGGGGCGCGCCGCTTGCTGCACCACCGTCTGCTGCTCCTCTTCCTCCATCTCCATGAGCATGTCGTCCGCCAAGCTGTCCAGCATCTCGTCGTCCGAGAGGGACATGTTGTCCAGGATGTCGTCGCTCATCTTGCGCCGCGTTCCAAAATCTATTGTGACAGTTGACGGTCAATGCTGGACAGTTTAAGAGCGTTTTCTACAGTTGACGAGCACACGAAGCTGTATTAGGGATTGTAGCCCTACGCTAGCACTTCAACTACTTCTTGCCCTTCTTGCCGGCCTTGACGGGCTCGTCGACGACGATGATCTGGTCTTCGTGCACGCCGAACATCTCGGGCAGCACCTCCAGCAGCTCCGTGACGCAGTCGCCCTGCAGCTGGATCTGCTGCTGGCCTTGGTCCGTCTTGGACAGCGACGAGCTGCAGGCGAACTTCTTGCCCATGCTCTTGCAGGCGTCCTTGATGTTGACGCCCTCGAAGTCCTCGAGGCCCGTGACGAAGGTGAGGCGCTTGCGACCCTTGCGCGAGCTCTTGGAGATGGTCACCATGCAGTTCTCCTTGCGCTTGGCGGCCTCCTCGATCTTGTTCTTCTTCTTCTTCTTGACCGTCTTGCCCTCCACCTCGAGCGTGATGCCCTCCACGCCGTCGGCGATCTGCTGCTCCACCTCCAGCAGCTCGGCCACCGTGCGGTTGTACTTGGTGAGCACCAGGTCGGGGCAGTGCTCGGCCAGCCACGGCTTGCACTCGTTGAACATGGGGCCGTACTCGCAGTACTCGGGCGGGAACGTGTCGATGGGGCAGTACACCACGCTGCGCAGCTTGGGCTGGCCGTCGTCCTCCTCGCCTCCCTCCTCATCGTCGTCATCGTC
The DNA here is from genome assembly GCA_016169955.1 of Phytophthora vignae f. sp. vignae. Lineage (NCBI taxonomy): Eukaryota > Oomycota > Peronosporomycetes > Peronosporales > Peronosporaceae > Phytophthora > Phytophthora vignae. The sequence goes on along the minus strand of JABJUM010000024.1, from coordinate 1,013,063 downwards.
GTCGTCGTGGGCCGCGTCGTCCTCATCGTCGTCCGAGTCGCCCGGCTCGGGGCCGTACTTCTTGACCAGCGCGTCGAAGAGCTTGGACTCCTTGCCCTTGTACTTGGCCAGCACCTGCGGCACGTCGCCCACCTTCTCGGGGTTGTACTTCTGGTAGAAGGCCAGCAGCCGCTGGTGGTTCAGGTCCTTCACATCCTCCTCCTCATCATCTTCCTCATCGCCATTGCCATCGTCCTCTTTCTCCTCCTGCTGCTGCGCGTCGAACTGCTCGTCCTCGGCCGGCTCGGGGCCGTACTTCTTCACCAGCGCCGAGAACAGCTGCGTCTCGCGGCCTTTGAAGCGCTCCAGCACGCCGTCGATCTCGTGCAGCTTGTCGGCGTTGTACTTCTGGTAGAAGCGCGTCAGGCGCTCGCGGTGCGGCGACATGGTGGCGGCGGCGGCAAGCTCTTCCTGCTTTGCCACTCGTTAGGCGATCGCCGATTTCTCGCTCCTGATAGGTGGATAGCTTTATGTGTCACACTCCAACTTGGCGCGGATTGGCTGATATCTTCAATTGCGGCCGATGTTCCGCCCATAGTTCCAGAGTTCGCCTGCCGACCGAGACGAGCTGCTCCCGTGCATGCAGTCGGTGTATCTGCGCGCCTGCTGCATCTCATCCATTACCGACCGGTTCCCCTGGAAGCAGATCTCTCCACTCCCAGCTGCGCACCGCATTTGTGCTAGCTACGCCCACTACAGCTCTGGAGAATTGCGGTTGAAGCAGATTGACACATCCTCAAAATGCTCTGGAAAAGCTCCGACCTCGAGAGTTTGGACTATGGTGTGAAACTATAGCAGCACTCACTGTCAATCTATACGAGTTATTAACCAGTGTGGCTGCCCGCTGCTGCAGACCTGTTCGAGAGCGTGGTGAACAAGTCGGGCATGGGCTACAAGTACCGCAACGGCCAGGAGAAGAACCGACTCATCTACGCGCGCTGGTTTTTAACGCTCCTCACGGGCCTCCTCACGGCGCTCGTTGCAGTCTTCATGCTCTACTTCACCACTCTTCTCGCGTCGCTTAAGCAGCACCTGCTAGAGTACACGATCCGCCACGAGCTGGCCAAGCATGTACTGTTCGGCACCACGTTCTGGAGCATCGTAGCGTTCAACCTCGGGCTCGTGGCGATCGCTGCGACTGTCACATCTTTTGGTGAACCTGTTGCTGCGGGATCAGGTGCGTTGGTTGTGGCTGTTCGAGTTTAGAGGGGGATCGCTCACTTCAAGTGTGCTGTGATTTGTTGCACTGCACTTGACGCTCCAGGCATCTCGGAGGTCAAGACGACTCTTAACGGCATGAAGATCCCACGCATGTTGCGCCTGCGCACATTCTTTTGCAAAATTATCGGCACAGTCTGCTCCGTGGCCGGCGGATTACCAGTAGGAAAGGAAGGCCCCATGATCCACAGGTGCGTAAGCATGCACGACTGAATTTTCTGTCGAGAAGCTCAATGTAAGTTGGTGTTGTGTAGCGGTGCAATTGTTGCGGCGGGGCTTTCGCAGGGTAAATCGTCTACTCTTGGGTACGACACGAGGTAAGAAGCTCTAGAATTGCTGAGCCCTAGACTACGACAATTTTCAATTGTTTATACTTTTTCGCTGTAGCTTTTCCTACTTCGCAGGTTTCCGCAACGATAGAGAGAAGCGCGATTTCGTGGCTTGTGGTGCTGCAGCGGGTGTTGCGTCAGCATTCGGGGCTCCCATCGGCGGAGTTCTCTTTGTGTTGGAAGAAGGTGCCTCCTTCTGGAACCAGACTCTCACATGGCGGACACTCTTCTGCGCCATGTCGGCAACATTTACGCTGGCGTTCTTTCTGTCTGGAATGAACGATAATCTGTCGTGGGGGACGCTTGGCAGCCATACCGGCAGCTTCAGCTTTGGGCCGTTTACGTCGAGCACGTACCAGATCTGGGAGGTGCCGCTTTTCGTGCTCATGGGTATTGGTGGCGGACTACAGGGAGCTTTCTTCAACGATCTTAACACGCGTCTCGCGAAGGTGCGATCTCGCTGGGTTCGAACTCGCGGAGTGGCGTGGATGGAAGCTCTACTCGTGTCTGTCCTGATCTCCTCACTGCTGTTCTCGACTCCATTCCTGCTGGGCAAGTGCCATGATCTGCCTCAGGCTCGTGACGACTTCATTCATCTTGCAGACGCCGCTGCCGCCGCTGCTACGCCAAACAAAGCCTTTGTGTTCGGGATGGAAATGCTGAAGAAGAACGGCTCCGCTTGCATCTGTGAGAGCTGTACGAGCGTATCGATGGATGGAGCTGAGTGTTTCCAGGCTGACGAGACTGTGCAGTACCCGTACAAGAAAGAGTTGGTGCGCTTCTACTGCCCCGAGGGCCAATACAACGACCTGGCCTCGCTGATGCTGACGGGAGGAGAGACAGCCATCAAGCACCTGTTTCACGCACCTCCCGACTCTTTCGATGTGCGCAACCTCGTCGTCTTCTGGCTCATGATGTTGGTGCTGGCATGCATCACGTACGGACTCAAGATCCCCAGCGGGTTGTTCGTGCCAGCCTTGCTCGTTGGAGCAGCGTACGGACGGCTGTGGACCCGGGTGATTAACTACTTTACGAGCGTCCAGCACATGAAGACGGTGGATCCTCGGACGTACGGACTTGTGGGCAGTCTGGCGATGCTGGGCGGAGTGACACGCATGACCATCTCGTTGACTGTCATTATCCTCGAGTGTACGGGCAACATCGAGTTCGGTCTGCCGCTCATCCTCACGTCGTTCTTCGCTCGCTGGGTGGGCAACTACTTCAACGAAGGCATCTACGACATCCACATCCACCTGCGTCACGTGCCGTTCCTGGACTGGGACCCGCCACTGCGCGGCGCCTTCCTGCGCGTGAAGCACATCATGACGCCGAACCCGAAGACACTGCGCACTGTGGAGCGCGCTGGAGTGATTTTCGACCTGCTGGTGAGCACGAAGCACAACGCGTTCCCCGTTATCGTGGAAGACCCAACTTTTGGCAGCCGCTTCTTCGCCGGCGTCATACTGCGCAAACAGCTCAACGTGTTGCTGAGTCACAACGACTTCAGCGCCGACAAGCCCAAGCCGTTCCATCGCCAGCCGCATCCCGCCTCGTACCAACCGGACGTGACGCCGACAGGAAATCTGCGCCATCGTCGTCCTAGAGACTTAGAAGCGAACGACACCCCGCGCGTGGATGACAAGCTGCTGGAGTCGCCTCTCGCCAGCAACTACTGCCTGTCGTACCACGATATGGAGGCGCACTACCCGCGATACCCGATCCCGACTCCGATGCATCAGGACTTCCTCGCTGCGGCTCATGCCGGTCGCGTCGCTGGTGACGAGCTGTACACGCTGTCGGAGGAAGACCGCGGCCTGTGGGTCGACCTCACGCCGTACATGAACCAGACGCCGTACTTGATCCAGGAGGAGGCTCCTTTCGTGCGCGCCTACCGCCTCTTCCGAAGTGCCGGTCTCCGCCATCTCGTCGTCGTGAACCGCCACAACAACGTGCGCGGCATCATCACACGGCGCGAGCTGGAGGAGGAGCACTGCACGCGCTGCTTCCGGCTGGCTAAAAACATCGACACGGACGACGTGTATCCGCTCTCGGGCGCCCCTCCTGTCGGCTTCTTCCGTAAGTTGCGCCGCAAAGTGTCACGCACCGAGCAAGTCAAGCGCGCACTGAGCAACTCGGTCTCCATGACCCGCGACGAAGACGTGGACGACAACGAAGACGGCACTGCCCTGAACGAGCTGCTCCCACGGTAAGAAGGGTTTACTGCGGACCCAGCACAATAAGTAAGAGCTCGTTGAATAGACTTTATTCACTCACCACCATTGCTGCATCTTCACACACTGCAGCCGTTTTATACACACGACGACGTTAGCTTGAGATATTATCTAAGCGACGATGGTCCGGAAGAGGAAGGCGACGACGACGACGACGACGACGACGAGCGCTTCCACAGAGCCACCTGCAGGCTCCGAGGTCTCCAACCAACTCCTCCATGCAGTGAAGGCGACGGCCATCCAGCCGACGTCCACCCAAGTGTCGTTCAAGGAGATGCAGCGGCTGCATGCCATGCGGATGGAGCTCTTCGGCTTCGGGGGCTGGCTGGCTTCCGCTCTCTTCTACGGTGCGTGAGCTTGAAGCAGAGTTTTGCAAGGCGTTGATGCACTGAGTGCTGTCCCTGCAGTGTTGTTCTTGGTGTGGGCGTACGTGCCCGAGGCGACGCTGGAAGCCAACGGGTTTACCTACTTCCCGTCCAAACACTGGGCGGTGGCGGTGCCGTCCATGATCGTCGTGACCTACCTCTTCTCGTTGGTGCTCTACAAGGCAGTGAATCTGCTGTCCACACCTGGCCTCGGGTCATACGCGACCATCCTCGACACGCACACGGTGCCGCTTCCCGAGGGCACGACCTGCTTTGAAGACGACACGGAGGCGACGCCCGGGATCGGGGATATCTCCATCTTCGAAGTCAACCGGCACCTGTTCTCATCGGCCAAAGAGGACAAGCAGCTCAAAGAGGAATAGATGAGCGCAACACTAGCAAGCCGATATAGAAGTTGATCCTACGTGCTCGTGACGATTCCGTTCCCTTTAGTTGATACGACAACACCGAGCCGTCTACTCGCCATCTACTGATTGCCTGGGGCGCGGTGCATCTACAAGCCCATGGCGTACTTCATGATCTGGTTCTTGAGCGGCTCCACAGCGTTGAGCGAGCCCATGCCGACGTTGCGTGCCACAGACACCGCGTCGGGCGTGGGGCCGAACATCCGCTTGAAGCCGTCCATGGCCAACTGCATGGCGATGTTGGCCTTCATACGCTCGTCCTCGTACTGCTGCAGGAAGTACTCGCTCGAGAGGTTCTCGCCGCTCTTGACGCCCTCGACGAGCAGGTCGCTCAGCGCCTGCACATCGCCCAGGCCAAGGTTCAGGCCCTGGCCAGCCAGCGGGTGGATCGTGTGCGCGGAGTCGCCCACCAGAGCGAGACCCGGCTTGATGTACTTAGTAGCGTGCTTCAGCTTGAGCGGGAAGGCGAAGCGGTGGCCGACCGTGGCCACAGCCTTGGGCGGGGCGACGAACGGGTCCGAGAGCGCAGCGGCCGACATGATGGTGCTGGCGGCGTGGTGCACGCCCTTGACCAGGTCCGAGAGCACCGGGAGGCCCGGGAACTCGGGCGGCACGGGCGTCGTCGACGGGGCGGAGTAGGCGTCGTTGAGACGCGCCACGAACTCCTCGGGGCTGAGCGCCGTGAGCTCCTTGGCCATGTCGGCCGAGCACGACCAGACCACCGACGAGTAGCCGTCGCGCATGGGCAGCAGCGCCACGGGGCCCGTGGGGTAGAAGCGCTGCCAGGCCGTCTCGTTCACGCGGTCGGTCTTGACGGTGGCCACGACGGCCTGCTGGTCGTAGTCCCAGCCCCACGTGCCGAGCGCCGAGAGCGTGCGGATGATGGAGTTGCCGCCGTCGGCGGCCACCACGAGGTCGGCCTTCATGCGCTGACCGTCCTCCAGGCCGATCTCCGAAATGCCCGAGACGGACGTGGGGCGCTGGAAGTGCTTAACCTTGGACGGGCAGTAGAGCTTGAGCGGCGCGCTGTCGTTCTCGTCGGCGGCCAGCGCGTTCATGCGGTCGTGCAGCGCGCGCACCAGCACGCGGTGCTCCAGCACGTGGCCGAGCACGTCCTTGCCGGCCTTCTTGGCGTCGAAGCGGATGAAGCCGTCGCCCATGGCGTCCCACGCCTGCATGTCTTTGAACACGGCGCGGTGGCCGTCGGCCACGAGGTCCCAGGCGCCGCAGCTCTGCAGCAGCTTCTGGCTGGCGGGCGTGATGGTGAACACGCGCAGGTCCACCGAGTCCTCCTCCACGGACGGCGCGACGGGGGGCTCCGACGGCTCAATGACGGCCACGCTCTTGCCCTTGAACACCGGGTTGCTCTTGAGCTCGCAGGCCAGCGCCGAGCCCACGAGGCCGCCGCCCACGACCACCACGTCGTAGTGCGGCACCTGCGGGTCGAACGGAGCCGCCGCATTGGACAGCGAACGCGCCGCAAGGGCGCGCGAGCAGCGCAGCGAGCGCGTCGACAGACGCGCGACGGAGGAGAGCACCATGATGCAGAGCTGGGGAAGGGAGCTGCTGCTAATTAGACTGCGAAGCTTTTGCACCGAAGTCTGTGGTCAAGAAGTTGAGACCAATCGCGTACTGTACAGCATCGGCTAAGTTCGATAGAGCACTGTCAAAATACAATGATGGTCATATTCGGTGCAACATAATCTGTGCAACTTTCATTGGACAAATGCTGCGCTTCCTGCAAGCACTTCCATCACGTTGCGTGACGACTTGATGGTCATGCATGTGAAAGTAGACTGCGCTGGAAGCATAAAAAGTTGATGGAAAGAGAAGTTGAGAAATTACCAGGTGCTGTAGGCGCTCACGAAAGGCAGGACGCAGCTGAGCTGGGGTGACAATGGGCTTTTCATTAGTTCACTGGGACCTTCTTATCTTCATTCTTCATCAAAGCAATAATAATACGAGAAGCGCTATCCTATCGAAACTATCCGCTATCAACAGTCAAAAGGGGGCAAAATATAAGGGAGAAGCAGCTCGCACCTTCTCCCCTGCTTACTAAATACCGATGGGATGCTTGGCCACTTCACTCGACCAGGGGGCGGCTCGGAAGGTGCAGCGCGAAGTCAGCTGACACATATACTACAACCGTGGCAGCACGCGCACGGGTGTGAGGGGATCAGGGAGGGCTCGGACAAATCTACACGGCGACGACGGGGGCGGCTTCCACAGGAGTGGCGGGCTCTGTCGAACTGCTAGCACTAGTTGCGGAACTGGTGGCAGCCGCAGCACAACTTGCGGCTGCTGCAGCGGCAAGCATACAGTCCGACGACCCAGACACGTCCGAAGGTGACGTCCCCATCTCTAGCAGGTCGCAGCTCAGCGGCGAGTCGAACGAGTCCACGGCGTACGGCAGCTCGTTGTTCTCGTCTGAGCTCTCGTCGTCCCCCAGGATGCAATCGGATGCGTAGTCGAGGCTCAGGTCGTCGTATGTGCGGGTATTGACGGCGTCGTACGCGTCCATGTCCTCCATGGCGAAACGCATCTCGGAGTCCACGATCATGTTGCGGCTGCTGCCTCCGAAGAAGAAGTCCTCGTCGCCACTGTCGTCTACGTGCATGATGTCGTCGCCGTCCTCCTGCTGCATCATCATCTCCATGTCGCCATCTTCCATAAGCGGTACCTCGCCCAGTCCGTACTGGTACATGAGGTCGTACTCGTTGGACTCCCACCGTTCCCGGTTGATACGGAGCGTCTCGCGCTCGACGTGGCTGATAATAGAGATGGAGTGGCCGGCGTTCTCGAGGATATCTAGTCTCTCCTCGGGCTCCAGATAGCCCAGCTCCATGTACTCCTGGCGGTCTACGCGCTGCATCAGACGCTCGCTCTCGTACGTGTCCAGCGGGCGCTTGGTGCGGCGACGAACATCTACAGACATGCCGAGCTGCGGTAGGGAAGAGGGACAAGCACAAGCATTAGATCTTTGCTGGAGCATCCCCCTCATTTAACGCAGCGGGGACTTACCGGCACACCCTCCGAGGATACCGTGGCGGTCCACATGGTGGGCTCAAACTCGACGACGTCGGCCACGTCGAACCGCACGCTCTTCTTGGTCGGCTGCTGAGCGTCCGCCGCTGCTGCGGGCTCGGTCTCAGCTGCAGCGTCGTCGGTCTGGGGCTTGGCGGTCTCTACCACGGCGGTGTCGTTGTTGTCCTCGTCGCACAGAGCCTCTTCCTGCGGCTCCTCCTCGAGGACCTTCTGCTTCAGCAAGGTAGCCGGCTCCATCGTCGGCGCGGGCGGCGCGGAGGCTTCAGCGAGCGGCGCCATGGCGGTGTGGTTGTCTTGTACTATGGCCAGTTCGTGCGGGCCTCCGTCTTTGCGCAGAGGTCCTTGGGACTTCCAGCGCAAAATGTGTTGTGCGAAAGAAAGCCATTCTCTCTGCCTCTTCTCTGCGCTCCGACTCTGCAACGAACTAGATCCCATACCCCGCGGAAACGAATTTAGACATACCATTTACCCAAGGTACTTTAACTATGCAAATTAAATACCCCTCGTTACACGACCCTCTTCTGCCGTAATCGCGTTAAATCAGTCACACTGTAGTCATGTCGCATATTTGACCAATGAGAAACCGCTGATTTTCAGCCAATGCGCGTTAAATACCATTGGGAGCCGCAAACTGGGCATGTCTCCGTTGCGCAGCCATCTCGCTGCTGCACCGCCTTCAAGGTATCCGCTGCGCAGTGCTCAGCTCAGCTAACCAAGGAGCAATGCTGTGGAAGCCCTGCTATTGCTGCTAAATGCATTTCATTTTTACCATGGCGATTACTCCTCGTGGCGCCTGCCCGTTGAGCCGAGGCCGGTTCGGGGTCCAGCGCCGCCACCCGGAGCACTCCACGCCGCCACGATTTCAGCGCTGACGATCGCCAGGCTGCTATAGCTGCAGCCCACACACATAGAGCACGGTGGTTTCGCCGACTTGGTGGCGAGGTCTTAGCTGAAGGAGTCAGGCGGCAAAAGCTCTGTTTTGAAAGCAAGTGGCCCGTTACGACTTCGTGTATTTTCGCCGGGAGCAGCAGGAGTCAGAGCGAGTAGCCAGCGCCGCTTCAACTTGTCTGCTGTCGCGCCTCGCCGTCGACTTCCAGCACGAAGATCGCGTCCGACAGCACGTAGTACGGCTGCTGCATGTCCCCACGGCACAAGTAGGGCACGCGACTGAAGTGCCGCAGCTTGAAGCCTGCCGGTAGCAGCACGCTGCGCAGCAGCAGGCTGGCCGCGGCCTCGAAGGACGCGCCGTCCGCGCAGAGCCCACCGCGCATCGGCAGCTTCTCAGTTGGCGCCACGCGCTGCGTGCCCACCTCCACGAACGCCGAGAACGGCAGCACCACCGCCAGCAGAAAGAGACCGTTCTCCGGGTGCAGCATCTCGTGGATCTCTCTCAGCATCGTCAGCGGCTTGTCGGCGCGGTCGAGCACGTTGAGCATGCTGCAGTCCACGACCGGCGATCCATCAAATTAGTCGTGACGAACAAACCACATCGCAGCGTTGCGCGACCAAGAAAAGGGTCGCGTCCAAGATCCCAACGCGGCGACGCACCTGATAATGTTGTAGGGCTTCCGCGACTGCACGAATTCGTGCTGCAGGTCGCACGTTTGTACGCTGTTGTAGCCCCGCGCGTTGAGGTGAGCCACCATGGGAGCCGACGCCTCGGTTGTGGTCACTTGGTCCACGAGCGACGCCAGCGACGCCGTCACGTTTCCGTCTCCGGCTCCGATGTCAAGCAGCGACCCACCACCTCCTGCCACGGGCACCTCGCGACGCAGAAGCTGCTGCACTTGGGCACGCGAAAGCACGAACATCTGACCACCTACAGAACGCCGCGCAACAAAGAACGAAGCACAATCTGTGAGCCGGGAGCTGTCGGTGCGGTGCTGCAATGGGATGCCGCGTTGGTTCAATCGATGGGCTCACTTACGTCCGAGAATTCCGTTCGCGTCGGTGAGCGAGTAAAAGAGCCCGAGGACGGTGGAGCCCAGCGACTCCCACAAGGATCCCCCAGTGCAGGTCTACAGGCAGTAGCAGTCACCCACGCCGCCGCCTATTAGACGATGTACAGTACTAAGTGATAGTAACACGAGAGAAGAAATATCGCGCTACAATGCGTACATCCAGGAATGTTTCAGTCTCTTGGTCGCAGTCCAGCTGCACAAATGCCGACCGTAGAGCGGGGTCTCTGCGGGACGATCGCAATACATGTGAGCGGCAATAGGCAAGGTAGGGCCACCACTAGAGGCACCGGAGTGTCTTACAGCAGCGTCGTGTCCACTTCGTAGTCCAGCCTTGGCCCGAAGTGCGGCGCGCGCGCGCGCTTCGTCGCCTCCCTCACCCACGTCTTCATCTTCGATTTGGGGAAATGATAGAATCCGACAGCATACAAACGCTCAATATAAAATGTAGCCATCTCGACTGCAGCCAAGGCTGTCATCATGGACATAAGACTGTCCACATGGACATCTGAAGGATGGCTGATTCGTTCATACACTAGCAAAATTTCATTCCAAGTTACAGGTCGAGGTCGATTTCGCACGGGTCTGTGGGTGCTACAGGCTCGGCTCCTGCTGCTACTGCCGCCGAGCTGTGATTGGGGGTGGCGGCGTCGGTCTCCATTGGTTTCACATCGTCATCGTTCTCTTCGTCGTCTTCGTCCAGATCAATCTCGTTGGGGTCCTCGACCGCCGCCGCAGTCGTGTCGCCGCTGACGAATGGCGCCGTCACGACGTGCGGGAGCTTGAGCAGCTCCAGCAGAAGATCTGTTTGGGGATTACCGGTCACGAGGACGGGTCCTTCCTCCTCGCCATGACCTGGTGCTGTCTTGACAAAGTCGGTGATCCACTCGCCTTCGGCCTTCTCGAGCTTCTTCTCCGCGACAAACTCCTGCAGGCGCTGCTTCACCCACGCGACATCCTTGTCCTCAATTTTCATCTCTTCTTGGGGCACGCGCGGCGCAAACTTGTTGGACGAAGCCAGGTGGTGCGTGGCGCGCAGAATTGCAAGCCATTCCAGGTCGAACATGATCTTAAGCGGCTGCCTCGAGGTCGGAATCGGGCTTGTGTCGTCTGGCTTCTCTTGCGGAGCATCGTCTTGCTTGTCTCCGTTCGTCGTCGGTGCAGTCACTGCTTCGCTCTTCTGTTCCTCTGCCGCTGAAGCCTCTGCGACAGTGGTGGAGGGGGCCAAGTCCAAGATCTGCATGAACTCGCGGCGCGGGAGACACTTGTCGAGGGCCAGGAATTTGGTCGTTGCCGGCTGCGGCGTAGGCTTTGGTGCTGCCTCTTGATCTTCCTTCTCGTCCGCCTGCGCTGGCTCAGCACTCTCACCATTGGCCGATGCATGGGCTTCGTCGGTTGCTTGCTCCGGGTGCACAACGATGGCTGCAAACTTCACATGCAGGTGCGCCGCGAACCAGTGTTGCGGACGCAACTGATATAGTAGGAACTCGCCCGCAGGACTGCCCAGCGTGTTAGTCCTGATCTCCTGCTCGAAAAATGGTTTGCGCCGGAGCAACTGGGGCACGTTGCCGTGCTGCTCGATTCCTCGTGGCCAGTCGTGCGACAGGAACGCCCCCAGAGGAGTCTTGTCCACCTGCTGCACGTGAGAGAGCTGGAAGACCTCGAGCTCGCGCACGTGGTACACGCTGCGCATAGTGTTGTTGTCGAACGGCATGGACTCAAAGCGCCCAGCCGTGTAGTGCTGCTGCTTGTAGATGCCCGAGAGTCCAGCGATGCGCAGCCCCGCCACGTTGATGACACCCGCAGCGCCCAGGTAGAACATGTTGGGGGCCACCCAACCTCCGTAGTGCAGCTCCTGCAGGTAGCCCGAGGCTTCGTGGTTGCCACCAACAAACACGGTGAGCACCGGCGCCGTCTTCTCCTGCTTGTAGTAGCGGTGGAAGGCGTGTAGCGCACGGTACTTGGGCGGACACGCCAGCGTGTCCAGGTCGCGCATGTTGCGCATGCATTCGAAGTCGCCGCAGCACAGCAGCAGCTCCACGGGGTGCTCCGGGTCCATCTCGTTGACGAAGTTGACGGTCGCGTAGATGTCGTCCAGCAGCCCGTGGGCGCAGCCCACCACCGCGACGCGCACCATTGTGATGATGCCAATGATACCGGAGCTCCTTGCGGTTTAGTGGTAGTGTACCAATTAAAATACGTAAAATGCGTGGTGCACATAATCTGTCACTGGTATTTTGTAGCAACCAAATTCTGCTCAAAACTGACAATATATGGTGCTCCTGCTGCTTATTTTGGCCCTTGTTTCTGGTAACATCCGAATCGATCATTGCTTGTGAGCGCCGCATGTTGTGGCAAAGGCACTGATGCCGCCTGCCGATCCAGGATCACCACCCGCCTGGTGTATCTGCAATTAGCTCAGCGTTTCGGGCGGAATTTTGACCCAGGATACTTCAGTTTCCCCGCAATGCGCCTATTCCGTCTGCGCCGAGGCACACGGATACCTGCTGCTTGGAGACACCTCCTGTTTTTCGTGTTGTGTTTTGCTGGCATCGAGACGCAGCACTCGCGGCAACCGCGAACCGTTTCAGTGCGGCAGCATGAACCTCACGAGGCCACGAAGCGCTGGTCCTGCATTTTGTTTAGGTTTCGGCGCTCGTTGCGAGCGTCATGTAGGCAAGCGATTACCTCTCGGCAAGAATTCAAAAGCCGCTTTGTCTGGCGAACCATCATCAGGCATGGATGGTTTCCCTCTCTTTTGCAAATTTCCGAGCACATTTTCACCTGTGAAGGCCACTAACTATGGGAAACAACCGATTCAGTAGTCCGAACCAGCCCCCTTTGCAAGCATGCAGCCCCTAGATAGGCAGTATCAGAGACCTTGAAGTTCAGTGCGCGCGGCTAGGCGAAAATGTTCTTCGCTAAAAGCAGCGCCCCCATTGGACGAAAGCTCCTTCGAGATAGCCAATCCACCGCGATTTATCTTATCCGTAGCAAATTAAGCTAAAACGGGCTCTGAGAGGACGCGCGGAAAAACACGTAGAAGCGCCCTCTTTGAAGCCGCCGCTTGAAGCTCCAGCGCGACCATATCGCAATTCGCTTCAAGGCACGCAAGCAGAGACCTCCCAGCCGACCGAATAACAGAGATGGTGTCGTCGCCGCTGCCCTCGTCGACGCTGGACGCGCTGGCGCCGCCCTTCTATCCGTCCATGACGTGGTATCCGGAGATCACGGACGATTACTACCTGGAGCGCCCGCACTCGCCCGGCAAGTCGGGCTTCGTGATCGCCGACCCCGTGGAGCCCGTGCAGGAGATCCCCGACGAGGAGCTGTTCGACCCGGCGTTCTACCCGCTGACGGCGTCGGAGATGCTGGAGCTGGAGCAGGTGGACGAGATCAACGAGATCCTGGCCGAGCTGGACCTGATGGAGAACCACCAGGAGCTGCACTACAAGCTCAGCGAGAAGACGCGCGAGCTGCGCTCCAGCTCGGACGTGGACGCTGAGATCTACAGCATGATGGCCAAGGCCGCCAAGGCCAAGAGCTTCTCCGCCTCCAAGCAGGCCGTGCATCTGCACAAGAAGAACAGCTTCCACGCGAAGAGGAACATGCGCTCGTCGCTGCACCAGCCCCGCTCGGTGAAGTAGAGCCGCCCACACGTCGAACACCTTTTGACGTGCGGCGGCACTGTTTCAACGCAACGGAGTGAGTGAGCAACGCGACGAGCGGCCGCAGTGTCTGGACAGATCAAGGCACGCGCGGCCGGCCCCATCCAGAACAAAAAATACGGAAGAAACTCGCGCTCCATCTGACTCAAACGAAAACAACAAGAACAACAACAAGACCAGCTAGCCAGAGCTCAACGTGCGCCCGCCATTGGTAGGACGTACGTGAGCTCTGGTGACACACAACTGCAACTCATACAACCAGCGGACAACTCGTGCTACGGAAATGTCGGCAAGAAAAAATACCAAGTAGCAAGAAAATAGTTAGGAAGAGAGAGAAGAAGAAGAAGCACGGCACGAAGACGAGCAATGAGCGAGCGAGCGGCGCGACGGTGCGACTGGGACTCGAGCTCCTGCGACCAATGGCATCCGATTGAAGGCAAGCTGACCCGAAGCAGAGCTCCAAGGGATTCTCCACCCACCCCATCGCCGACGTCCGTGAAAGCAGCGTTTACTGTGAATCACGCAGTACGAGAATGTACCAATACCCCAGAAAAATTATAACTAAATGTAAGATGGAGCGAGTTTTTCAAACGAATTGCATTGATTCAGCTCCCTGTGCGAGTCAACGCAGACGTGGTCAAGCGCTCGATGCGAGGTTGTCGTAGGGTGAGGCTCGGCAAAGTCTCAAGGCTCGATGGTGCAGAGTGACGCAGAGCAATCGCGCGACGATCTTCAGAGCTCAAACTTCTGATCCGGTCGAGGTTGATCTCCTCCGCGTAACTCTTCATCGCCGATTCATTGTCCAGATAGCTCTCGAGCAGTTCACGACTTCTAATGTCGCTAGTTGCGTTCGCTGGCTGGAATTGACATTGAAGATCAGGAGCGCTCATCCGGCGACGACGACAGAGACCAAGACGGCGCCGGAGCATGCGGAGGAGTTGCATCAGTGCGTTTGGCGCCATGTTGTGCAGTGAAGCGATGGCCATTGGTGACGGTCTGTGAAAGGATGTGATTTGGATGACAGCAACTTCAGGTCACCGTTGGATGGATGGAACAAGTTAGAAGTTATCACTCACTTTAGTACGTAAGAACAACTTGCTTGCTCAATCTTCACCTAATTGCGTAAGCTGCGCAGCCGGAAGAGTCTCCACGGTTGACATCAAGCGAGCCCTTGATCGGCAGAGTGAACGAGTACTCGCACGTGATTTCAAACGGGGTTTTCAGCGTTTTGAGGTCGAAGCGGCTGAAAAGCACGGCGGTGGCGATGCGCATCTCCAGCAGAGCAAAGCGCATGCCGACGCACTGGCGAGGGCCAGAGATGAACGTGCCGAGCTTGAACGGCGACACCATCTTGACCTTGCCGGTCTCAGCGTCGATCCAGCGCTCGGGCTTGTATTCCGAGGCGTCCTCGCCCCACACACTCGTCAGCCGAGCGGTGGTAGGCCGACATCATGACTACACGATGGCACCTTCTTACCTGCCGGCTGTGTAGTCATGATGCCGGCCCACCACCGCTCGGCTGACGCCTCGGAACAAGGGCTCGCTTGATGTCACCGTGGAGACTCTTCCGGCTGTGACCGCTGCGTAAATCAACTATGAACCAGGAAGTTAGATAGATAGCTATATATAGCTATATAGCTGACGAAGATAGATGCACTTCAACACGAAATCCTTATTGCGAATATTGCACACTGTGTTTCCGTATGACATACAAAAAACAAAGTTTGTAAGATGACTACAGTGAAATTTGATTATCGTACCGAAACCTGAATTTCACAGTAGAAAATCAACGGATTGCCTCCAGTCATTTTTGCAACGCCAGACGCGCCACCAAGCGACAAGCACTTGCCTCGCTCTTCCGGCGTCTACAACACCGTCACCGAGAGCATCTGCACGTCACCAGCAGCTCCAGACGCTAGCGATCCTCCACATCAAAGTCCCACAGTAAGAAACCAAGTATGGCGCCCGCGAAGCGATTGAACCTGAGCAAGTCGCACGACGACGACGAGAGCTCCTCGGCCGCGTCTTCGGACGAGGAACAGGAGCAGCAGACGCCGACGCAATCGGCCGAGGAAGGAGAGGAGTCCAGCTCCGATGAGGACTCTGACGAGTACGTGAACACCCGCGAGTTTCCCATCGTCACTCCTAATTATTGTCGACTAACTTGACTTGACTTGACTTGATGCAGGGAGTTCGAGATCCCGGCTGGCTTCGAGAGCGTCAAAGGCAGCGCGGCTGTGACCCGCGAAGTCGTGATCAACAACGATCAGGAACTCTGGTTCTTCAAGCTGCCCAAGAACGTGCGTTGGTCGTAGCAATAGTATTCAACGTCTGTTAACTGTGTGGCTAACCGACGCCTTTCATACTGCAGCTGGACGCGTCGGTGCTCGCCAACGTGACGATCAAGGTGGATGAAGGCAAGGCGACGGCACCCGGCGAGGTGCTGGCCAAGGTCACTGCCGGAGAGGCCAACAAGATATTCCTGCTGCAGAGCGAGGACCGCATGCTGACGGATCAGCTCGTGAACGCGCTGCCGCTCGCCTCGGACCGTGCTCGCTTCGTGCTGGGCAAGCCCTTCTCGCGCTGCTTCTCGCTCGTGGAGGACCGTGCGGACGCCTCGTCGGTAGCACAGGAGAAGGCTGTCAAGCCGGCCACCGCGTCGCCCGTCGTGGAGAAGCGCAAGAAGAAACACTCGTCCGACAAGCACGAGAAGCACCACAAGTCCAAGAAGGCTAAGCACAAGAAGTAAGCTCCTCGCGACGCAAGACATTAGCCCAACACTCCATAGACCCCCTGAAGAAATTCATCACCTATTTGTCATTTTGTTCTCCTCACTCGGTTGGTCTCATGCCTTTGGTGTGTACCTGCAAACGAAGAGGTGGCCGGCTGGTCATCTAAAAGAGCAGAAGCGGTTCTGCTGGCGGCGCCTCCTGACGTTTTGAGCTCTTGTGCTCCTTGTCCTTCCTCTTCTTCTTTGCCTTCTCGACGTCGCCGCCATTCTTGCTCGAGCTGCTCTTCTTGCTCTTCTTCGTAGACGAGCTCCGGTGCTTGTGACGGCTCTCCTGAGGCGCTTCATCTGGCTCCTGCTCGTCGTCGCTAAAGCCGCCAATGAGCAAGTCCTCTTGTTTCCGTGAGGACTTCTTGGACTTGG
The DNA here is from genome assembly GCA_016169955.1 of Phytophthora vignae f. sp. vignae. NCBI lineage: Eukaryota > Oomycota > Peronosporomycetes > Peronosporales > Peronosporaceae > Phytophthora > Phytophthora vignae. Next base: position 996,634 of record JABJUM010000024.1, on the reverse strand, counting down.
AGCTCTTGGACGACGACTCTTTCTTCTTTTTCTTCTTGCCGTCGTCCTCACCCCGGGAAGATTTCTTGTGCTTGGAGCTCTTCTTCTTAGATTTCTTCTCATCATCTGCTGGCTTTGAGGCGGGCGTCTGGCGATGGAACCACTGATCGGTGGGAACCTTCTCATTCTCACCCAGAGGGATACTCAGGTCCACGGCAGCCAAATCGGTCTCCTGAATGATCACAGTAAGCGGATCAATTGATGGAACATGTCGGCGCTATTTTGCGATTGGATACGTACATCTTCGCCAATGGATTCACGCTTCTTGCGAGTGCGCCGACGGTCTTCATCACTCGAGCGAGCGCCTTCGGGCATCAACTCGTCTTCAAGAATGTCACGCGACTTGGATTTCTGTTAAGTGGCAAAACGAAAGTTAGACGTTGAAAACCCTGCCTACCTGCAGTCCCTCTGACAGAGATCAACGCACCTTTGAAGCCTTCTTCTTCTTGCCGTTGGCTCCAGAGCCCAAGGCGCCCATCATATCCGCGAAACCCTAGAAGCACACAAAACGCACAGACATCAGCGAGTGTGTTCGGTAGCAACAGCCTCGTAGCACTCATCCTTACCGCGTTGGCTCCAGCATCGGTTGAAGTTTGCCCACCAGCAGACAGGTAGAAGGGATCCTTGCGGAGGCGCTCCTGCTCACGAGCGTACTCGCGTTCCTTTCTCTCTTTCTCGTCCGCAGAGTTTTCGGATTCCGACTCGGATTCCGATTCTGAAGACGACGCGCCATCGTGCCGACGGTGGCGGTGGTGCTTGCTCCCGGGCTTCCGCTCTGGGGACTCGTCACCAATACCACTGTATCCACCGCCGATACCAGCGTATCCCTGACTGACGAACGACACTTCAAGGTCATCCTCGCTCGAAAATGCTGACACGTCACCGCCCGACTCGAGGAACTTGGCCTCCGACTTGCTCAGAGGCTCGTCAAGGTCCAGATCACCAGGCAGCGGAACCTTGCGCTGTGCCTTGACACCGACAGGGGCTAACCTCTCAGCGAAGTACGAGTTGAGCACGTCGAGACGCTTCGCCGGATCCAGAGAGGCGCTGCCGTCGAACGCGCGCTCAGTGCGCTCTTGTGCTGTAAGGGCACCAAGGCCCATGCTCAGGGCGAGCAGAAGCTGCTGCAGACACACAGCACGCTCCTGCACCTCGATGTATTCGCTCTGAACGAAAGCAGGAAGTCGCTCCATAATAACCGTAGCAATACGCTCCACCGTGGCATCGTCTGCACGTTCGGCCATAGCTGTGAGGATCTTCAGCAGCGCCTGAATAAACACAGTCTGTACATGACCAGGCAGCGTCGTCGTGCGCGGCTGCAGCATCTCGTCGGAGAGATCTTCCAGACGTTGAAGTTTCTCCTCCTCGGTCTCCCGCTCGTCGTCCTCGTCCTCTTCGTCTTCTTCATCATCCACGTCGTCCAGGAACTCCATGACGTACTCGCCCGTGATCCACGCCGCCGCATAGTAAACCTCCTGAAGCGTACCAGCTCCCGGTCCGCTGAGCGCCTCCTTCTCCATCAGCAGCTCAATCATGTTGTCCACCATCACGCTACGCACACTCTTGACACGAACCGCGATGTCCACAAGCTGGCGCGCCACCTCGACACCGTGCGAGCGCTTCGCAGGCTCATCGTCCGCCGCCTTCATTTTGTGGTTACTGCTACTGCTAGAGCCGAGCATGCTGCCAGACGACGGGGCCAGCGAGGACAGCGAAGCGTCCACCGAAGCTGCAGTGTTGCCCGGCACGCGCGCGAGCTGCACCAGCACGTGGATGTACCAGTCGAAGTCGTGGATGTTGGCGTACTTGTTGACGGAGCACACGTGTAAAATGTGCGTGATAAGCTCGTGACGGTACGCGCCGTCGGCGCTCAGCGTCTGACGCATCAGCTCGCGGATAATTGGGGCCGCGTTGTCCGGGTTCACCATGCCGGATAGCAGCTCGAGCGCGCGCATGCGGATCGTGATATCGTCCACCGCCAGACACTCGACAATCAGCTCCTGGTGTTCCGTAACCACGTACGGGTGCGACTTCATGAGGTTGCCGAGGCCCACGAGACCCAGGTAGCGCAGGTTCTGGTCCGGGTCTTCAATGTAGCGGCGCAGGTGGTCGTTGCAGAGCCTCACGACGGCCGCCACGTTGCGCGGCTGCGAGCCGTCGCTCTTCTTGGTGTACAGCAGCGCCGTGGTGACGGTGCTGATGCACTCGTAGAGCAGCGACTTGGCCGGCGTGTTCTGGATGACGGTCGCGAGCGGGTCCAGCAGCTTGCGCGCGAGGCGCGGCTCCTCCGGCACGAGACTGGCCAACAACTTGACCACCTTGATGAGCATCCAGTTGTTGGAGGACGTGGTGAGCAGCCGGAAGAACTGCGGGGCCAGCCCCAGGTAGTTCTTGGGCTTCTTGTTGGCCAGCTCGCAGATGACGTTGACCGCGCACGACACGACCGTGACGTCGGGCTCCTCCATGCGCTCCTTGAGGCGGTCGAAGGACAGCCGCAGGCCCTGCGGGTAGCGCAGGAACATCTTGTACAGCACGAGCGTGGCCTTCTTGCGCACGTACGGCTTGGGCGATCCCATCATGGCCAGCACGTCGCCCAGCAGGTCGCGCGCGAGGTCCGTGGTCACGATGTTGGCCAGCACGTTGATGGCCAGCCCCACCTCGTACTCGCTCGTGCTGCCGAACTCCTTCTTGAGCAGGTTGGTGCACAGCAGCACCACGTCCGTGGACTGCGTGAAGCTCTGGCACGCCGCGTTGTAGCCGATGCGCTTGTGCGCGAAGCGCTCGTAGCTCATGACCTCCACCACGTGAAACGCGGCCCAGCACATGTCGTAGCCCAGCATGTGCAGGTACGTGAGCTTGCGCACGGCCTGCGCCTTGACGAACGGGTCGGTGCTGCGCAGCTCGGCCTTGATCTCCTGCAGCGCCTGCGATATGTACACGCTCACGTCGCCCTTGGCCGAGCGGATGCCCTTCACCAGGTCCTGCAGGTTCTTCTCGAACATGGCGAGCTAAGCGGGCAGGCGGGCAGGCAGGCGGACGATGGAGTGCGGCAAGTGCCTCCCGACGGATCAAGACGATGCGAATCAAGAGCTAAAGTCGGATCGCCGCCGCCGAGGGGGGAACGACCGCCCGACCCGGGTCGAAAGAATTGGACTTGGAATTTGTATGCAAACGGGTTTCGACCCGCAAAATCTTTTGCGAGATCAGATATTCGAGCATGTACGAGAAGCACCACGTATGCCATGGACGGCCATGCGGGTCTTAACGCTACCAAGGGCGAGCGAGGCTATAAAGTAATGTTGTGGACGGAAACTATAGCGATGAAGACAGCTCGAAGGTGTGGCGGGCGGAAACAATGTAATGTTGCAATACCATGAATGCAATGCTATATTGGGGATCCACATGAAAGAACTCGTGTGTTGTATTCATCTTGGGGCTTGTAGAACGGCTATTAGGCAGCTCTCAGCCCATGACCAACTCCAGCAGAATCATCAGCGTGTTGATGATCATGAGCGGGACTGCATTTTTCAAAGCAAAACAGCGTCAGCACCGCTCCAATCTGCCAGTTATCAACCAACAAGCGTACGTACAGCGTAGATACTGCACGGCGATGAGGAAGCCCACGATCTGGTTCTTGATGGTCATGCCCTGCGACGAGTCCACCTTGTGCCAGCCATCTGCAGCACACATAACCAAACAGCAATAGCAACAGCAGCAACACACTCGTCAGCGCATGCTACTACGAAGGTCAATCGCAGCACGTACGCGGACGCAGGAACCGCTTCTCGTGCAGGATGCACACGGCGTTCGTGAGCAACAAACTCGTCAGCACGAAGTTCCACAGCACGCCCATCGCTCCTCGAAGGCTCAAAGGATCCTGCCGCTACTGTAGCGCTCTCTGCTGCTGCGTGCGTAGCTGCTCGTCGTCAGGACGACGAAACGTGGCGAGAATGGCACAATGTGTGCGATCGTACTTATGAGGGATGCAAACCCAAAGCGTGTCGAGGGATCGACGTCACTTTGGAATTGGCGACACAAAAGGAGGAGAGCAGGACGACGACGATGGGCGACCGCGGCAACGTGTACTACGCGCCGACGGGCGAGACGACCGAGTGGGAGGACATTTTGGTCAAGAAGGGCATCCTCGCGCCCAAGACCAAGGTGCCCGACGAGGAGGAGCACGAGGAGGAGGAGCAGGTGGACCCGCGCGAGAACGCCACGCTGGACGAGCTGGACGAGCTCGAGGACGACTACGACGACGACGCCGAGCTGGCGCGCATCCGCGAGCGCCGTATCCAGCAGATGATGGCGCAGGCCGCGCGCAACAAGTTCGGCGACGTGCAGCCCATCGCCAAGGACGAGTGGACTAAGGAGGTGACGGAGGGCAGCAACGACCACTGGGTCATCGCCTACCTCTGGGACGAGGCGCTCGAGGAGTGCAAGGTCATGGACCACGTGCTGCGCGAGGTGGCCAAGAAGCACCGCGACGTCAAGTTCGTGAGCATCCAGGCGCAGGCCTGTATCGAGAACTGGCCGGCCCGGAATTGCCCCACGCTCTTTATGTACCACAAGGGCTCGCTGCAGAACCAGCTCTTGGGCATCCGCAAACTCAACGGCATCGACATGAAGGTCGAAGGTGGGTCCACCAGTTGCATTGGCGTGCTCCGGAAGATGTATACTAACTAGCTGTGCGTGTGTTGCAGACCTGGAGGAGTACTTGGCCAAGGCCAACGTCTTCAAGGCGGACGACTGATTCCGCTGGAACAAGTAGGACCCGCATGGTGTACGTATGTGCAGCGTGTAGGGATAGGAAAGAGGAGGACGCTGTTTTCCTTGTGCATTTACTTCGACTAGTTGAAGTACTATAGATTTTGCCTAGCACGATGTCAGTCGCTCTCCTCTATTCTGTTGTCAACGCCTTGCGTAAGAATCTAGTCCTGCAGCACCTTGGGCACCTTGAAGTAGTAGCCAGACTTCTCCGCAGCGTTCGCAAGCACCTGCTCCGCGCAGTCTCCTTCCGTGACGACGTCTTCCCGAAGCGGAGCAACGACACCTGCATCCAAAACTCAAACAATTAGGCCACAATTCCATCCACCACATACAACACGTAAATCGACAACTTTACCCGCGTCGAAGTCGCTCTTGGCGTACACATCGTCGATGTTCTCGTTGAGAGTCATGGCCTGGATGGTCTTGGTGCACTGAATAATAGACTCCACGTCCTTGAGCAGTCCCGGAAGCTTCTCCTTCTCCACGTGCAGATGGCACAGCTCCGCCAGCTCACGCAGCTGCCAGACAATGGTCAATATCATAGAAGCTCTCTGTCAACCTCCAGTCACTTGCACGGCTTCTGCAATCCACTGTAAAAGGCGCACCTTCTCCTCCGTCAGCACGGTATCTGCGGCATTAAGCTCTGCCTCCTCCTGGTGCAGCTCCTTCAGCGACCAGGACGGCGTGCGCGGGACGCTGGTGATCTCACGAAGTCCCTCCGGCAGTGAGGCCGCCGCAGAGCTCAGGCATCGAGCAGCAGACGCCCGGCACTGAAGCTGCCTCGCCACTAACAGTGCTGCTCGCATTGAGCGTGTCGAAATGTGCGGCTGGTGCCGCTTAAGTTCGATTTTTAGCTTGGAATTTGCACAGCGACGCACTGCGAGCGGCCATGAAGGTGCCCAAGATGCTCATCGACTACACGCTGCGCTTCGGCGTCCCCATCGGGCTGTGCTACGCGTACTGGGACCCGAAATCGGACGAGGAGATCCGCCGCGACGTGGTACGTGCGGTCTGAGCCCAGAGCGAGGAGAGCTGGCAGTGTAGAGTGCAGTAGATGAGTGGTCTGAATTGCCCTTGATGCAGGAGTCGAAGATTAGGCCGGACCTGGAGAGCAGGAAGAAAAAGCAGGCCAAGTTCGCCGAGCTGCTGCTGCAGAAGGACGGCATCTCGAGCGAGTCCAAGCAGCAGCTGGACCAGGTCACGGCCTTCACCAAGACAAAAGAGCAGTATTTAGCCGACCGCAACAAGGGGAAATGATAGCAGCGGCGGGAGCAATTTTTGTGTTGATGTTGAAGTCGCTCATACTTGTCTTCACTGAACAGATGCTTGTATCAGTGCATATACCGCTGGATGCGGCTGCAGTGCACCGAGTCGACCTCTTTTAACGCGTTCTCCAGCTGACGCTGCATGAGCTTAAGACCGTCGTAGTCTACGCGAACACACGTGGATTGGAGCTGGGGCACACTGGGGCTGCTAGATTGAGTCGCGGTGTCCAGGCAAAGCGTCACAATGGGCTTCGGTTTGTTGCGGTGGAAGCGCGTGCCGAGCTGTCGTAACACGGGTGAGCACATCAATATCATTGCCGACCTCGCCGTGCCATTGCAAGCCTCACCTCGAGGTCGATTCGCCACTCCAAGTTGCGATAGTGGGGCACGCTGGTTCGTGTCTCTCTGGATACGCACTCTCGAATGTCTTTTGTGTGCGCCTCGTATATCTACGCACACAGCGCATGACGCTCAGTCGCCCTGAATTATCATCGCAGTGGTGGCGTAGATCAGCCAATGCAAACCTGGGCAAGGACTTCAACGTGATGCTCCGGCAGCGTCATCCCCTTCAGCACCATCCGGAAGGCTTGCTCAGACATTTCGACCTGCAAGAAGCGTTCCCAGCATCTCTGCGGTCAATGACAACACCTCAATTTCTTCTGCATCCACGCTTTTGCTCCCACCTTGGCGCCATCCATGAGGATCTTCGCGATGGCCAGCACCGCCTGCTCCACCTGCTCAATCTCCCATCCGGACGCCGCTGCAGACAAAAAGGCAGCAGTATATCAGCACTGTGTACATGTAGGAAACTAACACCAACAGTATCTATTGCACTTACATGCCGTGCGCGTCAGCCGCCGCTTGCTCTGCTTCTCCGAGCCAAAAAGCCGCACCGCCAACTTGCACACCGCCGCGAAGTCTGCCCCCAGCCACGCAACGCAATGAGCCACAAGCACCAACTTTTCGCCAGTCTAATGCCCACACATTGAAGCTCTTACTCTCCGTCGACAGCGCACTGGTCTGCGCCACGGCCTCCAGCACGCGCTCGTCGGCCGCGAAGCTCAAGCTCATGATGGCCAAGATGGATCTGTCTGATTCGGTCTGATGCGCATGCAAACTTTCGGCCAATCGGCGCGTCCTGCAGCCATTCCCATACATTTTCGCCTGCAATACCAAGTTAAAGAGACGACGATGGCGGCGAACGGCGCGAGCGGCGGCGGCAGCCGCAAGGACCCGATCCTGGACCTGGCCAAGTACATCGACCAGGAGGTGCGCGTCAAGTTCCACGGCGGCCGCGAGGTCACGGGCACGCTCAAGGGCTACGACCAGCTGGTGAACCTCGTGCTGGACGACTGCGTCGAGTTCCTACGCGACCCGAACGATGAGTACCGCATCACGGACGACACGCGCAAGGTCGGCCTCGTGGTGTGCAGAGGCACGTCGGTCATGCTCGTGTCCCCCGTGGACGGCACGGCCGAGATCCCCAACCCGTTCCTGCAGCAGGAGGGCTAAGCAGGCTCTAGGCATGTCGGAATTCAAGTGAGATAAAGACACCCAAGACCCGTATTCGTGCTGTGCGTGCGTGCGTGTTGCTCATGGTGCTACTTTACGTACAGTGAGTGCACTCTATTGTGTTTCTTTGCTTTGCAGCTACTGCACAGGGTCCACAAGACGCACCTTGTAGACGGCGCCCCAGAGCTTGCCCGTGATGTAGAAGACGTCTTCCGCGTCGTCGTAGGCGATGCCGTTGAGTACGGCGCCGGAGGTCACGTCCACGCCGGAGTCCGCCACGAGCTTGGACAAGTCGAACATGGTGACGATGCCGCCGGTCTCCGGGTCGATCTTGAGCACATACGGGTGGTACCACACGTTCGCGTAGATGAAGCCCTTGGCGAACTCGAGCTCGTTGATCTGCGAGATCTTCTGCGCGCCGTCGTACATGGTGACGTCGACGCTGCGCACCTCCTCCATCGTCTTGGGGTCCCAGAACATGAGTGTCGACGAGCCGTCCGAGACCACGAACTCCTCGCCGTCGTACGTGATCCCCCAGCCTTCGCCCGTGACCGTGTCGAATGTGAACTCTCGCTTCAGCGTGAAGCCGTGGTCCTTGCTGTCAGTCGCCACGTCCAGGTCGAACACCAGGCCGGTCTTGCTCTTCCACGTGAGCATGAACAGCTCGTCGTTGGGTCCCGCCGTGACGCCTTCACCGAAGAGCTCCTGGGGCAGGTTGTACTGCTTCAGCACCTTGCCGCTCTCAATGTCCACGTGGCGCAAGCTTGACTCTCCGTTCAGACCCGTGGACTCGATGAAGATTTTTCCGTGGCCGCGGTTCACCACTGTGAAGCCCTGTGTGAACGCCGCCGTGTCGTGCGGGTACTTGGCCAGCACATCGACCGTGGGCCGCGCCGCCGCTCGGCGCTCGACTCGTGCCTTGACGCGCGCTTCCTCGGACGGACTCAAATTGCGCGTCGGCGCCGGAGCTGGTGTCTCCTCCTTCGTCTGCGTCGCCCCCAGACTTATCATAGTCACAACAAGCGCGATGATGACCGCGATGACGCCCATGCGCACGAGCAGACGCGGCAGCAAGCCCACCTCGGTCTTTTGCGTAGTGTCCTGACTTGCAGCCTCGAGCTTCTTGGCTTGTGCCGCTTCGAGCTGCTTGTCGCGCCGCCTCGGGCGTCTGGAGACCTGGTTGCGAGCCATCTCTCTTTACGTCAAGCAGCAAGGGGGGAGGGGGGGGGGGCGAAGGTCTCAATCGCCTCTACTGCCAATCTCGCTCTGAGCTCTCCATCACGCACTGACGCGGCAACAAACAAAGTTCAACTGGTACAGTCAGGGTTTGACAGAAACATGATTTTAAAGTACTGGTGAGTTACTATTTACTGGAAATTACTGCTCAAACTACTATTGTGGCTTGCAGGGATTTTGCCCTCTCATTTACAACTTTATATCGGACCCCCATTTATATAAGTCGGAGCTGTAGGAGTCTGAAATAGGGATCGAACATTCAAAGCTAGTGGCATCCATAGCAAAGTCAAGCAATGCATGCTCTACCATGTGCCATACCCATCTACTCTAACTAGTAGGCACAGAGATGGCTTAGGTGATAGCACAGCGAGCAGGTTGCTCACTAGTTTGCTCTGCCTACATGGCGTATGTTACTATGGCAACGTTCCGTGCAAGGCGGGCTGGCCTTCATCCAGCCTTGATTGCAGTGGATTTGCTATGGCTGAGCCGAGATAATCACTGCCCCTCCGAATTGCAAGATTAAAGCGGCAATTGGGGTAGCTGCTAACAAATCAGAATGGCGATGTCATCAAATCGGGCCACTTTAACAAATCGGACCCGATATATCGGGCATATGAGGCCCTGATTTGCCAAAATCTCTGCAAGCCACACACTACTACCAGTAATTTGGGACGAGGTCGAGCCGGTAACTCAGATTGAGGGTATATGTTACTGTTAAATTACTGCTAACTACTGCTCAACCACCTGAAGAAATCCAGGAGAGTCTGGCGATGTTCACTTTTGATCAACGCGGAGCGCTGTTGTCTATCGCTGCGCAAGCAGCCATGATGCTCTACTCTTTGCTGGTTGGATTAGACGTCGAAAACCGTGGACAAAAGCACCGATAAAGCACCGAGTTGCGGCGTTCGCGCGTAGCGATCGTCGTGCAGGGTCCCTTCTTAAGCTTTCCGCGCGGAACTCGAGCTTTATGAGAGTCACTCTGCAATTTGCCTGACCCCGAAGAAGCCCCAGAACTCTCCGTATCCTCCTGCCGTCGCATCGATGATGTGTGCAAGTCCAGATTGTTCCTGCGCCGAGCTCAGCACTACGGACCCGTGCATTGTGTGTGGACTGGGAGTCCACCACATTTGCAGCAACGACATCTACGGTCCGGCAATCTCAACGAGCGCTTCTGCAGCGCTATCTGCCTGTACCGGTGGAAGATAACGACGTCCCCACGTTCCGGAGCTGCGGAGAGTGAGCCCAGGAGCCAAGATTCAAGTGCTCAAGCAAGCCCGCCGACGCCCTCTCAAGTGTCGCTGCTTCCGTGTGCCCAACCTACGGAACATGAGAGCCCGTTTCCATCGCAGGAAGAAGTCGTGGACTTGACGCGGGGGTCGGACCATTCGAACGCTTTCCAGGAGCGAGTCTTTTCGTCGGGAGGCTTCGTAATGAGCAAACTCCGATCGCGCCGCCGAGATGCAGGTACTGCTCAAGCACAACCGGATTGATGTAGCCATTTAGGAGGTTGTAGTACGTCCACGAGACGAAAACGGTAGACAGTGTTGGGGAAGCTGGCACTTCCGTAAGTTGTTGTTGCCGATTGTATTGCTTAGTAGGAAGCAAAAGGAAAAGTGAATAACTACGAGGTTTAGACATTCCTCTTCTCGATACTGCGAGGAGGAAGCTCTCCTGTTCGCCATGGTGTTCTTCGAGCCACGGCTTCAAGTAAGTATTGCAGTTGCAACTGCAACTGCAACTTGTGCCAGCTGATAATTGACTGCAACCGCAGTAACTACCAAAGTGCAATGAGGGCAAGGCTTTCAACCTGAGCCCCACGCTACAATTCCCCTCAAGCCTTGCTCGCAACTTGCTCGCTCAGCCTTGTGGGTCATACCACGTCAGTTTGGTACACTGTACCAAGATCGTAGTCACTATTTCGGTTTAATGACATTTATTCTTCTTTATGGCTACAGCCACGTAGGCTGCGTCACGTGACTAGTAGATCACAGATCTTCATGGTAACACTGCTACCAGTACTCTAGCCAAGTTTCAGGCAACTGCCATCAAAACTCAATACATGGCCACACTGTGGCCGCCGCAACGGCACTGACGCACCACCACCGCAGCACTAACGCGAGACCAACTCCTGGAGCGCCGCCGTCAACTTGCTGTCCTTCTTAGCTTCAACGTAAGCTCGGACCAGCACAGGAACGTCCTGAGCTAATGTTCGTAGCGGCTCCCACGAGTCCTCGATAGATTCCAACCCGCACCAGCTCACTAGCAGCTCAAACGACTGGCTTTGTGCATTCCAGCGGTGCTCAACAAGTTTCTCAACTTTGAGAATGATGCCTTGGGCCGCAACATGCTCCAGAAGCTCATCCGTGACCTCCAAGTCACTGTCGGCATTTAACTTAAGCCGAGAAGCGTGCACGTCTTGTTCGCTACCCGTGACGAGATGGCGTACACGAAACGAGTGCGAGTCGGCACGGGTGACAACGTAGGTGTGACGGGGCACACAGCACTTCTTAACAGAGGAAGCTGGAGTATACAAACTCCAAGTGAACAGCCGTTCACGTGTCCCTGGTCTGAAGGGGACGACTTGACTTGCAAAAGAGGTACAGATTGCGCCCCCACTTCCGATCAGTGGGTACTGCGATAATGTTTGAAAGACAAATTATGTATTAAGTCTTAGAGACTAGAACTGCATCTCCGAAGCTCTGCTGATAACTTCCTCCATGTTGACGTCGCACTTGTAGCTACTACCATCGGAATCGCAGCACCCATCCGCTACATTCTTGAAGCAGATGCCTGTATGACCGAAGCAGTTAGCAATTGTCCGCGTGGACTGCAGCTCATTCCAAACCTCCCTGCTCCACTGCATATCTTGCAGTTGATTAACCTGAATCCATGCCCAAAGACGCGTTTCCAGGCGCTTCGACGTGACGCGCAGTGGCTTACGCCGCTGGCCGTCCCCGTAGTTCTCGTCCATGATAGCCGCGGCGTTTTTCAGGATGTCTGAGATTGTTGCCTGGCCAGGAGCGCGTTGTATCTTGAACGCCGTCTCCGCCCATGCTGCTAGCTTACGCTGGGACATCTTGGGGTGCTTGGCTGCATGCTGGATGAGCTTCCGCTTGTGTCTATCTTCATCCAGACCCCCATTGTGTGCGGGGGTCTGTGTGTTTTGAGTAAATGGTGTGCGTCCGAGCCGCGAGCTCCGAGGGGATCTCATTTCGCGCCTAAATTCCGGATCTACCTTTCTAAAATAATAATATAATTACATTAGAGGTTATGTGATAGGCATGGTATCGGAAGTGGGAGCGCAATCTGTAGATCTAAGACTGAATGTATTTATAGGTTGGTACAGATTTGGCCTGCATACAAATCCTGAGTTGCCTATAATTTGTTCCATACAAAATGTATCTGTTAGCTCTGAGGCCACTTGGTCACTATCCCGAGGAGTGACCGATGGCTACATGACTGATGTAGCCATCCCTGAATAGTGACAGGGTCACTATTCCATGTAACCCCGTTACATCCTCCCCCACTTAGATTCGATCTTATCGACCAATCAGAGCGAGGTTACGCCGGCGACTCACATTTCACTCGCAAAGTCGAAATCCATCGACAACGGCGCGAGCTCTGGCGCCTCGGCTCTCGGGCCTCAAAGAGCAACTGGCGCATCGCCGAGCAAGCCGCAGGGTCTCCACGTCGACCGGAAGCATGCCTCCAAAGCGCAGCGCGCGTGGTGCGAAAGCACCTTCAAAATCACGGGCGCAGGGCCGAAGACCAGGTCGGCCAAGGCCAGGGACGCGTCGTCCGCGCTGAGGGAGGCCACGGAGGCGGCCAAGGAGGCGGTGCGCTCTCGTAGCAGCACGCCGGAGGGCGGGCGCCGGTCTCGGAGTCGGAGCAAGACTCCCGAGGCCGCGCCAAGTGGTGAGGGAAGCTCCCAGCCCCAGTCGGGGCGGGCCAAGTCGGCCTTCGACTGGTCGGCCAGCATCGAGAACTGCACGATGCTTGTGCATTCCGGTGAGAGCTCACCCGAGGGCAGCGAGAACGCCGCCAAAGACGAAGCGCTGGCGGCAAGCAGCACGCCCAGCTCTCCGCCATTCCCGAAGGCTCCGTCCAAGAAGGAGGCCGAGGACGTCGAGTCCAGCGCCGGCGCCGGCGACGGCAAGCAGGCGGAGGAAGACGACGACGTCATGGCCGACACTGAAGACATGGCCGAGAAGTCGCTGAGCGACGCGGGCTCCGAGCCCAAGGCGGCGTCGCCACTCAAGCGTCTGACGCTGGCACAGGGTCGTGAACGTGCCCAAGCGTCGAAGGCGACGGCCGCCGCGAAGGCCAAACATGCCAGGGCGCAGAAGCGTTCCGCTTCCAGGTCGCCCAGCCCCGGACCAGGCACCCACTTGTTCAGTGACTCGGAGGACGAGGAGGGTGCCGTCCATGAGCCCAGAGAGCTCTCCAATGACCTCGACGAGCAGCAGGAGAGCTACCGTACTGCTCGCTCGGGCGCGCAAGCCAGGCAGTCGTCTGCCGCGACTGCTGTTGAGTCATCTTCTGGCAGGAGTGCCTCGCATCCGCCGGGCTACTTCCCGCCCGAGCCTAGCACCGGAGCGCCTGCGCTGTTGGAGAAGCTCTCGGCTCCTCGTGGCCTTGTCGGCGGGTACACCTCAAGGGGTTCCTATGAGCGTGCACTCGTCGAGAAGGAGCCACTCTTCCTTGGCGACGTTGAAGTCGCCCGGTGTGTGCTACTAGCACCACACAAGCTCACACTGAAGGAGTTCACCACGCTTCGCAAGAAGCCGGAGGACAAGGGTGGACTCCATCCTGTGTGGGGTTTCCACTGGGTCAAGCCAAACGACAGCATGACCTGGGGTGAGGTGGAAGACCTCTTCTGGCGCTACGTCGAGCGCAAGGGGTTTCCGACCAAGAGTTCAAGGAACTCCGTGAGGATCGCACTCTGGCCGCCATCCTGGACTTGCGCGAGCTCCGTATCGAGTTCGCTCAACTCGTGAGCAAGCGCAAGCTCCGCGGGAGGATGGACGAGCTCAAGAAGGAGGCGAAAGCCAAAGCTCGTGACGAGCGTGGGCGCGATGCGACTACGTCTGCTACCGTGCCCCGTGCACCGGCCAAGAGGCCAAGGACTACTTACGAAGCTGCCGCTGCTTCTCGTCCCAGATCGCAACTGCCTTCGGGCAGTCTGCCTGGAGCTGTTCAACAGGCTCCCATGAGTTATCCGACTCCGGGTAACCTCGCCACTTCACGAGCAGCTGGCGCTTGCCATGGAGACGCCGCTCCTGGACGACTCGTTCCACGTGGTAGTGGATCTGCCCATTACGGTCAAGGAGGGCCGGCGGAGGTCTCGCACGACCATGGCTACGAGCCTGAGGCAACGCAGCCGCATGCTGGGGCCCAGAGTCAGGTGGTGACCCTGCAGCAAGAGGAGATTCGTCTTCTCCGGGAGCGCGTGTACGCCCTTGAGATCGCGCTTGGCGTCGGCCTTGGTGGCGAGGCTGCCTCTCGTGCTGGCCAGCCTGGTGCCGTGGAGCGGCTCCGTGCGGACGTTCGTGCGCTGTTTCAGGAGACTCGCGAGCTCCATGGTCGAGTGGACCGTCGGGCCGACGTGACGTCCTTGGAGTCACTGCGAAGCGAGATCGCTGGCCTTCGGGCCGAGCTCCGTGGCCCCATGTCGTATCCGGAGCCGGCGCATCATTATCAGGCCCCGTATGGCCATGGCTACGCAAGCCCTGCGTACGCCGCTCCGACGTACGCCTCGTCTTCGTCGTCTTACGACCAGCGCGCGTACCAGGCGCCGTACCGCGACCCGACGCCGCGCTTCGAGGAGTTGCGGTCGTCTCCGCCGGGGTACCCACCGCTTCCTGCGGGGTATCCTGAGCCTGAGGGTCATGGTACCTCTTCAGACGACCCACGTAGAACGTCGGGTGAGTCGTCATCGACTTAGGCAAGTCTATCGTGTACGCCGCGCCGTGTCGGCTGAGGACCGCGAAGGGTCCAATGAAGCGGTGCTTCAGCTTGTTGCTCTCGACCGAGCTAACTGTGTTTAGCGGTAGGTTTCTAGTATCTAGGAGAACTAAATCCCCAACCTTAAACACGTTCATGTTTCCTCTTCCATTCTGTCCGAGTACTCCTTCTGTTTGTCTTGGGCTTGAGCCATGGTGTCTCGCACCCTGCTGATGATGTTCAGCCTGTCTTCGACAAACGAGGACAATTGCTTCCGCAAGGCGGCTGGACTCACGTCCGAGACCTGGGAGGAAAGGGTTTTCCGAGCCTCTCCCCCACTTACGACCGAAGCCCCGGTGCTGCCTCGTAATGTGAGCGGCACCTGAGGGTGGCGTAACCCGTTGAGGTAAAAGGGCGTAAAGCCCGTCGATGCATGCACCGCATTGTTGAGTGCGAACTCAACCATGGGCAAGCGATCGGCCCAAGAGCGGGGCATCTCCGCGCAGATACTGCGGAGCGTGTCCTCGAGCACGCGATTGACGCGCTCCGTCTGGCCGTCGGTCTGCGGGTGATCCGCCGTCGACATCGACAGCCGTGTGCCCAGAAGGCTAAACAGCGTCTGCCAGAACGCAGCGGTGAACCGCGGGTCTCGGTCAGAGACGATGGTCTCGGGCAGACCGTGGTGTCGGAAGACACAGTCCATGAACAGGCGAGCGACCTCAGCGCCAGTGACTGTGTCACGAACCGGAGCAAAGTGTACCATCTTGCTCAGGCGGCACACAAAGGCAACAACGCCGGTGTTGCCACGGTCATCGGCCGGAAGCCCGAAGACAAAGTCGAGACTCATCGACGTCCAGCAGTCCACTGGGACGGGCAGGCTCTGCAAAGGAGCCGAGGCGTGACCAGCAGGCTTCACGCGCTGGCACGTCTCGCACGTCCGGACGTAGGTGGCGACCCACTTGTACATGTGAGGCCACCAGAACATCTGAGAGACGGACGCGTACGTCTTCTCACGGCCGAGATGGCCACTGGATGGCGCATCGTGCGCTTCCATCAGGATGTCGTACTTGAGATCCTCGTCGTTGGGCACGACAATACGGGGAGGATCCTCGGGCTCCACCCTATAGTGGAGCAAGCCATCAGCCCACTCATAGCGATGCAGCCGTGCACGCTGGCGGGGCGTGAGCCACTCAGCCTTGGCGTCAGCGCCAGCGGCTAAGAACCGCACCACAGAACCAAGGTTGGCATCGTCTCGGTATGCCAACCGGATGCGATCATACAGATCCGTCGTGACTCGACTAATGTGAGCAAGCTCGTAGTCGGGTCGGCGCGACAGCGCATCGGCAAGCACGTTAAGCTTGCCCGGCTTGTACTCAACGCGGAAGTTGTATTCCGCGAAGAATGACAGCCAGCGCGCCATCCGCTGAGAGAGGTGCGGCGAGTTGACGGCAGTCCGCAAGGGCGCGTGGTCTGTATAGACGACAAAGGGCGTCGAGCCCAGGAGGTGCACTCGGAACTTGACAAGAGCGTACTTCATGGCAAGTAGCTCCTTGTCGTGGACTGGGTAGTTCCGTTCGGCTGCCTTGAGCTGCCTGGACTGGAACGAGATGACTCGTTCGCGGCCTTCATCATCGGCCTGCAATAGCGCACAGCCAATTGCGTAGTCTGACGCATCACAGACAACGCTGAAAGACTTCGTCTCGTCCGGCAAGGCCAGGACGGGCGCGCGCTGTAAGCTCGCCTTGATGTCGTCAAACGCATCTTGATGACGCTGTTCCCAGCGCCAGTCGACGTCCTTCTTCAGGAGATCCGACAGCGGCCGTGCCAATCCGGCGTAGCCAGCACTGTACTTGTGCAAGTAGTTGGCAAGGCCCAACCACTGCCGTAGGTCCTTCTGCGACCGAGGTGGCGGCCAAGCCGCGATGGCTTTCACCTTCTCCGGGTCCGCCCGGACCCCGGCGCTGCTGACGAAGCAGCCCAGGACCTTGATCTCCTCAGCTGCGAACACGCACTTGTCGATGTTGGCGTATAGCTTGTTCGCCCGCATGACTTCGAACACACGTCGAAGGTGCTGGAGATGCATCTCCATGGCCGTCTGGCCTGCCTCGGCACGGCTGTGGACGAATATGTCGTCAAAGTACGTTTGTGCGAACGCACGCAAAGGTCGGAACAGTTGTGTGACCAAGCGATTGAACGTTGCCGGGGCGTTTGAAAGCCCCTGAGGCATGACCAGCCACTCCCAGAGCATGGCGCTCGGTGTACTCACAGCCGTGAGAGGGATGTCGCTCTCGCGCATCAGGATCTGGTAGTATCCGTCCACCAGGTCCAGCGCGCTGTACAGCGTGCAGCCGGCCATGTTGTTGAGGAACACGTCCTTGCGCGGGATCGGTGTCTGCGCAGGCACTGTCGCGCTGTTCAGCTTGTTGTAAGCATGAACCAGACGCCACTTTCCGTTCGGTTTACGAACACAGAAGGTAGGTGTCGAGTGCGGAGACTTCGACTCCCGCACCATGCCTGCCTTCGCCTTGGCGGCAAAGAAGGCATCAATGACTTCACACTGCTCCCGGGGAAGAGGCCATTGCCTCGTGACACAGTACTTCGTGCCCGGCACGAGGTCGATCTCGTGCCTGATTCCCCTGTCTGGTGGGAGTTTGGACGGCGGGTCCTTGGACACCACGTCCTCGAACTCCTTCACCAAGGGATACACCGGATCCTTCGGGTTCTTGAGGATCTCATAACCCATGCGCGACGCGCGCTGTCTTCGGAACTCTTCCAGGACGTCCTTGTCCATGACCGAGGACGAGTTCAACTCGGCCGTCGAAGGCTCCGGCCTAAGGAGAACCAACTCTGCGATCTCCCCGGCCTGTAGCTCGGCCAGGAAGTCCTCCATGGCGAGCTCTTCAAGGTTCAGTAATTCTGAAACCTCGGGCAGTGCTGTGAGCTGGACAGCCCCTGCCTTGACCCGACGACCGGTCACGCCGTCGAAGATGTGATAGCATTCTTCGGCGGCTGGAGTCCTCACTGGAGGCTCGGAGTCGCTGGCGACTGGCGTGGTCGGCCTCACGACTAAGCCCGGCTTGCGACGTGACCCTCGGGTGTCTTCGTCTTGTGGCACAGCCTTGACGGCACCACTGATCGTCTTGATCTTGTGCGGAACTATGTTACCCGCCTTGTTCTTGAGCGGAACTTGGTTACCCGCCTTGCTGGGTGGAACTATGTTACCCACCTCGCCGTGTGGAACTTGGTTACCCACACCAGGAGCGCCTCCAGCGCCTCCCGCATCAGTTATGGTCTGAGTGACCTCCTGTGGAACTATGTTACCCACATCGGAAGCGCCTGCAGTGCCTTCCTCATCAGTTTTGGTCTGAGTGACCTCGCGTGGAACTTGGTTACCCACGCCAGCGCCAGCGGCGCCTTCTCCAGCAGCGTCCGCTGCCTGCGGTACTTCGTTACCCGCATGTGGACCTACGTTACCCACCTGGTAGGTGCTGTCCAGCACCTCCACTCTTAGGCCTTGACCGGCCCGGTCGGAGTCGACGTCAGTCTCGACGGACCCCAAGAACTCGTTAGACGCTGCTGCGTCCTGGCGGCCCTCGCGGGCCCCAGCTGCTGCCAGAGGTGGGAACATGACTCACCAAAGCTCTGTCAGAGCGTGGGGGACGGCTAGCCCCGATGGCTTTGCCGCGCCAGTCTATCCAAGGCTCGTGCTTCTCCATCCACGGCATGCCAAGGATCAAGTCGTACTTGTCCATGTCTAGGACCAAGAACGGCTCCGTGCTGTCGAAGTCCTCGAACTTGACAGCGATGTCCATGTGGACCCGAGGTACTTCTACCACTGTACCGTCGGCCAGTCTTACTGAGACCAGCCCGTTGCCTTTGCTGCCTCGCAGCGCATCGGCGTACTTGTCGCGATTACATGCGACAGTCTGGCGGCGCGCAAAGTTCTTTGACGCCCCAGAGTCGATCAAGATTCTCAAGGGATGATCGTATCCCGGTACACTCGCGTATACCACAAGCAGCCCACCGCTGCCCTTCTCCGCTTCGAGAGTACACAGACTCTCAGGGGCTAAGTCCCCATGGCGTGCGCCACCCGCACGCCCCTCATGAAGACTTAGTGTTTCCCCAGTAGGGCGCCCCGCCCCTACTGGTGTCCGGCGTTCCCCTGGTTCCTGGGGCGCGGCTTCTGCCAGCGACCCCTAGAACCAAAGGGCCTCGAAAAGAACTTCTTCTTCAGTCCTCCCGCGGGACAGGCACGCTTCATGTGCCCAAGCTTGCCACAGCCGTAGCAGCGAATGTCGCTCTGCTCGGCCATGCCCAGATCCATGGGAACCGGCCCGTTGGTCGCTCCACTACCGGAGTTACCACTAGGCGCACCGCCAGAGGCAGGGTTGCTCTGCCATACCGTGGCGGGGGTACGAGCCTGCTTGTGGCTGTACTCCTCCTGGAGGGCAATCTGAATCGCCTCCTCCATAGTGTTCGCTTGCACACGGAACAGTTGCGTGCGGGCAGGGCCGACACGCAGACCGTCCATGAACACGGTCACCTTGATGTGTTCAGGCAGGGGGTTCCCCACCAGAGAGGCCGTGAGCACTCGCATCTCCTGGATGTACTCATGCAGCTCGCGCCTTCCTTGTTTGCAGGCGAGGAAGCGCAAGCGCTGGCGGTACTCGTAGTTCGCCGGGAGGAACGCGGCCCGCAGCTGTTCGCACAGCTGGGACCATGATGCGAAGCATCCAGGCGCCGTCGCTTCGCGCGTGTACGCCCAACTCTTAGCGCGACCACTAAGGTTGGAGAGCGCAAAGGCGACGCGGAGTCGCTCGTCCGAGACAAGAGCCGCGTCCATCGCGAGCTCAACTTCTCGAACCCAGAAGTGGAGGTTCTCTCCTTCCTTCCCTTCGAAGGGGTGAACCTTCAGCCGCAGAGGCTTCGGTTGCACCGGCTTCGGCACGGCCGCAGTGGCCTGCAGCCCCTGAACGTGGGCGATGAGCCCTCGCTCGTAGGTGTCGAACGCGTTGATACGCTCAACCTGCTCAGCCGGCGTCGCCGCCGCTAAGCTGCGCAGGGCATCTGTCCCGAAGATGCCTGCCATCTTCCGAACGGACTCATACTGCGAGTCGTTCAGATGAGGAAACTCTGTCCGATCCATCTTGGCTCCCTCGATGAGACCAGAGAGGATTCAGGTAGTCCAATCTACCCGCGTAGGCGTAAGATTGACTACAAGTGCTACCAAGTGTGACGGGGCACACAACACTTCTTAACAGAGGAAGCTGGAGTATACAAACTCCAAGTGAACAGCCGTTCACGTGTCCCTGGTCTGAAGGGGACGACTTGACTTGCAAAAGAGGTAGATCTAAGACTGAATGTATTTATAGGTTGGTACAGATTTGGCCTGCATACAAATCCTAAGTTGCCTATAATTTGTTCCATACAAAATGTATCTGTTGGCTCTGAGGCCACTTGGTCACTATCCCGAGGAGTGACCGATGGCTACATGACTGATGTAGCCATCCCTGAATAGTGACAGGGTCACTATTCCATGTAACCCCGTTACAGTAGGGGCCGATCCATGTCACCAGTAGTTTGTTGTGACGTCGCTCATCGACACGTGATCGTAGTACGTAATCACCCACAGAGAAGTTGACCTCTTGTGCACCCCTGGACCTTCTCTTGTTGAGGAGCGTGATCTTCTCACGCTTGTCCGTAACGGCCCGATGCATGCCTTCAATACTCGATCGCAACTTGGTCAGCGCTTGTTCGATTGGTGTGTTCGAGGTAGACACCTCACGGGGTTCTTTTCCAGGAAGGTAAAGCACGTAGGTTGGGGCTGGGCACGGTAATCCGGTAAAGACTTCAACCGGGGCTCTGTTGGCAAGAGAAGCCACCGGTGAGTGGTTCATGTTGGCCTGGACCAGTGGCACCAAATACATCCAATCTTCGTGCGAGATACGGTACTCCAGTATCATAGTGCGCAGCACTTGCAGGATGTCTCTGTTTGCACGCTCCACCGAGCCATTCACCCACGGACAGTAGGCGACGACAAAATTTTGTTGGCACTTCAGACGTTTGCATAGTTCGGCCATCACATGATTCTTGAAGTGCGTTCCGTTGTCGCTGAGCCACTGCGAAGGGATGCCGAAACGACTGTGCCACCCCAGTAGTCCTTCCACAGTAACTTCACTAGTCGGAGTATCACAGGGTACCAACTCGCAGAAATGGCTGAAATTATCCTTCATCACCAAAAGGTACTTGCAGGTACCGAATCCGTCTCCCAGAAACAGGAAATCGAAGTGGAGGGCTTCATTGCGTGTGTCAGCTCGGTACAGTTCGCCCCACGGTCGTGGGATAATCTTACCCCCCTTTGCATGCAGACACAGCAAGCAAGAGCGTAGGAATCGTCGCACGATCTTAGCCAAGCCCTCGATGGTAAACACGCGCTGAAGGTGGTTCAACCTGACAGCCTCACCACGGTGTCCCTGCGCCCCACAGTGCGCAATAATCATCAGTCGCTGCACAAGCTCTCTTGCGGTAGCAGGAATCCAAATAGTACTGCCACACCACAACACGCCATTGTCGTCTCGCTCACAACCAGTAGGAGCAGCACTCGCGTGCGCAGCTTGCGTTGCAGCAACTTCCTCCATCGTTGGCCAGAGAAACCCGTCCTGATCCAGCGGTCGTAGCAGTGGTCGACGCTGGGCACGGGCCTGCAGCCGGGTAACACGTTTGAACGTAGTCGTAGCCGAAGGGGAACTACCACCCCACCGACTAATCAGGTCCGCCCACAAGTTGTTTGTCCCTTCGATGTGTACGATCGTGTAGCGAAACTCCATAAGCTTGACAGACCAGCGAAGCAGTTTGCCTCTCACATGTTTCTTAATCTCCTGACCAGGGGCGAAAATGTGGATGAGGTTGCGGTGGTCGCAGAAGATCTTAAACCCACCGGGCCGCAACAGAACGTAGTCGAGGTCTTCACAAGAAAGCACAATAGGGTAGCCTTCCTTCTCGATCACGCTCCAATGCTTTTGCGCTCCATGGAAATTACCGCCCTTGCAAATGAGCAATTCATGGGCTTGGTCGGTGACGGCCACACCAGGTTTCCACACTGCCACTTGCGTGAGGATCGAGGCCCAGCCATCATCACTAGCGTCGACAAACAAGCAGAATGTTGCGCCATCTCGAGGGTACGCGAGCTGCGCAGACTGCTGCAACAGCGTCTTCACCTGGTTGAAGCTGTTCACCTCCTCAGCGTTCAGATTCACGGCGATCCCCGAAGCAACACGCTTCGTCTTGCGCTTGCCGCTCAACGCCACATCCAGGCACTGCTGCAAGGGCTGCACGACACGCGCATAGTCTATGAGGGAGTCGTGCATCCAATTTGTCGCGCAGATAAACTGTTGGAGCTGCCCCGCGGTTTGCGGCAATGGCATAGCCGTGAGCCCATCGATCCTCTTGGGGTCGTGGCGAATGCCGTTCTGGTCGATGACTTTCCCGCACCACGTCACGGACTGCTGGTAGAGCGAAGACTTCTTCAAACTCAGCTTCAGTCCAAACTCATGCACAAGGTCGAACAGTTTCTCCACTACCGACAGGTACTCGGTGATCGTGTCCGCAAAAAGCAGCAAGTCGTCGATCCAGATGAGCAGATACTCATGCAACAGCTCCGCGAAACAATCCTCCATGGACACTTGGAAATGAAGAGCTGAGTCGCAGCTTCCCTGCATGACCCGGGTCGGCGTGAACACCCCCTCGTCTGTCATGTACGAGAGCATTTCACGGCTTTCCTCAGCTACACTGTGGTGTGGTAATACCACTAAAATTCTCTTCTACCAAAAGGTATTAGAGACACCAGCAACACGCTAACCCGCAAAGGTAAGCGCTTATTGGATCAAAACCTGAAGACCAGGAACGATCCCTTACACCGGGTCGGTTGCAAGCGCCTCTGTGCACCTTAGGTTGTCTTCGGTCAACCCAAAAACCTGTACCGCTAGCCACGAGCTAAGGCTAGGATACTATGTAGCGCTTTCGCGCAACCCCACTGCAGTCCCTCAGAAAGGAAGGGTACCGGCGTGTTAGGCCTTATACAGGGGGACCAAGGTAAAACCTCGGTAGGTAGACTAATACACTCAGGGACACTCTTGTCCCACAAATATACAGTGAACGACACTCCTATGTCGCTCTTGCCTCTCCGGCCACGCCAACTCTTGGCGCCGCCAAGGAAACTCTCGGTCAAAGCACGATAAGCTCCCCGACAGGCATCCACACGCAGCCGAGCGTGTCCAGGCACTACAATAAGCTAGCTACACTTACCGAAGTCGGACTTGACCCTTGTTGGCTTTGGGGGAAGACTGTCTTTTTATTACTGAGTTTTATGAGGCCCAGGGGGCCTCGTTCTGGTCATCCTATGATGAGTCCTATGTCCCTATACAAATATCTAGTGTGAACGATCGCAATAAGGCGATTCCGGACACATCAAATGACGACCGCGGTCACACTAATAAGTGCGGTCGAAGTACGCAACTAAATGCATCTGTACCTAAAAGTGGGTACCACGAAGCCTCGCTCGGGGTTCTATTAGGACCCGACGAGGCTCCGGCCACTGACTGTCACTCCAACGAGGATAATGTCGTCATCCAATCAGAAGTAGCCATCTCCGTCTCTCGCTGGGTCGCTTCTTCATGGAACTTGACCTTCGGGCCGGCGAGGCAATCACCTTGGAAACACACAATTTCCGATACCACAACTGCCCCCGCCTCGACGCGAGCCTCCGACACTGGTGAGCGTCTAGGCGCCTTCGGTGCTTTGACTCCATGGCCCCTCAGTCGCGCGCATTCGGCGACGCGGCTACTGCAGCTCTTCGAAGCCTCCAATGTGCTGGCCCGGTACGTTCACCACTCTTGTCGCTCCTCATCGTCACCTCGACTCTCGTTGTTGACTCCATCTACTCCTTGGTCATCTCAGGGAGCTGTTGAAGCCGCCACCGACGTTTGGGGTCGTCGTCCGGCGCGCCTGGCTCGTTCGACGATGCTATCACCGCTGGTGCTGTACCACCAGCCCCATCCGCTCCTGCTGATGACCTTGCGCTCCTTCCTGCCGCCGCGGAGGTGTCGGTCGACCAACCACGAGGTTCCTCCTGTGGTATTGCGTCTTCTGCTAGGACCACCGACACTTTGAGAACGCTTGAAGCCGCTACGGTGGCACGGCGACGCACACGCCAGGAGTATTCCGGTGGTCGTATGGTCCGACCTTGGTCGCTCCATCGATGTCATGCGGACTGCTGGTCGTTGCATCTTGGTTCCATTTGCTCCATCTTCACTGGCGTCTTCTGCCGCGTGTTCAACTCGAGCAGAACGGCGGTCGGTAGCTTTCCAATCCGTAGCCTATCCATTGCTACACCACCGGAATCCCGGTGGTCGTATGGTCCGACGTTGGTTGTGCGATCGATGTCCCGCGTACTGCCCCTTGTGTACACCTTGGCTTCGTCTCCTCGATGGCATCGGCGCCTGCTTTAGATAGCGTTGATTGGCCCGAGGGTCGAACGGAGCAACACGCCCTGCCTCACGTCTGGCCTCAATACCCAAGTACCGGGCTCCGGTGGTCGTATGGTCCGACCTTCCATGAACGTGCTGAAGGCCGCCGCTCGTCACACCTCGGTCGCATACTTTTTCCATCACCGGCATCTGCAGTAGCTAGACCTGCATCGTCCGAGGGTTCAACGGCAAGTGCAGTAGTCAGGAAATGCGTTGACCCGACCAGCGTGACACCATTAAAGCGCCGGGACTTCGGTGGTCGTAACGGAGGCAGGGTTGGTTGCCCCAATTTGAAGCCCGCGAATCGCAGCACCGCCATCGTTGGTCACACTGCCACTTGATTCGTTATCACTCGGAGATGGTGTAGCTGTGTCGACCGTGGTTTCGTTGCCTTCGTTCCACAGTTCCATACGGGTTTCCGGTGGTCGTAACCAAGTCGGGGTTAGTTGCCCAGTCTGTGGCTCGAGAACCACCGCACCAGAAACGTCGGTCGTGACTGCAACTGCTTCCTCGTTGGCGTGCGAAACCGTACCAGTGTTGACCGTGATTCGTGATGCACTTACAGCAAATAGTCGGTGGTCGCAACGTAAGGTCTGGATGCCCCAGCCTCCACCAGCGACCCACTGTGTTGCAATCACATCTCTTCGAGCCGCACCAATTGCCGTTCACGGTTCCAACACTTTCGGCGCAGGCTACAGCAGGTACCGCTGCCTTGGGTGAGACTTAGTTGTCGACCGTAGCGGTCCCAGATCCACTCGTATCTCCACTTCACCATCAAATCCATACATAGTCCCAAGTCGAGGTCTGGTGCGCAGGCGCGAACTTCTTCCACGTTAATGTCGACGTTCGAAGACTCGTTCACCCTTGCTTGAGCTTCGTCCTTGTTCGTTTCAAGCCGCAATCTTCTCTCGCGTCAACGTACATCGCATTCAATACTCGGTCGCGGTTCCCAGAGCTTCTTACCATCCTTCGACCGCAGTGGATGCCCCAAATGAGGCTTGATTCGGAGCTGTAGCAACCGGGTTCCGTCTCGTTTTCCAGCGACAGGGTCAGGCTTGGGCTCGTTGAAGACCAGACTCGGTTCGCGGAAGACCGAGCTTACTTTCATTAGCCCCGTTGCGGGTATGTTTTGCATGACACACCGATTTTGACAACCGCACGCCCGGTTCGCTGCCAGTATCAGGTGTTCGACAGATTACACATCCTCTACACCATCAACTCCATACTCAACCAAGAAGTCGAGCACGCTTGCCCGAGCTACTCCCACACGAACCACTGCGTCCGAAGCCTCGGTCGCCCTCCCATTCGCTTCATCACCACTTGTTTCGTCTGTTGAGGGTTTGACCGAGGCTTGCTTGCGTCTTCTTGACTCCATTCCAATCTCCATTCCATCGTGACTCGTTCACATAACATGCAACATGCACATTCCAGTAACTTCCTTCGTCTGTCACTGCGAGCTGGATACCCCTCGCAGGCAGTTCTGAGGCGAGGCGGGTGAACGCCTTTATCGTCCAGGGTGTATAGCTTGCGTGCCCAGCAAGGGGAGTCCAAACGGAAAACCCAAGTGGGGGTCAGTCTCCAATTGGAATACGAGTATCCCGACCGGGGTTGGCGTGTGACCTTGTGTAATCCCTCTCGGTAGCGTTTATCTTCGGTAAGTCCGGAGTTCACCACCTGAGTTGCTTTCACAGTATCAATCAGATACAGAATAATACAATCGCCCACGTTCGTTTCCAAACGGAGTCAATACAGCTGGGGGTCAGACTATTAGTGGAGTCGTCCCAATACACCAATCAATACAAACAGAGAGTTAAACGATATGCAGCCGCTCTTATTCTTTCGGACCCTTGAGCGGTGGGTCTTCGGTCCAGTCAACAAAGCCTTATTCAGAACCCTGGTCAGTCCCAAACTCACTGGCTTATTCAAATCAATAATCGCGCACCACTCCCGACGCCGAACACTAGGATTCGTTCCGGGAGACCAATCGCTCCAAACACAAATATACAGTCCTACCACACAGCAGTCTCTCAATCAAGTTCAAGGGGTGACTACTAACAACCTCCCAAACCGCAAGTTAATATGAAATGGGTTACCGTTCGGTTCGCCAACTGGAATATGAAATGGCGGATCACTCCTTGGCGCGCGTCGCCGCAGTCCCCACCAATTAGATCTCTAGGTCTTAGTGGAGACTCGCACAACGGGCGTACGCGTGCCCGAGGTGACCTTATCCGCAAGAAACACGTCGCCGGGCCCGGGGAATGACTTCCTGAGGCTTGGCCGGCCGACTTGTCACTTACAAGGCAAAACGAACTCTCTGTTGATTTTAGTGCTAGACGATCTCTACTAGCTATCTTTCCACATGCAGGCTTCACTTTTATCTTGGTTTCACTATGGGTCTCGGTGGCGTAATCATCTTGAACATCCGGAGACACGCAAGGAATCAGGCGACCCCTCGTGCATAACAGATCCTGGTCGGTCGTGCTGGTCGGTCGTTAACATCTTGTCCCAACTATACTTGAAGTTTCGAATCTTCGGTGATGGGTGACCACTGGATTTTTCCTCCGCAGATTCAAGGACCCATCCGGATCCAGACTAGCTCTCCATCTCGATCCAGATCCAGAACTCCAGCCATCCATCGGGATTACTGCTCACCATGGCGCCTCTGCGTCATCGCTTGGCCTCGATTCACGATCGGTCGGCAACAGCAACAGCGCACATGCCTTCGGGAGCATCCACCACACACTGAGCACTCTGGCGCGTGCCAACAGATCGTCCTTCACAACGCTTCATCACTCGTAGCAGCCCAAATTGTCTGGAGCGCGTCGTCCAGAACCAAACCATGAATGTCAACCAAGCTCACTCACCGCGCCCCAGCCGCACTCATCTTAGAAGTAAGACGTCTTCCGGAGAGAACAATGACAGCGCCTTCCGGAATGAGGATCTTGAGTCCGGTCACTTCGCTGATGATATGTCCGGGCAACGTTGGAGATGGCACTTGCGGAAATTTGCAAATTGCCTCGCCACAACCGTCCCTCTCATTTTGAGCTTTCACGGAGAAGTCAACTTCGAGATGACAGGTCACGATGAGACCTGGCGACTCCAAACGTAATGCCTGGACAGACTATCCACAACGCCTGGGCCAACCGCCCAATCGGGAGCATCTGGACCCGGCGAAATGCGAATCTTGTTCAGCTTGTCGCACCGGCATCCACCATCTTCATCACGGAGACACGACGAGCAAGATGGACATGCCACCGAAGCGCGCGCCACGCAGTGCAGGCACGCGCGTTTGCGGTCAGGTGTAGGTCCGCGCGCAACTCACGACGACGGCTTTAATGTACCGATGGGTGGCCGAAACACCGCGGACTGCATCGACAGTAATACCCCTCACAGCATCAGAGATCTGCGCACAGTAGTCCAGCTCGTCAAGTCTGGATCCAGTTCGAAATATCCAAAGCGCAGCAACCATCCGGATGTACCAGCGCTTATCAGCTGCAACAGACCGTCCCACTACACCGTCACCTCGTTCCAGATTCTTCCTCTCGCTTGGCGTCCGGTCTCCTCGAGCGTAATTCCAGTTCACAATCACGATCAAACCAGTCTTCCGACGCATCGCAATCCAGTCACACAAATGCTGCCGACTCCAGACTGCAACTAGACCCTTGGATCAGTCAACCGATCTCGACCCACATGGGGCGGGCCTCCAGCGTTGTTCGCAATGTCAAAGTCGCAGAGCAGCTCACAGTCAAGGTGTGATTCCGGAAACCACATCGCTTTCGTGCAGAGCTCCAGTTTGACTAGGCACTCCCGACTCCGGCAGGACGTGCGCGAATCTTGGGACCATCGGAGATCCAGAATGGCTTCCACTTTGTACGCGTCCCCTTCGAAATCAGCTTTGCACTGGTCATTTGGAATCGTTAGCGCGTCCGCATGGACATGTTCGCTAAGGGCACGATCCCCGTGTGGAAAACCATCGCCCCAGTCAACTTCGTCCAGGCAGATAGAATCGAAAAACTCGTCCCCGTCTGGATCAACTTCGCCTGAAGAATACTCATCAGTCTCCGAATTTTCCTCGTGTACACCATTGCGTTTGTGGGTCAGCGGCCGATGTATCTCCGGGTCGTCCGTACCATCCGATGTGTCGCCAGTACCTCCTGGATCTGGAAGCATGTCGCCCCTGGAGTGGCTTGTCGGAACGGTGCACTCCGGTGGTTTGCAGGTCGAAGATATGGCATCCCGAACAATATGAACCAACTTGTCGGAGACTGTTTCTTTCTTGGGCATCTTTTGAGTTGTCGCAGGAAATCTTCTTCCGATTCGGATCGAGTCAACAACCGCTTCGGCCATTCGCATTCTTCCGTTTCGACACTGATCCGCCCCGAGTTCCGTAGCGTTTGACCCAGTCGTTCCGCTCGAAGTTTTGATTGAATTGCATCTTCACTCCAACGAATCAGCCGCTGCCATTCCCGATATCTTCGTAAACCCGGTCGGACAAATGAACCTGCTTTCGGAAAGCATCCAAACTCGACGATCCGACCGATCGGAGTTCCGGCGTCCAACCAAAGCATTTGATTGGAGATGTTTACGACCTTCAGAGCCACCGCCCATGACTTCACAGCGTAGATGACATTCGTCACCCAGCGTTCGCCTCGGCCAGGCCAGACGACTTCGCGCTGCGGATTGGTCCGTCCGTACTGGATCCGCACAACTGCGGTCCGGGACGAAGGTGGAGCGTCTCTGGCGGTGTGATAGGCAGGTCCAGACCACCGTTCTTCAGAAAGGCTTCTTGTTTGGAGACCACAACGCGTGCTTCGTCTGGACGTTTATCATCTCGATCCGCCAATCTCACTCCAGCCGAATACATGAACTCCGTTCCGAACAGCGCATCGACTCCCTCGCCGACATTTGCCACGAGGACATCCAAAATGTATACAACATTTGAATCCAATGTGATCTTGACTTCAGCACTCGCGGTTACGATTGTTGGAACCCGTCCCAGACCTGTCACTCGGAACGGCTCACAGAAGCGTAGTTTGAGCTTGAGCCCACGCGCGAGGTTCAGACTCACTACGCATGCTGATATTCCAGAGTCCAGGAGTATTCCAGTTCGACGTCCATTCACAGCTCCATCAACCATCGCCAAACGCTTCATTCCATCCGACAGGTGATCGCTCCACCAACCACGACGTTCACCCGGTTTTAATCGGATCTCGACGACTCCATCCGGATTAGACAGGTCCAAACGAGACGATCCCAACTCAAGTTTCGGACCAACGTACGCGAATGCACACAATTCAGGGGGGTTAAGCCCGGCGCGATCTGGATCCCCATCCAGCGGGCTCGCTAGTTTAAATGACGCCCCCCAGAGTCTGTATCTCCACCCAAAAGTTGGTTCCGAAGCGAAGACGGAAGATCCTTCACTAGCCCTTGACGGACCAGATTCTGAACAGTCTTGAACAAATCCAATTCCGGACATGCGCCATCGTGAGTTCTGCGGTAATGTGGACATAGGTCCCGTTTCCAAAACCGTTCCGGCTTGACATTGTCAGGTGGACCACCAGTCCGAGCAAGGTAGACTGGGTTTGAACTTGGCGACTGGATACGTTTCTTTGGAGGGGCTTGAACAACCCTCTTCGACAGAGTTGTATCAGACTCGTCGTCCAGAAACATGTCATGATGTCGCTTCAAAACATACTCCATATCCTTCAAGCTGTGAACTCGCTGGCCTTGGAGGGTTGATCGCAGTCTAGTGTCCAAAAGTTTCTTCATGAACACCTTCAGATGGCGTTCTCGAGCCTTGCTGGACGATTTGAAGTCCAAACCAGCCTTCTTTGCGACCTTGTTCAACCGGTAGTAGAACTCGAGAGGGGACTCGGATTTCTTCTGAATCATCGTGTAGTATCGTTCCGAGTCCGACGTCTTGGCTTTGCAGTACCTCTCCCGGAAGGCCTTCAGAAAACGCTTCCAGTCCCGACGCACCTTGAGTTCCAAGTTCGCTCTCCAGTTCCGCACGGGTGCCGGTATCTTGAGCTTCATCTCGTACATCTTCACTTGGTCTGTCCATCCGCCTTGGGTAGCCATGCTTTGGAACCGCTCCAACCAACGAATCCTTGTTGCCAGCGAGGCTTTCGGATCAAAGTCCTCCAGCGTGTTCGAATTCACGAACGGCTTGAACGTGTACACCGTAGTGCCTCCTTGCGCAGTCTTCATCGTCACTCCAGGCGTCACGTCTCCGAACGAGCTGCTGTCCGAACTGTTACTCGAGTCCGATTCAGAGTTGGAGTCCGAGCTCGGGTCGGAGTCCGACGGATCGCCATGACGGCGAGATTTGCCAGATTTCCTCTTGCGAGACGACTCGCGCTTTCGTGGCTCGGGCGACTTGGACGTTCCATACGATGACCATCCAGGCGCTCTGCTTGACGTCGATCGGGTCGGCGCAGGGGGCTTCGATTCGGACACGGGTTCAACCTTCACCTTCGGGGCGGTCACCTTCGAAGCTTGCGCCGCAGCGGGCTGCCTGAAGCTCACCGCTTTAGCCGCGTTCAATGTCTCCTGCAGTTGGGACGCCAGGAATTCGTCGGTGTTCTTCATGTCCTGTCCCATACGCCCCGCGCTTGCACGGTCGTTGATTACGCCACTGGATTCTCGACTGGATTTCCGGTCTGAAGTTGCTCGATCGGACTGTCCATGCCCTTGAGTTGCCGGATCAGACTGGATTTTTTCCGCAGATCCTTGATCTTGGGCCGATGTCGTCTGAAGGTTGCGCAACTGTCCCACGAGAAACTTCTGGAGATTCTTGGCCGTCAGTCGCTCTTGGTCTCGATCCATCCGCAAGTCACGCAAGTCCTGCTGGACAGCGGCCATCATGGCGGCCGTGCGCTCGGCTTCTTCAGCTTGGCGCGCCTCCACATGGGCCTGGTAGTGTCCAAGCAGTGCTTCAGACCGCTCTCGTTCCAGACGCGCAGCCTCCATGCGAAGCGCTTCCAGAGTCTCCGCCTCGCGGCGAACTTGACTGTCGTCATGGGAACTCGGGACGACACCTTCCATTGGTCGAGCCTCCGAAAGCTGCTCCCGAACCATCCGTCCAAGCTCTGCCTTCAGCGCCAGTCCAAGCTTCTCGAGTGTCGAGCCCTGGGTGTTCTCCATGCGGGACACCGCATCCTGCAGCTGCCTCATTGTGTTCAAGGCGATCTGCGTGGCGCCTGATGATCCCGATCCGGCCGAAGACTCTGATCGGAACGACCGAGCGGATCGGCCAGAGCGTCCGGACATGGAGTGTCGGTCCGACCTCCTTGAGTGTCGACTTCTGGAACTCCGGGGATGTCCGAGATCATCCTCGCTGTCAGAGCTTCCGGACGAAGGACTTCGACGGTGACCATGTCGACGCGAGTGACTTCCAGGCTTTGGTCTTCGCTTCCGAACATCAGTCGACCCAGACTCCGACATAACGACATCGTCCTGGTCAACTGGCGTCGGGGCGGGCGGAACCACTTCGCGCTTGATGTACATCGCCATCCCATCTCCAGCTGGAATGTCTCCACCTTGGGCCATCATTGCCATCGGCATGTGGCTTCCGGCGAACCTGCCAACGCTCCATCCGGACGAAAGTGAGGAGCTGTCCCTCGACGTGAACGTCCCAGACGAAGCGCTTGTCAAGGATTGATCGGACCCGCCCGACACCCCAAAGAGACTTGGGGTCTGGATGGATGCACTTCGATCGGACATGGTGCTCCTCGACCCAGCGTGTTGGAGAGATACCTCCGGAGATATCGTGAGCAGAGATTCCGGAGTCGGACTTGGCGGGGCTTCCGGGCGCGGCGGCAAGTGTTGCGGACGCTTCGGTTGGGGCTCGGAGTCGGCAGACCCTCGCGGACTTCGCGTCTTCCGGAGCCCAGCTACCTTCAACTGCAGCACGTACTCACGTCCAAGTAAGTTAGCCTCGTAGTCGTTCATCAGTAAATCTCCATCTCGATCTTCGGCATGATACTCCAAACGTGGTGGTCTCGAATCAGTCTGGCCGGAAACTTCTAATCGGCGCTGAGCTTCTCGGGCGGCGTCAACTAACTGTCTCCACTCGATCAACTCGACGGCCAGCAACTGCAACAAGTCCGAAACCACTCGACGAACCAGATCTGGATGCACCTTGTTGGCCCGCGTTCGGAACCAACCAGGAACCAAATTCACAAACTCGAAGCCGGCTTCGAAAAGCAGAGTCTGAATGACCGCAGCACACTCTCGCGGAGAAAACAATCCAGGCGGAACTAGGACAGCGTTCAGATCTTGGGCTGCTCCAAACGATACCCGCTTGAGCTGCATCTCCGAAATCCAAGCGTCGGCCTGACTCGCCATCGCCATGCGTCGATCCAAATACTCCGATGTCATCAGGACAGCAGAGACGTATGATCCGGAATCCAAGCTGCCCGGTGTCCAGTCGGTCTTCACAGTCGGGGGGACACTCCTTTCGGACTCGTCCCGTTCCCAGCGTCGAACTTGATCGGCCACGTAGGTCTTGGCTTCAGCTTCCGTCATCAATGTCTTCGGCGCCCCAGACACTTCCTTCGCTGGTTCTTCAGCTTGGTCGTCTCCAGTCAAATCAATGACATCCGGATCGGGCTTCACATTCGGAACCGGAGCTGACGGCACTTGTCGTTGGGTCGGAGTCGGTGATCCTTTCGCATCATCCAGCACTTCGTCTTCTCGAACGGTCGTCAGCGGACCTTCCCCCTTGATCGTCGGCGCTCCAGAATCCAGAACATCGACTTCTTCTTCCGGCTGAGGAGAATCCGGAACTCGATCCTCAGCCGGGGGCTCAACCTTGTCGGCGCCTCCCGCAGACGCCTCTTCGGACTTGTCCTGGTTGGACTCGTCCTCGTCAACCGGATCTCGAACTGAGTCGGCTGACTCCAAGTCGGCTTGGTTTCCCGAAACTTCTTCCGAAGCTTCATCCGGATTCACTTGGTGCGCCTCCGAACTTCCAGCTCCAGCTGTCGTCTCAGACCTCGCTGCCGACTTCGCCTCTCGGGCTGCCTTGCGCTTTGCAGCGCGCGACTTCCGAGCAGTCTTCTCCACTTGTTCCAGAGTCTCCTGCTCTTCAGGCGGCAGCCCCTGCACTCGACGCGACGAGCGTGACGCCTCACCGCGCTCCTGACCGTCGCGTCCAACTTCACGTGCGCCTTCACTTCCAGCCATACTTAACAAACGATCAGAAAGTTAGTTAGCAATCAGCACCCTTCTGAACCTTGATCGAAAACGATATAAAAAAGCAACTCGGTGAAATCCTAGACTTCCAAATCCGGGCACGCGCACCAGCTGAGGCGAGGCGGGTGAACGCCTTTATCGTCCAGGGTGTATAGCTTGCGTGCCCAGCAAGGGGAGTCCAAACGGAAAACCCAAGTGGGGGTCAGTCTCCAATTGGAATACGAGTATCCCGACCGGGGTTGGCGTGTGACCTTGTGTAATCCCTCTCGGTAGCGTTTATCTTCGGTAAGTCCGGAGTTCACCACCTGAGTTGCTTTCACAGTATCAATCAGATACAGAATAATACAATCGCCCACGTTCGTTTCCAAACGGAGTCAATACAGCTGGGGGTCAGACTATTAGTGGAGTCGTCCCAATACACCAATCAATACAAACAGAGAGTTAAACGATATGCAGCCGCTCTTATTCTTTCGGACCCTTGAGCGGTGGGTCTTCGGTCCAGTCAACAAAGCCTTATTCAGAACCCTGGTCAGTCCCAAACTCACTGGCTTATTCAAATCAATAATCGCGCACCACTCCCGACGCCGAACACTAGGATTCGTTCCGGGAGACCAATCGCTCCAAACACAAATATACAGTCCTACCACA
Source organism: Phytophthora vignae f. sp. vignae (assembly GCA_016169955.1). Taxonomy (NCBI): domain Eukaryota; phylum Oomycota; class Peronosporomycetes; order Peronosporales; family Peronosporaceae; genus Phytophthora; species Phytophthora vignae. The sequence goes on along the minus strand of JABJUM010000024.1, from coordinate 962,499 downwards.
CAGCAGTCTCTCAATCAAGTTCAAGGGGTGACTACTAACAACCTCCCAAACCGCAAGTTAATATGAAATGGGTTACCGTTCGGTTCGCCAACTGGAATATGAAATGGCGGATCACTCCTTGGCGCGCGTCGCCGCAGTCCCCACCAATTAGATCTCTAGGTCTTAGTGGAGACTCGCACAACGGGCGTACGCGTGCCCGAGGTGACCTTATCCGCAAGAAACACGTCGCCGGGCCCGGGGAATGACTTCCTGAGGCTTGGCCGGCCGACTTGTCACTTACAAGGCAAAACGAACTCTCTGTTGATTTTAGTGCTAGACGATCTCTACTAGCTATCTTTCCACATGCAGGCTTCACTTTTATCTTGGTTTCACTATGGGTCTCGGTGGCGTAATCATCTTGAACATCCGGAGACACGCAAGGAATCAGGCGACCCCTCGTGCATAACAGATCCTGGTCGGTCGTGCTGGTCGGTCGTTAACATCTTGTCCCAACTATACTTGAAGTTTCGAATCTTCGATGATGGGTGACCACTGGATTTTTCCTCCGCAGATTCAAGGACCCATCCGGATCCAGACTAGCTCTCCATCTCGATCCAGATCCAGAACTCCAGCCATCCATCGGGATTACTGCTCACCATGGCGCCTCTGCGTCATCGCTTGGCCTCGATTCACGATCGGTCGGCAACAGCAACAGCGCACATGCCTTCGGGAGCATCCACCACACACTGAGCACTCTGGCGCGTGCCAACAGATCGTCCTTCACAACGCTTCATCACTCGTAGCAGCCCAAATTGTCTGGAGCGCGTCGTCCAGAACCAAACCATGAATGTCAACCAAGCTCACTCACCGCGCCCCAGCCGCACTCATCTTAGAAGTAAGACGTCTTCCGGAGAGAACAATGACAGCGCCTTCCGGAATGAGGATCTTGAGTCCGGTCACTTCGCTGATGATATGTCCGGGCAACGTTGGAGATGGCACTTGCGGAAATTTGCAAATTGCCTCGCCACAGTTCAATCATCGTCTCCAGTAGCTTCGTTCGTCTGACATCGCGGGCTGGATTGCCCCCGCGAGCAGTTTGATCGTCGTCATCGTATGCAGCTAGTCCTTGACCACGTGCAAACATAGCATGCTGGGCTCGCCGCTCGTACAATTCACCACCAAAGCGAGCGACGTTCGGCTGCGCACAGATACATCATCTCCGGTCCGTTCCACTTCGAAACCTCGACTAGCCCGCTACCGAGATTCAGCACTCGTGTCTTGGTTTACCTCGTTCCATGTAGGGCCAAATCCGAGTGGTAGGCTTCAGTCGAAGTATAGGTAGAGACTCCTGGGCGTAGTCGCTGAGGTTAATCTCGTTCGCGGTGTCATCACCCTCGACCGACCCCTCGGCACCCATGGCATGCATGACCGAGATATAGGTCGACTCCAGTAGTTGCTCAGGATCATCGATCGCACTTATATCCGAATTATCGAACTCAGTGTCGGCGTCAGCGGTGGTGGTTCCGGTTTCAGTAGGAACGTCGTTAGGCCCTGGGTCGTGTTCACCCCAGTCGACCTCGCTACTACACACCGCAGCCGACGTTTCTCCTAGCTCCAGGCTGGGCGTGGCGGTCCCTGTTGGCAGGACACCCCATGTAGTTGTCTTGGCCGCTGTTACCACGTCGCGGTCATCCTCCGAACCGTCGTTCGTCACGCCGTCACCATCATGCAGCTCACCACTGGCTTCCGATGCCTCAACTGAGGCCTGTGTCGCTCCCTGGCCGGTAGAGTCGGCACTACTGTTCGGATTCGCGGGCAGGTGACTCGGCCGGTTGAGCAGCGAATCTACGGGTTCGTCCAGGTGATCCGGTGCGCTGGCTTCGTCGTCCAAACCATCGTTCGACACACCAACACCTTCCACCTCAGTTGTATCAGCTTGAGCACCCTCGATCGAGCCTTCACTGACCCTGGGGTCGTTGCCGTAATCATGTACATCGGGTGACGAGTACTCATTACCCGACGATGCTTGTTGGCGGGTTCCCGGCCATGGCGGGGCATCCGGTGGCCTCGGCAGGATCTTCCGCGGCATCGGGTAAGCTCGGCGCTCGACCGCAGGCGGCTGTTTAGCCAACCATTGCTCGTAGCGGTGACGTTCCCGCCCTTGAAGGGTCTCGTCTCGACTCGTTGAGTAGGCTAGCACCTGCCACTCCTTGTACTTATTTGAGTCCAGTCTCGCGTAACCCCGCTCCCGCGGCAGTTTGCCACGAGGTACCCAGAGCACCACCGAGTCGTGCTTGGCGCACCGTGCAGCCGTGGTCGTAATGTTCGTCAGCCGTACCCATGCCGGCTGCCCCCGTCGAAGCCTCGTCACGGTCGGCACAAGCTTGTCCGTACGCCGTACCCATACATCGTATCCCGAACGAGGTAGCCGCTGACGCGGCAGTCGAAACTCTCGCCACTCGCGACCGGGGATGTATAAATCCTCGGTCGGCCCACACGAAGGATGCGTGCCGTAAGGTTCGTCATCTCGAACACTCTGCGACTTCAGCAGTGGTACCATGACCTCGTCCGGGAGGCGTGCGGTGCCGTGGAATAGATCCAGCCGGATTCCAGCCGGGATCATAAAATCCATTCCAAGGACCACATCCACCCCGGCACTGTGGTCCATTATCCACACTTCGAATTCGTAGACCTGCTCCCATCCGAGGGTGATTTTAACGAGCGCCCGTCGCCGGGTCTCCATCACCCCTGGGTTGATGCCGCGGACTTCGAGACTTCGTCCGTGGTCCAGAACTTCCCGCACGCGTAGTCGCTTGGCGAAGCTGGCAGAAATCACGCTAACATTCGCTCCGGTGTCGAGAAGGATCCTCGTTCGCGCATCGTCCACCGCGCCATGAACCAAAGCTCTCATTCGCTTCCTCTTGTCGTATCGTTGGGACGACCACCACCCCAGTCTCTCGCCAGGCAGCAGTCTTACTGCCCGGACGAGGCTCCGAGGTGGTCCTCTGACTTGGGCTAGGCTTGTGATCAAAGCCTCGGTCGGGTGTCCACCATGTTCTTCATCACCTTCTTCATCAATACCAGTCTCAACGAGACTTGCGCCTCGGTTTAATCCATTTTCCGTCGATCTCACACTTCCATTCTTCTTCAGGTCGTCAGGCCGTTTGCTTTCGCCTGTGAACGCGAACAGATAGTCCGCGTCAACAGCAGGCTCAGCTAACTGTGGCAGCCCGATTGGGGCCAACCCAGTTTCAGTTGGCGGGCTGCCTAGTTTAAATGGCTTCCATACACCAGGCTTTGCAGCTCTGGCGACAGATCCTTCTTGTCGACCTTGGACTTGAGGAGCTTGGTGAGCTCATGGAGTGCCTCGCACTTCCCAGCATCGTGCACCTGTTTGCACAGTTTGCACCGCCGGTAGCAGAAGTGCACCGAGTGGGACGGGCTTCCGCATGCTACGCATGGCCCATACTGGCGCCGGCCGTCTCGTTCACGGTTGGACGGGCCTCCACTGCTCCTGAAACGTCGGTTGTCAGACCGACCGAACGTCCCTTCGGCTGCGGCCCTACGCTCAGCGTCGTTGGCGGCCGCGACATGTCCCGTGGAGCCGTCCGAGTCATAATCCGCGTCCGAACCCTCGTCCGAACGCTGATCATCCGAGTATTGGCGCTCATGCTCGAAGTAATCCTCGTTCGCCTCACCAGCACGTCGGGAGGCGTGCGAAGCTTGGTTGCGTGCACCGACCGAGCCTCCGACGTTCCATTCCGCCATGACATCGGCTAACGCGTCGACCAAAGTCACCCTCGATCGGTACGGAGATGCATCGCGTCGGTCCCGACGGCGGTCGTCATCGCGGCGATCGTTGCGGCGGTCGTCGTCACGGTAGCGTTGTTCACGGCGGTATCCTCCACGAGAATCCTCGTTCAACCTCGCATCACGTCGGCGACCATCATCTTGGCTCCTAGAGCGCCGGAACGACGACTCGCGAGTTGATTTGCGGTCGCGGTGGCGCAGGATGTCGTTGATCATGTCTTCGAGGTCATGAATGCTTTTGACCCGCACGTGGCACAGACGGTCTTCTAAGTTTCGGTCGTCACACGTAACCAAGAAGTGCTCCACGTGGTCCTTCGCGTCGCGTCCACCGTTCTCAAACTGTACGCCGGCGTTGCGAGCATAGCCGTTGAGCCGGTTGAGGTAGTCACATACGTGCTCCTTGTCCTCTCGCTTGGCCGAGTAATACCGAGCCCTCGCAGACTGGGAGAACTTCGAACAGTAGTACTTGATGAACGCCTCGCTCAGGAACTTCCACGAGCGCCTCGTCTTGCGCGGGAGCTGACGGCACCAGTGCAGGGCCCCATCCCTGAGCTTGAGTTCGAACGGCATGCACCACTCGTTGGGGGGAGCATGCGTTCCCTTCATCTCATAGATGAACGTTCGGAGCCACTGCATGGAGTGCTCGCTCTTGTCACGCGTCCCGTAGAACGGCTTGATGTTGGCGAGTGGTAGATGCGTAGCGATCTCGAGCTTCGGGGTTGAGCTCTGGTTGTCGGTCGCGCTAAGTTCGCGCACCTGACGAGCCCATTCGCTCGGCAGATCACCCTCGTAGAGGTCCGACGCGAGGTCATCATCACTGTCCGACGAGTCATCTCGGGGGTCGTAACGACGGCTGGATCGGCGACCGGTCGCCGCTCGCGTGCCAGGCGTTGCATACAAAGACTCGGTCTCTCTAGCCAGACGTTCACTGCGATCCGCAGATCGCGGGGTTACCATGTGCGAGTCTTGCGGCAGTCTTCCTAGGGGTCGCCGGTAGCGGGACCTTGGATGGGTCAACCACTTCCGAGGTCGAACGAAGCTTCGTTGAGCCTCGGTCAGCCACCCCGAAGGCGTCACGCAACTTCTTCCTCCACTTGGTGAGCGCTGCAGCTGCGGCAGTCGGCGTCCAGCTCGCGAGCGCGGCTTCCGTCGGGAGAATCTGGGGCTCGCACCCCATCGCACGCAGGAGGTCCACCGTGTTCTGAGCGACCTGCCGAGTGCTCGTCGAGTTGATCGGCGTGGCTAACGCCCCTCCGAGGTCCATCCAGATGGCCTGGCGGACTTGCTTCGGGGAGAACAGTTGCATCCACTCACTCTTGGTCTTCATCAGCTCCAGGCATCGGCCCAGGACCTTGTTGGCCGCCGGAGTATCGCCGTCGAGGGGAGGACGAGTGCCGACCGGCTTGGAGGTTGCCCCTCCTACCGTCACCGAGGTCTTGAAGTCCTCGGTTGCACCGTCATCCGCGTCGTAGGCGGGCTCGGGGCCCGGCATATCGTTGAACGTTTCGGAGAGGTCGCGGGTGATCGACCTCGATCCTCCACTGCGGCCTGCCGACACCACCGCAGCTTCCGAAGTCTCGGACATCACAGTCCGGACATCACAGTCATCGTCTTCATCATCTTCTTTGGCGTCCGAGGAATCCATCGCCGTGTCGTAGCTCGCCGAACGCTCGTCGATCGACTCCATCCGATCCGTCGCTGGGGTCGAGAACGAGCTTCCGGAGCGCACCGAAGCCTCGTTGCGCGTTCCACTTGACTTGACCGGCGTCACTGGTACCGCTGACTTGGTCCCCTTCGCCATCTTCTCACTTCTTCTTCTTCTTCGCTTCTCTTCTTCTTCTTCTTCTTCTCTTCGCTCGTTGGGCTAAGACCTACAACAACCCAGACACACAAAAGGTCACACCAATCCCGGGTCGCGGCACCAGTTGGGGTGTGGTAACTCCACTAAAATTCTCTTCTACCAAAAGGTATTAGAGACACCAACAACACGCTAACCCGCAAAGGTAAGCGCTTATTGGATCAAAACCTGAAGACCAGGAACGATCCCTTACACCGGGTCGGTTGCAAGCGCCTCTGTGCACCTTAGGTTGTCTTCGGTCAACCCAAAAACCTGTACCGCTAGCCACGAGCTAAGGCTAGGATACTATATAGCGCTTTCGCGCAACCCCACTGCAGTCCCTCAGAAAGGAAGGGTACCGGCGTGTTAGGCCTTATACAGGGGGACCAAGGTAAAACCTCGGTAGGTAGACTAATACACTCAGGGACACTCTTGTCCCACAAATATACAGTGAACGACACTCCTATGTCGCTCTTGCCTCTCCGGCCACGCCAACTCTTGGCGCCGCCAAGGAAACTCTCGGTCAAAGCACGATAAGCTCCCCGACAGGCATCCACACGCAGCCGAGCGTGTCCAGGCACTACAATAAGCTAGCTACACTTACCGAAGTCGGACTTGACCCTTGTTGGCTTTGGGGGAAGACTGCCTTTTTATTACTGAGTTTTATGAGGCCCAGGGGGCCTCGTTCTGGTCATCCTATGATGAGTCCTATGTCCCTATACAAATATCTAGTGTGAACGATCGCAATAAGGCGATTCCGGACACATCAAATGACGACCGCGGCCACACTAATAAGTGCGGTCGAAGTACGCAACTAAATGCATCTGTACCTAAAAGTGGGTACCACGAAGCCTCGCTCGGGGTTCTATTAGGACCCGACGAGGCTCCGGCCACTGACTGTCACTCCAACGAGGATAATGTCGTCATCCAATCAGAAGTAGCCATCTCCGTCTCTCGCTGGGTCGCTTCTTCATGGAACTTGACCTTCGGGCCGGCGAGGCAATCACCTTGGAAACACACAATTTCCGATACCACAACACCAAGCTGCCAGAAGCTCCGGATGAAATCGAACAAACCGTAGTGCTTCTTTCCTCGAGCCCGCTCCAGCTTGGTTTTCAGGTTGGGCATGAGGCCAGCAATTGCTTGAGTCATCGCATTAAGAGGCTTGTAGTCGACAGCCTGACGGAACTCGTCTGATTTCGGCTTCCGGAGAGGTAGTGCAGCACACGCCCACCGGCTACTGGGGTTCTTGTATACCCAGCCCAGTTCGACCAGTGTCTTGTTAAACTCCCGAAGGAAAGCGCTCTGAAGTGGTGCGTACTGGCGTGCTTTGCATCGGAAGGGCTTCGCGTTTTCTTTCAACCGCAGCTTGTACGGAGGGATCTTGGCAGGAGGGTCATCACGCAGAACCAAGCGCCAAATGTCGTGCTTCAACGCAACGCGTCTCAGTTCATCCACAAACTCCACCGGAAAATCATTCTCCAGTGCCGCCTTGATCAGCAGTTCGACCCCAGCACGTATCTCGTCGTCATCATCGAGTCCAGACCGGGCGTCATCGTCAATTGCAAACGGATCATCGTCTTGTTCCAGTCTACTGCCAGCGAGTTGTTCCAGCTGACGGCTGACATCAATGCCCAACGAGAGCAACGCATCGTTGCCAAGAATGAACTCGTCCTCGTTCTCTTCGATAATCAGGCAAGTAACAGGATCAGCAGGCTCCACGGGACCCGCGGCAGTATGCAGTCGGATCTGCAGTCGAACCGATTCACGAGCCTCCACATCATGCCCACCGACGGCTTTGCCAACGACCGGCTTCTGCAACGGCTCGGCCTGCACGCCTGATCCCAGACGGACGAGCTCTTCAAAGTGCCTGCGACTAATCAAACACCAATCTGAGCCGGTGTCTGCACAGTAGCGCAGCTCAAGGACGTCGTTCAACTTGATGGTGTGCACACCGCCAAGGCGCTCCTTGATGCGCTTCATGCGCGTCTTGTCCGGGCGGTTCGAGTGGAACTTCTTGGGCAGTTCCTTTTTCTCTTCCTCGGTGGCCGTCGGACACGACGCAACGTAATGGGCACCACCACACTTCAGACATCCATCTCTCGGTGCAGCCGGCCGCACTTTTTCCACCGGCGCCTTTGACGCCGTTCTCACTACACGATTTGCATTTCCATCGCGAGTCTCCTTCGGTCCAGCAGAACCACGATGACCACTGCCACGCATGTCTGCCAGAGCCTTACGACCGTGCAGTTTAGGAGCCTTTTCCGTCTTGGTAAACTGCTCGTCATAACGGGCTCGCTTGCGGCGCAGGAAGTCGCGGTCTTGCTCAAGCGCTTTTGCCAAGATCAAGTCATGCAACTTGCATTCGTCCTTGAGCGCAGCCGGTGCTTGGAAACGAATTGCATTTTTCACGTCCAGCTTCAGCTCTCCTGGCGACAGAGACTCAATCAAAAGCTTGCACTTCTCTTTCGAGCCGTGCTCACCATCGAAACAAGCCACAAGGCCGTTCTCCTCAATTAGTTGGTTGCACTGCATGAAGTACTTCAGCACACGCTCGTTCACATCCGACTCGGACATGTCCAGCCGAAGCTTCTTGCTGAACAGGCGATCAACATCGGGGAGCGTGTCGTTCTTGACTCGCTGTAGGATAGCCCGGACTTCCGACATAATCCGGTCGTCCGTCACGTCGTCCTTGGACAGGCCACCCCAGCGGTAGGTGCATAGGGCACGCAGCAGCTTCTCGTCGACAGTGCTCTTGACGCTCTCCTTCAGCCGCTCGTAGAGATCATTGTCACCTTTGCTGCGAGCCTTGACGCTTTCTTCGTACTCAGTACGGGCTTTCTTCCACTCGATTAAAGCTGAGTGGGACATCGACGTAATTCGAGGCGCGACGACCGGAATGAGCAGCGGGACGCCCACCGCACTGGTCTCGTCTGCAGTGACGGACACGTCTTCAGTTGTCTTGCCTCGGTGTATCTTCATCGTGTGAACGCTGGTTCACTAAAGTCGACTTTGTAGTACGTCCACGAGACGAAAACGGTAGACAGTGTTGGGGAAGCTGGCACTTCCGTAAGTTGTTGTTGCCGATTGTATTGCTTAGTAGGAAGCAAAAGGAAAAGTGAATAACTACGAGGTTTAGACATTCCTCTTCTCGCTACTACGAGGAGGAAGCTCTCCTGTTCGCCATGGTGTTCTTCGAGCCACGGCTTCAAGTAAGTATTGCAGTTGCAACTGCAACTGCAACTTGTGCCAGCTGATAATTGACTGCAACCGCAGTAACTACCAAAGTGCAATGAGGGCAAGGCTTTCAACCTGAGCCCCACGCTGCAGAGGTCGACTTGCAGACTGTAGCCATTTAGGAGGTGGAGGTGGACTACTGGAAATTACTGGAAGTTACTATAATACTGTTACAGTAGTAATCCAGATAGCTGAAACTACTACTACTACTACTACTCAAGCAGTAACTTTGCTGAGCTACCTCAAACTACTGTAGTAATTTGGTCGAAAATCACGTTACTAGCGAACTTATCGGAATTTGGCGCCAATTTTGGACTAAGTACGCACGAGCGTCATTCGAGCTTCCGCTCCCTTGTCGCCATGGAGACCATGAAGGAGATCGCCGTGAACGTGAACGGCAAGGGATCCATGCAGCTGGTGACGACGCTGCGCGCCACGAAGGACGGGCAGGTACCCGCGGGCCGCGACGTCGTGTTTACGAGCGGCGAGGACGGCGTGCTGTACGTGACGGACCTGGCCGCCGAGAGCTCCGTGTACCAGGCCGAGGTGTGCGAGGGCTTCGTGCCGTCCTTCGCCGTGACACCCGAGCAGATCCACGTGCTCATCGTGTCCGACGATGACAGCAATGTGGCTGCCTACAGCCTGCCGCCCGACTGCCAGCTGGACCAGTTGCTGCGCCGCTCCACCGTCTCCATCCGCCAGGTCGCGTGCTCGACGCAGTTCGTGGCCATCGCGGACGAGGAGCCCGTGGTGCGCGTGCTGCTGCGAAGTAACACGGAGCAGGTGATCCTGGCCGAGGGGGCCACGGGCGCCATCAAGAGCGTGGTGCTGGACCCGCAGGAGAAGTATCTGTGCGCCAGCAGTGAGGACGCGACGGTGCGCGTCTTCGCGCTGGACGCGGCAGCGCAGCGGGCCACGGAGGCCAAGCGCTTCAATATCAAGCACGGAGATATCAGGCACGACGACGTGCTGCTGCGCTGTGCGTGGCAGCCCGGAGAGAATGGCACGTTGCTCGCGGTACCCATGGACAAGGGCATTGTCGAGCTGTTCGAGAGGGATACGTGGACGTCCAAGGGCAGGCTGATGCTCCCCATTGGCAGAAGCACTGCGGCTGATGTTGATATCCTGGCCTTCTCGCCCAACGGTCAGTACTTGGCGGCTGTCACGTGCGCGAAGGAGGTGTTCGTCTGGGAGCTGGAGACGCAGTCTGTGCTACGCTCGTTCAAGATCGACTACCCGGCGCTGGGCGTGCAGTTCGCCAACAAGAGCAACGCGCTGGTGATTTATCACACAGGCGGCAAGCTGGCGTTCGTCAAAGACGTGATCCCCGCGGGACACACGCCGCCGCAACACACAGTTGGCGTGCCTACTGCGGCTGCAACTGCTGCATCGGTCAAGTCCTCGCAGCCGTGTAAGAAGAGCATGAAGGCATCAGCGTTTGTGGAGGACGAAGCTGGGGTGGACGGCAAGCACGACGACGAGGACGAAGAGGAGGTGAGCTTCGATGACGACAACGAGGCGCGCGTGGAGGCTATCAAGGCCAGCTTTGGATTTGGATCGGCTGCGAACGCTGCCAATGACGACCAGGTTGAAGACGAGGACGTCTCGGTGTCTGCCGGAGCTACTGTCAAGTCCTTGGGCCAGGAGAGCTCTGCCCTGCGCACCATCACGGAGCCCTTCCAGCCGGGTAGCGTGATGGACCCAACTGGACGTAGCAGCAGTGCGACATCGTTGCTGGCGTGGACGCCGGAAGGAGAGATCGAAGTGATTCGTGGAGCGAGCATGAGCGAGAACCTGGTGAAGGTGGAGTTCACCGACAAATCTCGACGCGGATTCAAGTTCAACGATAACTACATGTTCTCCATGGCCTTCCTGGACGACTATGGCGCCGTGTTTGCCGTGCCTCGACGTGCTCGTGAAGACTGGGAAGACCTCGAAGCAGGCTCGAGCGACGTCATCAGCAGCTTCGTGTTCTACCGTCCGTTCGAGTCCTGGGCCAGCAACAGCTCGTGGCACAAGACTTTGCCCGAGGGCGAGGACGCCGAGTGCGTTGCCGCTGGCCGCGACTTCTGCGCAGTGGCCACTTCGCTGCAGACTCTGCGCATTTACACAGCCAGTGGCATCGACTACGCGCTGCTGCGTCTTCCTGGCCGCGTCGTGACCATGACAGCGAAGGAGTCTCTCCTGGCCGTCGTGTACCAGGGTCTGCACGGGCAGATGCTCTACCAGCTCCTCCGCATCCAGGTGGACTCTTCCCGCGAGCTCGTCGTGCTGGTCTCGAAGGGCGATCTGCCCATGACACCCCCGCCGCGCGATGTCTTTGCGTCGCACAAGGAGAACGAGACGATGCGGGAAGACCCGGCGAACTGGTCCAAACTCACGTGGCTGGGCTTCGACGACCGCCAGATCCTGTACGCTGTGGACTCGTTCTCGTGCGTGCAGGCGCTGTCGCCCAGCACGGGCTGGAACTGGTTCCCGATCGGCTGCGTGGGCAACGCGCTGCAGAAGAAACCCGAGGACCGTCACGGCGTGTTCACGCTGGGCGTCGTCAACGACTCGCTGCTGTACTTCCCGCTGGAGAAGGGCGCTCGGGCCCCGAAGCTGCGCGGCAACCACCGCCCCGTGCCCGGCACCTTCCCCCTGCGCACGGCGTCCTTCCCAAGGACGTCCAAGAAGGACGAGGACCTGTCCAATGGTCACATGTGGCAGAACGTGCGCCTGTGTGGGCTGGAGGCTATCGCCAACGAGTTGAACGCCGACCAAGTCGCGGATCAGGTCATTCACGAGCAGGCCGAGATGGACAAGACGCTGATCCTGATGATGAAGAAGGCGTGCTCGAACGACGAGCCCGCGCGCGTGCTGGACCTGGCCAAGTGTCTGCACCTGGAGAAGTCGCACCAGATCGCGCAGAAGCTTGCCATCCACTTCCAACTGCGCCAGCTGCAGTCGCAGCTCTACGAGCTCTACCGCGTCAAGTTCGAGGAGCCGAAGCGACTGGAGCAGGAGGCGGCGATGCAGATGCAGCCGCGCCGGCAACCGACAGCCTCGTACCGCTCTAACTTCCAGGAGGAAGACGCCCCCGAGTCACGAGAAGTGGAGCCGCTCCGTCGCGCGCGCAGCATCCTGTCGCGACCGCCAGCCTCGCCACCCCGCGAAGAAGAGCAGCACGACACCGAGGACGCGGCCTCCGTTGACGGAACGCAGGAGGACAAGGCGCCGGGATCTCCGAAGACCTCAAGCCGGAGCAAGACCAGCAGTTCCACCGCTGCTACGCGCGCGAAGCGGTCCGTGGCGCCGGCGAACCCGTTCCTCAAGAAACCCGGGGGTTCCGCGGCGTCGCCCTCGGGCAGCAAGAAGACGGGTCTGCAGCGGCTGGCCAAGTTTGCGTCGCCGCCGCCCGCCAAGAAGCAGCGCCGGTCGACGACGTGGAAGAAGTAGAGCAAGGCGGAAGCTAGGCTTAAGGGTGGCAGTCCGGTCGTGGCGCTCCTCTTATCGCGCAGAGAGCGCAATCAATGGCTCGTCACCCGAACTCAACTAATAATATAGCAGGTGTGTGATCATTGCAGGCCGTGCGCGATGTCTTCGAACAAGGAAGCAACGGATGAGTGCGGGCGATGGTCGAGCGCGTAATGACCTGCGTACCCTCGTAGCGCTTAGGCCTAGGATACACTTCGACCGCACAGTACTCGGCCCCATCGCCGATTAGATCGGTGGGTTCATTTTGAACGGTGCTGACAAGCGTAAGCAAGGGTAACCATGGTCGTGGTGGTGGTGGTGGTATTGTCGGTCTCCGATGCTGCGATGGGTGGCCTGAGACCTCAGGGCACCGGAGGTTGCAATGCTATGCATTCACGTCACGTACGACGACCCAAAGCCACCAACCCACCCTGGCACAGCTTGGCTGGCCACCCAGGGTGGCTCCGAATGCGCTCGTTGTCATGTGGTCGATGCACTGCAACGGGGTCAAGTTGTCGAAAATGTAGCCATGCCGTTTCGAGGAGGTAACATGTACACCTGCAATACCACGTATCCACGGTGGCTTACAGCTTAGTCAGGCGCCGCTGGAGCACTGATCACATCAGCGCCCGGAGCGCGCATCTGGAGCCAAGCTGGAGGGCTCCGCAACTTCCCACGTGGCACCGGCACGAAGTTTGCTACTGCTGGGCTCATGACGTGTTATGCCCGGAAAATCCTTGCTGCAACTAGGTGTTCAACCTCACGCTCTCTGCAGCCGAGCGAACACCATCAACATCAACATCTCGATCTCAAGCCATTGCTGCGATCCAACTCGCATCATCGCGGCAACTCCGTACACACACCATCGGCCTCAAAAGAACGGTGCTGAGGTACTGCGCAGCGACCGGGTAGGACTAACGACCAACGAATGCATACAGTGAAGCTATCAGGCGATCCGCGCGCTTTGCGCTTGCTTCGAAGTCGAAGACTGCCTGGGTACATCGGGGGCCTATCGATGCAACGCGTACCGGATTCTGGGATGCCGCCACCTGCGCCTCGGGACTAGTTTTCCACCCACCGGGCCGGCCCGAACGATGACGACGGACGCTCTTGAAGCTCGAGGCCCACAGCCGTCACCAACGTTGATGGTGTCCATTCCCCAATCGACCGGGAGCCCACCAAGTCGCCCCCAACGAGGCTCCGCATGAATGCCCCCCACTCGCCCGTCGTCGTCGTCTTCCAGCCCTGCAGCAGCGCGCGTGCTGGCGCGCTCCATTCCTCGAGGACGGTCGTGGCACAACAATGCGGACGACCGACTCACGCGCAAACTCATGATGCTGCGGCTGCGGCGACTGCACCCGGTGCTCGCAGGGACCAAGTGCGCCGCCAGCGCCGCAAGCAGCGGCAGCTCCGTCGCGGTGCCCTCGCTCGTGCAGCGACTCGAGTGGATGCTCTACAACGCCGCCCACTCGATGCATGAGTACACACACGAGCAGTCCCTGGAGCGCCGAGTGCAGGCGCTCGTCACGCAGCTGGAGCCTAAGGTCGTCACCGAGCAGCAGGGCAGCAAACGAGCCCGAGACGTCGGTATCATCGTCAGCAGTGACAAGAAGCGCCAGCGGATACAGGACACAACCACCACCAGCGTCTTCATGCTGGAGAACGACAACAACCTCGTGGGGCTCGTGCTGAGCTTCCTGTCCGGCCGAGCCGTGCTCCAGCTCCGCTCCGTGAACCGGTTCCTGGCCGAGAACGCGCCCAAGATGGTGAGTACGCTGCATCTCGAAACGCACTCGCCAGCTCTGCAGCATTTCTCGAGCGGAACTCTGACGGCCTTGCTGCTCCGCTGCAGCAAGCTCACCAGCCTCGTGGTGACCAGCAAACTGCGGGATTACGAGGTCTGCGTCGAGGTGGACGAGTCCGTCAGACGGACCGCGCGGACCATGGCGCACCGTCGACCCTCGTTCAGCCGTCCAACTCATCGGGACGGTAGCAGACTCACTAACGGAGTCGTCGCAGGCGAGCTCTTGCTGCGAGACATCACGCGCGCATTCGAGCAGGGCGCGTGCCCGGAGCTGGAGGAGCTGGACCTCGGCTCGCCGCTCGACTACTTCGCCGAGAGCGACGACGTGCTGAGATGCCTGGAGGCCTTCGCGTCAGGGAGGCCTACACGAAGAGGAGGAGCGGTCGATGGTGCTGGGCCACTCAAGTATCTGCGCCTCGACTCGACCTACCTGGGCGACGCACGCCTGAGCCGCCTGGCGGATGCGTTCGAACAAGCTGCAGACCGCTCGCGCCGCTGCGTGAACTGCTTCGGCTCGTTGAAGACGCTGGTGCTCCGCAACAACTTCGTCGGCGAGGCCGGCTGCCAGGCGCTGCTGCGCATGCTGCAGTGTTTACCAGCGCTGCGCGTGCTGGACGTGAGCGGCAACATCCTCACCGATTTGGACGCGCTCGCGCTGGCGGACTGGATATCGAGCCGCGCGGAGTCGCTCAAGGCGCCGGGCAGCGAGGTCGAGCCTTCCGCCATTCAGCTGCGCACGCTGTTACTGCAGGATAACTTCATCGGCCAGGAGGGGCTCGAGGCGCTGTCCTCGGCCCTCAACGCGCGGCTGATCCCGTCGTGAGGCCGCGTGTACCATACTGCAGGCACAGTAGCCGAGTGTAAAGAGACCGTCAACAACGATGCCAGTACAGCAACGATCACACATGTTCGTGGGCTTGACAACAGTGGGACTCAAAAGCGCGATTGGCGAGAAAAACGCACGGTAGCGACCACTTAAAGCTCTCCTGTTAAAAATGATCCGCATGGAATCCACTTTTAAGGTTCATGATATTACATGGTTCTCTATAGTATTGGTTTATATTGGATCAAGACATCTTTAGAGTATTTAATTTCAATAGAGACCAAATCCAAATGGAAATATCCAGCAGAACATTTTAGAGAACGGTAGAATCGCACAGACAGAACCAGGGATGGGTAGCAAAAAATGAATCCGATTCGATTGATTGGATCGAGACGGATCGTGATCGCATTTAATCGGATTGGCTGATTTGTAGATCAATGCCGACTGGATCGGATTGGATCGGATCGAATCGACAAAGCATCGACAAAGCTGACGAAACACGGGCTATTGGTTGAAATTGGGGTGATATTGCCCCTCGCAAATGTGATTCTAGCAATAGTCGATATCACAAAACAAAAACGAAGAGGCCTCCCGCTCCTGCGAGCGTTGAGGTGCTCAAGTGCCTCAAGGAGGCCAGCATCTGCAAAGAACCCCGAGCCAATGCTGGACGGCATGTCGCTGTACGACGCGGCATGCAGCTTAACAAACCCGAACGGCACTCCGCAGCCCATCCCGACCAACGACAATGCCGTCTTCTCACGGTCTCATCCACACAGGTTCGTGCGAGACCTGACTCAGTGACAAGAAGTTGCTGTACGCGGACGATTGCTACAACGAGTAGGGCCACTTGAACGTCAACGTCATGACCGAGTCCTCCATCGGCTACTTTTCGTGCGAGAACGGCGGCTGCAAGATGGTGCGCGATGCTATGCCAGACGCTGACGACACGAAGACCGTGTGGCAGACTTAGTACGTTGGTTGCCACTTTGTGTATGTGGTGGTGTGTGTGAATAGCTGAGCTAACGGGCTTTGTGTTGCTGAATGCGCTCTACTGGCAAGCCAGCCTTGCGCAGCGGATTGCGTCACTGCTGGTTAAGTGAAAGCGTCATGCTTTAACGTGCCGCATTCGAGCAGCTTCTGGACAAGCCTAACTACAACATGCAGCGTGAGAACCAGCGCCGCGGCTCGTGCAGCAGCCGATTCTCGGTGGACGTAGCATTGCGCGAGCGAGATCCGCTTCCCGCCACAGCTCCGACAGCCAAGACGGCCCGATGATGCCCTTCTCGAAGATAACGTTCTTCTACAGGTAGTTCTCAACGATCTGAGCCGGCATGCACTTGAGCGCAAGCGTCAGGTTCGTGGAGCCGTAACGTGTAGTTGTCACACGGTCGAAGACGTCGGTGCCCCTGGCACGGACCTTTGTACAGAGGAAGCATGCAAAACAAGTGGAAAAGACGTCTCATCCATTGGCATTGCCCACAGAGGAGACAGGGGGATCGTGTAGGAGGATCTCGAGGTGCTGTAGGAATGTTTTGTTTCTAAAGCGCAGTTTTGTCAATCAATGGATATTATAATGCTCTTGTTTCAGGGGTGGGGAGTTTGTAAAGTGGTTGCCAGTCTACGCAGGGGCGATTGGTCTGTTGTTCAGAATTCTTCATTCTTATGTCAAGCCATTCGTAGGTGTGCTGGGCACGAATGACGAGGACGTATGAAAGTTTTGACAGCAATGTATCAGTTTTGGTATGTGATGATGGCTTTTACATTGCGAAGATTGTGCGGAATCCGGTAAAGTTGGAAATGGAGGGATCAAGAATTATTGAAGACACTTGGCGTGCTCGAGTTGCACGCAAACGCGTTTGTGTACTCTGAGAGCACGCTACGATAACAATTTGCGACTCAGTGGACTCGGGACAATCTCGAGGCTTTCATGTGCTTCGACTACTAGGTTCACGGGCTAGTGTACACCTTTTGCCGCCCATTCTTGGGTTAATCCCCGGCCAAATTTGGCATGACCATTTTTTGGGTACACCAAAAGTATCCAAAATCAGAAGTACCACTGTATTATCTCAATCAAAGTTGGCTAATCCCCAATCAAAACAGGGTAGTTCCTTAACAGGGTAGTTCCTTACGCTCCGTACTGCATGTCTTCCATGCGGATCGCGGCGTTCACGAACTTGGACGCATGCAGCTCCATCTTCTGCACCATGCACTGAGTGATGCGGGGCATCGAGACGTGAGCAGCGCGCTCGAGAAGACGCATGCGCGCTTCCGTCTTCGAGATCTGGACACCGCCGCCGAGCTGCGTCATGGGCGTGGACATCTCGTCCCTCGCCAGCGCGAGGTATTGCTTGATGTTGGCTTTGAGAGAACTGAAACAGTTCTCAATCGGGTTGCACATGGGGCTGTACGGCCCCAGGCGCAGCAAGACCAGGTCGTCGTGCTTGGGGACGAGCGTCTCTGTCTGCGAGTGCGCAGGAGCGTTGTCGAATACCACGACAATCTTCTTGTCGTGGTATTCCTCCTTGTACACGTCCAGCTCCTTGATCTCGTCGTAGAGTAGCTCCACGAAGTCGGCGTTGGTCTGCATGGTGATGCTGCCGCGGTGGGTTCGGTACGCGACCACACCAATCGCCGACGAAACCGCGCACTGGATCTGCAAGTTGGCTCCCTTGGAAGGTGGCAACTTTTCGATGGCGCGCTTGCCCTTCTTCGCGCGCCCACGCGTGCGCTTCGTGTACAGATTGAAGTTAGTTTCATCAAAATACACAATGAAATCACCTTCTTCTTGGTGCTCGACAAGAGCTTCGGCGAACACTTTGCGCTTCTCTTTGTTTGTGAGGCTGTTGCAGGTGGTCGGCTCAATACGCGTCTGTACACAATAGCAATGTGTTAATCGTAAATACATAGAGAACGATAGCAATTATAACATCTCACCTGCTTCACCGTGAAGAGCATACCTTTAAGGTGGCGAGAGATGGTCGTCTCGGAGAGGCGCACTCCGAAGTCCTCGTACACCATAGCCCGCAACGTGCCCAGCGTATACGAGCAGCACTCGTTGAGCCAGAGCTCAAGGGCCGTCTTGATCTCCGTGGTCACCTTCGTGACCCGCGCGCCCCCACGGGGAAGATGGTCGACTCGGCCGTGCTGCACGAGGTACTCGGCCGTGGACCGCGCGAACCCGTTGTGCTGGGCGATGGTGCGCCAGTCGCCGCCGCTCTGGAAGGCGTCCAAGACGCGGCGGCGTTCCTCGGGGGTGTGGCGGGCGAAGGTTGCTTGAGTGGACATCTGTGGAGCTGAGGGAAGAATGAGGAATGAGACCATGAAGCGCGCTTCATTCAACGCGTCGGTAGGCCATTTCGCGCGCGCGCGAAAGCGTTTGCGCAGCGCGCCGATGAATGGTCAGAATCTCGTCAATTTTAACGACATCGAATGGGGATTAGCCAACTTTGATTGAGATAATACAGTGGTACTTCTGATTTTGGATACTTTTGGTGTACCCAAAAAATGGTGACGCCAAATTTGGCCGGGGATTAACCCAAGAATGGGCGGCAAAAGGTGTAGTGCAACACTTTGCCACTAATTGATTAACGACGCTAGAACCAGCCGGCTCGAGTAGACCAGATATGAATTCGCTGGTATCGCGAAGCAAATACGCTCATTATCGTGAGCACAACCTGGCTTGAAGCTGCAAATTCCGTGGCCAAAAGTCCAACGCGAGAGTTTACGGTTCGAAATTATCGCATCGCCACCACAAACAAACATAGGAGATAGCCGTATAGTTCACCAATAACCAGAAAACAATATAGTACAAGTTTTCAAAATCAAATGCAGCTGATGACATCAGCCTGATGTAGATACAGACAAACTAGGAGCCACAAATTACCAAGCACCAGCTACCCGGTTCTCTCTGTTGCTGGGAAATTTTACAGGTGATGTTGACCATCTTAAATTAATTGTCTTTGCTCACAAGACAACAGCTCGCAGTCTCAGCGAGGAACCACTAACTAATCGCCTCAGTGCTCGTTTTCCGCTTCAGCTTGTTAAGACGGCGACCCGCTCATATTCGCCCCGAAACACGGCAAGGGCGCCATCACTTCGACATCACCGAGCGAATCGATTTGTCGTGCTCTGCTGCGTACTTGACATCCAATACGACGTCAATGCGCTGTTATCGATCAAGTCGTAGGACATGCGCAAGATAGCACCAATACCAAAGTGCAGTCACTTAAAATTTGCATTTCGCGTCGCCATACCCTCCCGCGTCACTACATTTCGCACGAAACAACAGTCAGATAGGCTTTGAGTCTGACACCGGTAACCGCATTTCGGTAGCGATATCTCCGTTGAAAACAATGTTAACCTGCCTGGATAAGCAGACATGTTTGAAAACAGTTGTCCCGCCACTTTGAAATCGCACACAGTTCCGCCTCGTTTCTCTTTAGTCGTTGCCCCGCTTCAGTCGCAAAATTGTCAGGCAACGCTCCGCCTCTGCCGAGACTCTCGAGCAGCTCTTCGCATCCCTGATTCAGACCCCATAGAGGGATAAATTGTAGCTGCACTTCGCCCGTTTCTATTGGAGATAACCACATCAAATTGCATCAGCATTTCGCCTCGTTGCGTCGGGTGTCGAGGTGGTAAATTATCGGACAGTGCTTCACCTTCTTGCGATTGAGCAATTGGAGATAGCTCCTCCTTGTTTCGCTAAAGGGGCCACCTTACAGAAGTTGTGGTGGTTTGAGTAGCGCTTCGCCTCGTTTTCCAAGGCTTTAATTGGGGTGTACTTGACGGCCGCCTTACAGAAGTTGTAGTGGTTTGAGCTGCGCTTCGCCTCGTTTTCCATGGCTTTGATTGCGGTCTACTGAAGTAACTTCACAGCGATACTATTACCTGCTTGTCCCTGTGCCATGTGAGCGAGTGCATCATGCCACGCGATGTCGATACATTCTCTTCGAGCTCGTCCAAAGCGGCGAACCAGACTTCGTTTGAGATGCTTCTGCGCAAAAATGATATTGTGTTCCGAGGGTGCAACCCGATTGCTATACAAAAGCTTACCTCATATCAAGTTGCAGCAGTGTACTCGTCATTAATGCAAAGAGATCATCAAAGGCGAATTGGATTGAGAGCATTACGAACGAGTGCACTCTTACTGACTTCTAGCCACTGGGACCACCAGCACACTAGCTCTCAGCCCAACTAATGTCTACGGGTTCAGCATGGACATCACCCGAGGTAACGTTGAAGGCAAGAAAATGCTGCAGCTCCATGATCGCTGTAACAGCATCGTCAGCAAGTCGAGCTCGTCGAGGCGTAATCGTCGTTCCAGATGCAGAGAATGCTTCTTCGCTAGGCACCGAAGTAGCCATCACAGCCAGGTAATCGCGCGCCATCATCTGAATTCGAGGAAATGATGCAGCTTCGTGCTTCATCCAGTTGCACACAGCTCGACTGCCTGTCTTCAGGTTCATGGACTTATCCTTGTGGTCAAGCCAGCGAGACAACTCACTTGAAAATGACTCACCGCTGCTGTTTGCGTGCGACTCGTGCCCAATGTGCTCATCAATAAGGCTGTACAGCGCGTCCTCGTCTTCAGCTTCTTCTTTCTGCTGCTGGGTTTTCTCCGATTGCGTTCTACGCAGCTCATTTTGCTCATATGGGGCTCGATACACGCGTTCATACTCCGCTTCGACTAGTTTTTTCACTTGCTCGACATTGACGTCAATTTTGACGAGGAACGACTTCGCACGAGGGTCGAGAACGGCAGCAATTTGAGCGTGATCGGTTTTGACAAGTGGGATATACTCGTCCAGCTTCTTCTTGAACGCGCGAGCAAAATCCTTGGTGTACCACGAGAGAGCAGTCTCCGCCGTCTTCCCCGCGTGCTTCAAGACGAGATGGAAGACAACCAACGCTACACCAAAGGTGGGGTAGTTCTTGCCAGACATGAGTGTAGTCGCACCCTTGATCGGTCTCAGGAACGAAATGAGCTCATTAAGATAGCCCCAAGTCGTATCCGGGATGGGAGCAGCGAGGCGATCGCCAGGGCCTATTGACAGATCTTTGTAGCCTTCATGACGGCCGCGAATCCGTCGCTGTAACTCACCAATCGCTAGCTTCAGCGAGCGAGCTGAAGAAAGCATCGTTAAGGTGCTGTTCCACCGCGTCACAACGTCGAGCTCCGGCGATATAAAAGTCACGTTGAGTGCCGCGCAGACATCACTCAGCGCCTCTAGTAACGACGGCGACTCCGACAGTTTCTTCAGTATGTCACGGACGACACCAACGCTGTCATCCATGATTGGGCATCGTTTAAGCCCTTCCTTGACAGCAAGTTGAAAAACGTGGGCTAGACAACGCACATGAACGACCTTGGCTTGGGATGCGGCAGCTTCCGTAGGCTCTGGAGTCGAGGTGGCACCCGAAGCCGTCCCTGCGAGCTGGTGGTAGCCCACAATCTCCTCCTCCAGTGTTTCGTTGATCTCATCAATCATTGTTCCGTTGTTGGCGGCGTTATCCGTAGTGATCGCCCACAGTTTTGCAAAAAGAGATCCGCTCATCGCTCGAATGGTATCGATCAGATGCTGTGCGATGCGGGGACCAGAATGGGGATACTCCACACGCGTAAACCCGATCATAACCGACTTAATGACCCACTCGTCGTTGATCCAATGCATGGTCACAACCATGTAGCCTCGTTTTGCCGCTGAAGTCCATAAGTCCGTCGTGGCGGATACCCGGCAGTTCTTAACATCTTGAAGAATGCTATGCCGCGACAGCTCCTTTTCGCACCTCCAGCGCGCCATGATCTTCTTTCGAACCGTCTTCCTCGTCGGAGGCACGTAGTCAGGGTGAAGTGTTCTGCAGAAGGAACGAAATTCCTTTTTCTCCACCAGACTCAGTGAAAGCGCGTTCGCAACGATCAAGGCCACCAGCTGCTTGTCAGCGACCGCCTTGTCGAAAGTCCGCTGCCGCACGTATCGCTCGAACCCAAACGCGAGCAAGTCCGTCTGGCGGGCGCCTCTCGTGTCCGCCGGAGACGCATCTTCGTCGCCTCCGTACTCTTCGCCGTGCTGCCGCTTTAGGTGTCGCCGAAACGTTGTATGAGCCACCGTGTTCCAGACCGGAGCCGAGTCGGTCGAACACAGCAGACAGGTGAAGGTCCCATCGTTGTTATCGCGAATGAAGGTCCAGATGTCGGAGCGTCGATTACCGGGAGCTCGCCTTGGTTCACTGGAGGATGAACTTGCACTTGAATTGTCTTGGGGCTCCATGGAATGCAGGTATGGGCAGAGGAGCGTTAGTGCAAGATGGCAAATGCGAAACTGCGAGGAAGATTGCTGCGCATGCACTCCTTCTCAAGGTCCAAGTCGATCTGATCCGATCGAATCGACCGATTCGATCGACAACTTCAATCAGATGCCCCAACGTGCGCACACCTGATTGGGCCAATTGCTTTACTGCGAGTCCGCGACGCATCCCCACCCAGCAATGAGGCGGACTGGGATAATCCCCGTCGTCCCAGTGGGATTCCGCACCGGGTCTTAATAGGTAGTGGTGGCGCGTCCTCTGTGAATCTCGTCGCGGCGTCGCGACCTGGAACTTCCAGGGGAAGCTGCGCACGATGATATTTGTGAACGAGAGCGTGTTGATGCCGCCGAGGCAGGCAGTCTCGATGGCTCTGGGCCGTGCGTCGGTGCTACTGAGCGGCGCTGTGCTGGACGTGAAGAGCGTGAGCATGTCGGTCCCGCGCTGGAGCGACTTCGTGCTGCTGAAGCGCGTGTCGAGCAGCAGCGGCGGCGATGCGTGGGAGGTGGCTGGCGAGTTGCAGTCGAGCAACGTGAGCTGGCTGAAGACAGCCGAGGTGGTGTTGGCGCCGCGCACCGCCAAGTCGCAGACCGTGACGGTGTCCACGAACGTGACGCTGGTGGACTCGGTGTCGTCGCGCGCTGTGGTGGTGGAGGTGTGGCATGTGGTTCGGAGCATCCCGGACCCTCGGTGTCTGGTGTCGTCGGCGGTGATGCCGCAGCCGTCGGTGGTGGAGAGCAGAGAGGACGAGCCGGCGCTGCTGTCGCTGAGCGCATTGAACGTGCTGAGCGAGTCGCCGGACAGCGCTGCGGTGTGGTCGGAGTACTGGTCCGTGGACGTGGAAGTTCACGGGCGCGACCTCGGCGCTTCTGTGAGCGGCTTGGCCCTCGACGGGGATTCGTCGGAGGTGGAAGAGCGTGCTGGCGACAGCGTCGTGGGCGTGTCGAACGTATCAGCGGCGACGCTGGCTTGAAATGCGTTATCGGGTACTAGGCCTGCCGAGCGGGCCGGTAGTGTCGTTTGCGTGTGTCTCCCGTGGGTTTATAGTACTAGTGTTCGGCGACATGCGCACTGCGGCACTGAAGGCGGAGATCATGGCCGCGTTGTGATCTGGAAGCTGCGCACAATAATGTTTGCGAACCGAGCGCTGGACGTAAACTGCGTGAGCATGCTGGTTCCTCGCTGGAGCGACTTCGCGCTTCTGTAGTACACGTCCAGCAGTAGCTGCAGCAACAGCAGCGGCGGCAATCCGTGCGAAGCGGCTGGTGAGTTTGCAGTCGCGCAACATGAACTGGTGGAAGGCAGTCGGGGTGGAGTTGGTGCCGTGCACCGCCAAGTCGCATATTCGGCCGTCGCTAAGCGGATTACATGTGGTGGTCGAGTTGATGGACAACAAGTAGAACTACGAGTGCTGTTTTAATGATACCGATGTTTTCTTAGGCCCATATACGATTAAGTCTCAGGCCGATTCAGCGATGATCTAGTGCACTTCAAGTCACGGTTATAGATAACACCAGCATCTATCGTGAGTAGACTAAAGCATCATTGCATGAGTTTTTGCTTTTTTGCGAAGTGTACAGAAGTCTGTGGTATTTTATAGTTTCGGACATGATAACATACATAC
Source organism: Phytophthora vignae f. sp. vignae (assembly GCA_016169955.1). Taxonomy (NCBI): domain Eukaryota; phylum Oomycota; class Peronosporomycetes; order Peronosporales; family Peronosporaceae; genus Phytophthora; species Phytophthora vignae. The sequence goes on along the minus strand of JABJUM010000024.1, from coordinate 938,627 downwards.
GAGATTAGTGTGGAGACATGCTATTGGTCATTTCAAGGGTCGCCTAAAAATTATTCATATCGTGAATGCGATATCTAGAGAAGCATTTTCTGGAGGTATTACTGCTGTTTTTTATATCTTGGTAGTTGGATTGGATTGACCGATCAATCGGATCTAATCGAAATGAATCGAGAATCGGCACTGGCTAATCCGATCAGTCAGAAAGTACATCTCGATCAATCCGATTGGGTCGATTACCCACCCCTAGACAGAACAGGGAAATCCACAGATCTGAAGGGGAACCGCACAGATAAACCGATATACCTTCCGCCGCCCTCTATTAAAGGTGTGCTGGGGGTTGCACCCCCAGACCCCCGCATAAAGAAAACTAACTCCGAGTGTGCGGCAACGGGTCCGTTCGCTGGAATGCTCGTCGCTGGGCCCGCCTCCGCAAATACCGCGCGGCCCTGCTTCGCGGGCACCCCGCGCGGGTTTGCTGCGGCTACGCTCCTCGCAACCGCTCACTACCGCCTTCTATTAAGATCACTACTTGTCACATATTTTCACAATCTGTGGATTTCACTTTTTCGTCTGTGCGATTTACCTTATCTCAACATTTTACTCAACATTAACTTTATTCTTTTTTGCTTTTGCTTGGTACATTTTTTTCAGCGGAATTCCTTCACTTGCGACGAGCGCTTTGCGGAGAGCTGAAGAGCTGTATCGCAAGCACGGACCACCACGCAATCTCCTCGTCGCAGGATTGCGCTGGGAGCGAGCGCTCCAGTCTGGAGCGCTCGCTCCCAGCTGGAGTCCAGAGGCACACTCAGTGCCTTGGGATTTGACTGGGAGACATTTGACAGCGCGTTTCTCTGAATTCATAGCCGCATCGACTTGAATCAAGGCGCTGTCGCGGTGCCCGACGCATAAGCACCGGCGGATGAATACGCTCTCCGTCGCGGAACATCGCCAATGGCAATCTCTGGCGCCTTTACCCTCGTGCAGCATAGTCAATATACGCTACAGTATTTGCACATGTATTACTGTTTTAGTCCCCGTAGTCTAGTGATAACTCACTGCTGCCATCGCTATGTCAAGAGGAGCGAGCGTGAGTCTGGTGAGTCCAGCCAGCAGAGTTGCGAGATATCTCGGCGCTGTGTCCCGGAGGATTCTGAAACGGTTTCTGAAACTCTGGCGAAAATCAACGTTGGCGATTCGGAGAGAGCGCGAACGGCGCTGGTATCAGCTTACTCACCACACCGATGCTCAAAATTTAATCACAAGAAAGTATCTTCAGAAGTGCCATGGCACCGGAGCCAGCCATATTGCTCGAACCGTTAAGCCTGTTGTCGTAGCGTAGCGAAGCCATCGCAGCACGTGGGTGCATGTACCAACTAGAAGCGGACAAATTTTGCTCTTCTGATACAGGCGGCGCTGGCTGGTAGCCACCAGCAGGAGAAGCGAGGCGGGCGGATTGGAGAAGGGCTGCTGCTGACTCAAAGCAGGCGCTCTTGCGCTTCAAAAGACACGTCCAGCATGATTATCTCTTTATCTTGATACAATACTTCAATGATAGTTAGACCTCTCAATCCACATGCATATTCACAAAGATGAACGGCTACGTATAAAGGTATTAATGCAGTCTGCTGTATGACAAGTAGCTACTCACCTGCTTCAAGTTATCCCTCTCTATCACGGTAACCGTCGCTTACTCGAAAAAATGCACTAATCGCACCATCGTCTGGTTTCTTTTACAACCCGGTCCGTACACCAGTCCACATCATCATCCGCGTCAACCGTGTGTGACTCCCGAGCTCTCGTGCCCTCGGACCATTTCGCAACCAGCCGACCGCGGCGCAAGTCCCGACTCGATTCACACCAAACTCGACCGCATCAACGCATCAACTTACTCAACCTCCTCAACTTGCGATAACCGCCACCCCCTGTGCCATGGTCTCCGCTCCGTCCGAGGCTTCCGTGTTCGCCACGACCCCCGCGTGGCACGACCCGACCGACGTGCAGGTCCGCAAGCTCATGATGGCGAGGCTGCGCAACCACCCGGCGCTGGCGCTGCACCACCCGATCCTGCAGGCGCGCGAGGACACGGGCGCGAGTCCGTCGCTGCTGCAGCGCCTCGAGTGGATGCTCTACCACTCGGCCGGGTCGCTGGCCGAGTACCTGCACCAGCCGTCGCTCGAGCGGCGCGTGCAGGGCCTCGTGACCCACTACAAGCGCAAGCGCGCGCAGACCGACCCCAGCGAGGAGGTCATGGCGGCCATCCGCGCCTCCGCTGCCAAGCGCCAGCGGCCCGCGCGGCTCTCGATCTCCGAGGACGAGATCCGCAACTGCAGCGTCGGCGCCCGAGGCTGCGTGCTCAACAGCAACCTGGACCTGCTGCACCAGGTCTGCAGCTTCCTGGACGGCAAGGACGTGCTGCGCTGCCGCGGCGTCAACAAGTTCCTGTGCCTGCACGCGCCGTCGTTCGTGCGCACGCTGCACATCGACGCATCGAGCGCTTCCGTTACCGAGACAAGAAACCGCGGCGACGGCGCGGCGAGTGGCCTGAGCACGCTTCTGCATGAGTGCAAGAACCTCACGAGCCTCACGATCTCGAACCAGGCCAACCAGACGCACCTCAAGGCGGGCGTCGTGTTCCCGCGCGCACTGACAGCGGCGACGTACATGGCCTCGTTGGCCACAACGTCGTACGGTCACCAATTGGTGCGCGAAGTGTCGAAAGCTCTGGACGAAGGCGCGTGCACCTCGTTGGAGCGGCTGGAGCTGCTCGCCCCCTTCGACTTCGCCGCTGAGAGCGACGGAGTGTTTCTGGCGCTGAAGGCTCTGGCCGAGCCGGAGGTGTACCAAGGAGCGCGAAAGCCCCTGAAGCACTTGGTGCTCGACGCGACGTTCCTAGGCGATCGAGGCATCGAGCAGCTCGCGGAGCTCTTGGACAGGCGAGACGCGTTCTTCCAGCACCTGCAGACGCTCACGGTCCGCAACAACTTCATGGGCGAGACCGGGTGCCGCGCGCTGCTGGAGGCCATCGAGTCGTTCGACGAGCTGCAGGTGCTGGACCTGAGCCGCAACATCCTGACCGACACGGACGCGCTGGCGCTCGCAGATTTGCTCGACGATCATGTGACAGACTTGGGCTTCTGCGACGACATGGAGGCGGACTGGAAGGCCTCGTCTGAAGACGAGCGCGTGGCCGAGCACTTCAACGTGTTGGGGCTCGCCGGACTGCGCACGCTGAAGCTGCAGGAAAACTTCATCACCTGCGACGGATTCCACGCCATCGCCATCGCATTGTGCGCGCGCCAAGGCTTTGTGGCCACGGTGGGGGATGCCACGGACAACAACGAAGACGAAGAAGAAGACGAGGAGGAAGGAGAAGATGAAGAAGTGGAACTGATGGAAATTGTTGAGCAAGAAGAACACTAGACGAAGATATTCATGAACAAATGCGATGAATTCCCCATATAAATAGAGGAGCGTTAGTGTACTACAACTGCGTAGAGCGTGTCTGCTTCGCTGCCCTGCTTGACCAACGCGATGGGCAGCGTGTCTACCGAGTTGCGATAAGGTTCATCGTATTTTGCAGCTTGAACGATGGCGGCTTCCAGCCAGGGCGACGACGAGGATGAAGAACGTCGAGCACTTGAGCGGGAACTTGCAGACGAATTGGCGTCATTATCTGCTCAAGATGTCGGGTTTGATGAATATGATAGCGGTGGCGATGACCAGAGAGACGAAAGTGCGGGCTGGATGAGTGGAAGCGGAGAAATGGAGATGCACTACGTGCGTTTGGACCTTGATAAAGTTTTGCAGCAAGTGACTGAAGCTTCAGCGGATGAGCTGCACGACTTGAGTGTTGAAGACGATATCGGACCAAGAGCCGACCCGCTAGTTTTACCAACTGCATGGGAACTTTTGCTCCAGGGTGTCGAGCGCATCGATCGCGAGTTCTTCCAGCCAATTCACGAAGATTTGGACGATATTCGCACAACGATCCTACCTCAACCGACCCAGGAAGAAAATGCTGAGCAGGCTCAATCATCCGACGAGGAGGCAAAGCACACAAGTCGTAGCATCGAAGGTCCGTTGCTAGAGCAAACCAATGCACCGGCACCCGATGAGAGCAACCAGGAATGTTCGAAGCAGTCCACTGATGGTGACGAAGAAATTCAGGACCAATCCACCATCCAGGAGAAGGAGGCGACTGTGTCCGATCTCAGTAGTGATAACACCGTGGAGCTGAGAGCGGATAGTGTTGAAGCAACATCTGCCGACTCGGAGCCTGTGTCGGTGGATCACTTGTCAACGTCTTCAAACGGTTCGAGTGTGGCTGATGTCGTCACTTCAGCAGCACCGAATAAGCAGAATGCACTCCACAACCATGCGCAACACCAGCGCCCAGTGGGTGATAATGCAAGGCAGGATGAGCTTGACGCAATCGCAAAGCAGCACGCAGCTCGTGAGTCGCGGCGCTTGAAGATCGAGGCTCAGCAGCAGAAGGAGCGCGACGAAGCTGCAAATTTCCTGCGGCAACTCCAAGAGGAATTCGAGGATCAGGAGAAAGCCGCCGAGGCAGCACGAAGAGAAGCGCTGGAGCGGTCATTAATGACTAACGAGGAGGTTCGTAGTCGGATGTATGCTTCAGCTACGCGGGAATTTCAGGAGACTGCGCTCATGGTCCTCGCTGACGAAGAATCACGAAGTTTCGCAGTGGAATTAGCGCGAATACAGGAGTCACTCCGCAAGGAGGTAGCTATGATGACGATTGAGGATCGGGCTGAGCGGCAAAGAATGCAACTCGAGCGTCGAATGCAGCAGCAGAAGCAAGAGGCTTTGGCTCGGTGTCAATTTGGTGCCGTGTTGTTGAAGCTGGTGAACTACCATCAAGTTCAGAGTCAACTTCGGGACCAGCAGTCAAAGCGCGAGCGTCGCGAGTGTGTACAGATGCGAGCTGAAGAGGGCTACACGCGCCGACTGATTGCCGAGACTCTTGCGCAACGCGAGCTACAATCTCGTGAACAAAACCGAGTATCAATGCTGCTCGAAGACGAACTATCAAAAGCATTGGAAGCTCTTGAGCGGGCTCGGAAGCTGCAAGTTCAGGGGCGGTTGCGTGAACAAGAGTGTCGTAGTTGTATGGAGGAAGAAGAGAGGCGTTGTCACTCTGCGTGGGCTTTCATTGATGCCTTGGAACGCGAGCGAAGAAAGAATGAAGAGCGCTGTCGACTATCAATGAAGCAAGAGGAGGAGCGTTGTCGATGCGCGTGGGCATATCTGGCCAGGCTTGACGAAGAAGCAGCCAAGGAGAGGGAAAGACAGCGAGAGCTCCAGAGACTTCGCATTCTGGCGAATGTATCGGCTGGTATTCAAGCTCTTGATCGTGTTTTCCAGCAGCACAAACTGGTTTCGGGTCTAGAGAAGTGGAAGCGGTGGCACGCACAATGCGCAGAGGACGATCGAGTCCGATCCATGGCAGTCGACAATGCTGCGATGGTAATTCAGATGTGGCATCGGTCGTGTCGAAGGAGACGGGAGGAACTGGTTCATGCAGAAGTTCCTCTTGTCCTCGAAGATTTCAGCGACGACGAAGAGCAGCCGCAGATTGAAGACGAGGAAGACAACGAAGAGCTCGAGCCTGATGAATACTCCAACTCTGCAGAGACTCAGGAGGCAGCACTCCGGCTGCAGTCGACTTTCCGTGGGTTTCACGTGAGACGGAAGTTTGCGAACGCGATTGCACTCGCCCAGGCGGTGGCGGGATCCGAAGAGGGTGACGCTTATGATGCTGTCGATCTGGACGATCTCATTCAGCTCCCTCCGGAGCTGGTCGATGGCTGGGAGGACCCCGTTCTGCCACTTGCGGTAACTTTGGAGCAGAAGCAGTATCTGCCACCTCCGTGTGCGGACTACGAAGAGGATCAAAGACCAGAGCGCGTTGAAAACAACGAAGTGGAAGATAAAGCCGCACGTTTGGCGAGCTGTAAACCTGTGTCAGCTCCTCCAGACACCACCAACCCTCAGAACCTGGCCGCGACGCTGTGGAACAAGATGAAGCGAGCGAAGCAGCGGCAGCAACACGCTCAACAAGAGCGAAAACGACAGCAAGATCCTTCCTACCGAGTGCAGAAGCTGCTTAACCGCAAGCCAACCGCTTCGAACCAGACCGGTCATGCAAGTAATACCAACCAGAGCAGTCATACTCAAAAGGTAGCAACCAACACGGTGTCGTGGTCATCAACGAGCAGCCAAAAGAAGAAGCCGAAAGTGAAGCTGCCGTCGTTGGTAGAGCGGCTACGGAGACAAACGATGGCTGAGCGATGATGATCGCTATTTGAATTATCACGGAGGATTCGTCACGTTCTGGTGCCGACTACAGAGCGAACTTCTTTAACGCTTGGCCAGCAGCGTCGCCTCTTTCGTTTGGCGCATCATGAGCACGAACACGTCGAAATCGGCAGTGGCCACCAGGATCTCCGAGCAGAGCACGGTGCCGGACTGACGGTCGACCTCGTACGCTCGACGCACCAGCTCGTAGAACTCGTGCACAGTTGCTCCCTGCGATCGGATGTATGCTGGCCAAGTGCACAGATACGCTGAGTAAGCTACAATGCGTCGCCAAGGCTGGAAGAGTCCTCGGTTGAGTATTTTACCTTCCAGCTTCTCCTCGAATAGAGCGAGGAACTCGTTGTAGATGTCGGTGTACCTGCAAGAGCACACAACCAGAGAAGCTTAGATTCAACCTGCAGGAGCAAGTGAAGTTTCAGGGTTTCAACGCACTCGAGCTTCATCTCGTCGCTGTCGAGGTCGAAGGCGTGGCAGTGGGTCTCTGCGAACGTCTCGAACGTGTGCGCGAACTCGTCGTTGTCGAAGAAGAAGGAGATGACCTTGTTCACCAGGTCGTTGTTGTCCGGGTCGAAGCTGCTGCCGTCGTCGTCCTTGGCGCCGGACTTTTCGTGGCCAGCATGAGCTTTCGACTCGCTCGACCCGCCCGCGTGTTTCTCGTCCTTCGACTCGGCGCTCTCCTTGCTCTCGCTGGGCATGCTACCAACAAGCTCCTCGTCTTCTTAGAGCTTATTAACTGGTCAGAAACATGGAGCAGTTTCGTTGCCGAGGACTCTTCACAAGGCAGAAAACTACTTACTCAACCGACAGGAAGACTACTCAACCGATAATAAAACTACTCAACCGATTCATCAATTGGCTAGGGCACATTGTTCAAAGCGAGGTAAAAACACGAGCTTGACCCACCAGAACCTGCGGTCAACTAGCTGATCCGCGTTGCACCTGCATCACCCTGCAGTGATGTGAGCAATGGTTTCGTGTTCTAAGCGATCCACTTGAAGACGTGAAGTGCCCTCTTCCCATTCAACAATTGCTCTTCGTGCTGCAGTGTCCGCGCGTGGATCGGACAGCGCAATGTTGCCCGCGATTGTGAAGCCATGTATTCCCACTGTCCGAAGGCGTTTGTTGCCCTTCACGCTGCAGGAATTGGTCAGGGGGCAACGCTGCAGCACACTCGACCGCCACCCGTTGACCTACCTGAGTTAATGATGACATGACATGACCTTGCACCCCCGAGGCCTGCCCTCATGGCCCTCACGATGTCCAGCCTCCAGTCTCCACTTCAATTGTCCATTTCGCATTTGACCGCCTCAAGCAACAACCTCACCAGCCCCCGATATCACCAAGCGCCCCTCGACTGGCCATGCTCAGCGGAACCAAGCTCGCCTTCGCCTGGGCGTCCGCAGTCGCGGTGATCTCCGAGGCAGCACTGGAAGACGTCCCGAGCTTCACTGTACCGTCGTTCAACTACGAGTCACTGCACGACGGTGACGCCCCGACCCGAATGCTTCAAGCTCTAGAACGTGGCGGTATCATCGCACTCAAGAACGTCCCCAACTACGCCAACACCCGCGAGCGCTTCCTGACCAGCGCAGCGCAATGCGCCATCGCTTCCGAGAACGACGACGAAGGCGCGCGCTACCTGTCGACCAAGCAGTTCCACGACGGCACCCGACGCCTGACGCTGCGAGCTGCCGCCGGTCGTGAGCTGATGGACACCAACGCCGAGACTCTGGACGCCATGGAGACCAACTGTCCCGGTCACCGCGAACTCCACGAGGAATTCAGCAGCATGCTGGAGCGGGCGGTGGACACCTTCGCCTCGGCACTCGACAAGACCGAGTTCACTATGGGCGACGGCGAGCGTCACATCAGCGCTCGCAAACTCATTGGAGACGCCAAGCGGCTCGACCATTTCCACGCGTACGAGGCGGCTGCGGCCCCTCCGAGCTCCACGCGCCGGTCACTTTCGGCCGAGGAGATCGAGCGGGACTTGTCCTTGGCCATGCACGAAGACCACGGCCTCTTCATCGCCATGGCAGCGCCCAAGTTCTTCTCCGTCAACACTGAAAACGGGAGCATTCGTGAACGACGCCTGACGTCCGACGCCTCGGGGCTGGTGATCGGAGCTGCCGAGCTCGACGAGATCGTTCGCCCCGAGCTGAAGCCCGACGAGCTTGTCATCATGATGGGCACGGGCGCGTCGCGCTGGCTGGAGACCAGTCACCACCTGCCGGCCGTCATGCACGGCATGAGAATGCCTGAAGAAATTGTGTGGGACGACGAAGCGACTCCGGGCCAGCGTAACCTGCGCGCGTGGTTCGGTAAGATGACGCTGCTGCCGTCGTACCAGCGTCTGCTCGAGTCTAAGATGGACTTCGACGAGTTCACGAACCGGACAACACGCCACCTGCTTGGAAGCTCAAACGACGACATCAAAGCCATCGGATGCGCTGGTGGCCGCCACTTGGTGGAGTCGGAGGGGAGCTGCACGTTCTCGATCTGCACCCTGAAGCCCGGAGTGGAGAAGCCGCCCACGGTGGGCTGCAAACAAGCGTGCAACCTCCACACCGAGTTCTTCGACGCCAAGTGCGCCAAGAAGTGCGACTGCACGTCGACCACCACGCAGGCAGACGTGTGCTGGATGCTCTGTGTCGCTCGACTCCCCGTTACTGAGTGCGCGCTGGAAGACCAGGAGTGCTCAGGCCTCAAGATGATTTGCACGGCCAACGCCACCGACTCGAACGCAACCTCAGCACCTTCGCCTTCTACGACAGAAGCACCTGCGCCCACAGAGACCCCATTGCCGTCACCTGCGACGGATGCACCAGTGTTGACGGAGGAGACCCCACTGCCCACGCCTGCACCGGTTTCCACGGAGACTCCGGCTGAGACCTCAGCACCTTCAGCTACTGCAACAGAAGCGCCACTGCCGGCAGTACCAACGCAAACCCCGGGCGAGACCTCAATGCCGACGACTGCACCATCGCCTGCAACGCCTGAGCCGGTGACTCCTTTGCCAACTGACCTTCCAGCGTCGACAAGTACGCCGCAGCCAGTCACCAGCTCGTCACCCGCACCACTCGAGACGACAGCGCCCGTACCAGCAGCGACCAAGACGCCAACCGAAACTCCAGTCACCACCCAGACGCCACTTGCAACGAGTAATGCTGTTGTCCCTGAGCCAACTTCGACTGAGGCACCGACTGCCACCGCCACCGTTGAAACGCCGACAACTGTTGATCCCGTGACAGAGGAGCCGATGGTCCCCGGTGGACACTGCTAGCCTTGTAGATACGTATCCAGCTTCTAGGGATTCCTTGATGACCTGAAGCCAAAAAGGAGCAACGCAAAACCCTTACACCACACACCTCAAATAACACGCTTTCATTCGTGTAGTCCTTACCGGCACCTTGCGTGCAGACCTACGCTTTTTGCCGATCCGATGGTCTGGCTTCCAATCTTCTTCAATCGGCCGCCTCTGATGTGGCTTCTTGCAGCGTGCTCGCTCTTCTTCATGTGCGTCGCGAGTTGGGTGGGGGTGCTCTACATCTGCTCGTCCTGCGGTTCGCCCGCCATCTGCTCCTCTTCGACTCCTTCCTCCTCCGTCGCGTAGAGCACCTTGAAGATCGCCTGTGCCAACGGGTTCGTCTCGTTGTCCTCTACTCCCTGCAGCATGATCTCCACCTCGCGCAGCTTGTTGAAGTAGAAGTCGCGCTCCTTCTCCAAGCTCTCGACCTGTGGCGAACACACAACCGTAAACGACCACACTTCACCTCAATCATTACTACACTACGCACCATCGCGCGCAGCTCGCCGCTCTCGTTCGTCAGCGCCTCGTTGTTGGCCGTCAGCTCCTCCAGCTCCTTCTCCAGCGGCGCCGTGGCCGCAGTCACCGCCGCTTCCACATCCGCCGCGGACGCCCCAGCAGCCGCCGCACTGCTGCTACTAGCAGCGCCCGCACTCCCCGTCGGACGACGAGACATGCCCGTCGACGTCCTCGCTGTACGCGCAGCCCCCACAGTCGCTGGAGCGCCTGGTGGCGTCCTCCCGACTCTGGACGTGGCGGTGGTAGCGGCGCCTACTTTCCGGCGCGCGGGCGCCGCAGGGGCCGAAGACGCCGCCCCACCGCCGAACTTCTGCGTGAATTGCGCGCCACCCTTGCCCTTCTCGCGCTGCGCGATGGGGTCGTAGGGTTGGCCTGACGCGTTGCGCTCGTAGAAGGCCTTGAACCACTGCATGAACTCGAGGTTGTCCTGGTACTTGCCGCGCACGAGGCGGTCCACCTCGACGTGCTTGTCGATCTTGAGCTGCATGAAGGCCTTCTGCAGCACCTTGTAGTTCTGGATGTACTCGTAGTCCTTGTTGGCCGACCAGTCCACCTTGCTCATCTGCACCTTGCCCGGGTACATGGCGTCCAGGATCTGGCACGCCACGGCGCCCGTGCACGTCTGCTCCACCTTGGCCAGGTTGATGGCGCACAGGCCGTTGATCCAGTCCAGGATCTCCTTGCGCCCCACGAAGTACGTGCCGTCCATGAGGCTCATGCTCTGGTCCGCGGCCGCCATGCTCGACGAGTAGTAGATACTTACGACGCTAGAGGCTGCTTGGGCGTGCTTGGCTCGCAAAATGCTGAAGTGGCGTCGTATGGGCGCCATACAGATGGTGTATACACGGATGATGTGTTTTGGTGAGGTGTATACATGAGTTGGGGTGAACTGTGTGAGCTCTTACAGTCATGCATCAGGCTCCTTACATCTAAAGTCTAGCAGCTCTCGCTCTTCATGCTGCATATGACGTGGGCTGCACTTGTCAGTAAATCGGTCGGGGTCATAACTCAACGTCCTGGAGAGCGTCCTGCGCGTCAGATAACGAGGGCAGGGTGAGCTGCTCGAACGAATTGATGCTGTTGTTCGCGCGACGGCGCGTTGCCGATCTGGAGGCTGACTTGTCAAGCGCGTCCAGCGCGTCTTGAACGGCGGGTGACGGATTGCTCGTGAACTCGTTCGGGTGGTGGAACACGGCGAAGCACGCGACGTGGAAGCCCAGACGACACTGGGTGCAGCCGTAGCGCGAGCGCGTCTTGATCCAGCGTTTGCTGCAGAGACGACAGATCAACTTCGCTCCGCCCAAATTGGGCATCAGCACGTGCACGCTCTTGTCATCATCATTAGTATCAGCCTTCACTTTTGCTGCTGCGTTGTCCTCTTCTTCTCGTCGCCGTTTGCTGCTGTTACTCGGACGAATTGAAGTCGGAATTGTCGGTACTTGTGGCGGTGGAATCTCTTCTGGCGGCTCCTGTATCCGTCGCACCAACGGCTTCGACTTCGGCTTCTTCGACTGCGTTGTCTGCTGCGACTGCTGCGTCTGTGGTGGTGCCATGAGCCTCATTGCGATGCTCCTGTTGAATGCGCTCAGTGTCGCCTCAATGGAGCTCGACATCGGTGCAAACGCCATCACAGAATCTCCAGCGGCAGCAGTCGCCTCTGGTGCTCCTCCCGCTGCCAGCGGGGCGTGATGGCCCCGTTGTGAGGCGCGTCGCCCGCGCGCGTCGTCGTTCATCAAGCGCAAAGGTCTGAAGTGATTTTGAGTGCGATTGAGTTATGTATACGAACCACCGGATAATATATACAATATATGTATACATGCGCGATGAGACGTGAGACGACTGGCATTCCGAAAGCCATGGCCAAGAAGAGCGGAGGTGCGTGACGACGAACGCGGCTGCACGACGGCGACGGGTCGTGGCGCAGGCTCACATGGCCGTGTACTGACTTGTGATGGTGCGGTGCTGGCGGTGGTGGACGCAGGCTCGAAGCCCAAGGGCAATGCCGGCAAGAAGGCCGGCGGCAACAAGCCCAAGAAAGCTGGCATGTTCAAGGCGCTCAAGAAGCAGGAGAAGAGGTGCGTGGGTCGGAGCTGGCGACTGCATCGCATTGCATTGCATTGCCATTGCCTGGTGCTGACTATACTGTTGCAACGCCGACAGGGCTGGCGTGGTAGGCGCAGACAAGAACGACCCGCACAGCAGCAAGCGCAAGGCGAAGGTGGCCAAGCGCCCTGCGCCCGTGTCCGACGAGTTCCGCAACTTTGACGAGCGCATGGCAGCGAAGAGCGCGCGAAAACCGGGCGTCGTGCCCAAGGCTGCGGCGGTGGCTCCTCCCACGTTCGTCATGGCTGCTCCGACCTTCCAGTTGTGAGTGCCATGGACTCCTGCAATTGTTTTGCGCACCTGCATTTCCCTCTAACGTGTTTACGTTTGTTTCTTGCCGTATTAGCAACACGAAACCTGTGCAGCCGACGCCCGCTCCGCGTGAAGTGGAAGGCTTCCACGGCTTCATGTCTGCGTTGGAGGCCCCGAAGGACGCACCGGCAGTGAACCCGAACCAGGCGGCCCGACAGTCCAAGCCCGTGCAGCCAGAGTACCGCGGCAGCAACGTATTTGCTGTGCTTGACGACGGCGACGAGGAGCAGCAGCAGAAGGCGCAGGCAGCGGCAGCAGCGCCAGCGTTCATGCAGCCAGCGACGTTCACGTTTGGCGCCGCCAAGCCCACGTTTACGCTGCAGTCGTCGCTGCGCCAGAGCATGCAGCCCGTGACTGTGAATGCGGCGCAAGACATCGACCCCGACTTATAGACTGGCAATACATGTACGAGTTTCATACACATCCAGCTAGGTAGATTGCTCCATGATGACTCCACTGCAATGCCAACCTTGAAGCTACTTTCTGTCAACTTATCTCCTATGTACGGTGACTGTCCGCTTCGAGAAAAGCAAATTGGTACCAAATGCGATCTGCCGTGGAATCAAATAATACAGGTTTTATAGGCACATTCTTATTATGTATCCAAACGGATAAAAAGGGGTATAAAATAGTTGGTGGGAGCGGCGGCAGTTGCGATGATGTGTCGCCGTTGAGGCTCGCGCTTGAGCTGTCGGTGTCTTTTTGCAATAGAGAACGCCGAGCCCGAGCTCCGCTCCGCCGGCAGAGAAGCGCACGCGACGCGAGCCCAAGCAGCCCGCGCCCGAGTGCAGCCAGCCCAGCCAATCCCCGCCCTCCTCCTCCTTGCCGCGCAGTAGACTACGACCGGGAGCGCCGTCTTCTCGAGCCGCGAGGGAGAGCAAGCAGCAGCAACAGCAGCAGCAGCACGAGCCGCAGCGTCCGGCACGATGGGCAGCGCCAGCAGCAAAGCCGGCGACGCCAACCCTAAGAACTTGGGCGCAGACCCGAACGACCCCAACGCGTTCCCGCTGCACCACCACCCGTACTACAACCAGGCGGGCCACAACCAGCAGCAACAGCAACAGGGACAGCAGCAGCAGCAGCAGGGACGCAGCTTCGATGGCAGCGAAGGGAAGCATCCGCGCCAACAGCAGTACTACGGCTCCCAGCACAGCGCCTCGGAGGCCATGGAGGTGGACCCGCCCACCGAGTCGTCCTCGGAGATGTCCTACATGGACGGAGAGGTGCCCAGCGCCGCGCAGTTGGACGTGAAAGACGCCGAGCTCTCCAAGGGGAACAACGCGCAGTCGGCGGACGTGACTGTCCCGCCCGGGGATGATGTCGTGCCTATGGTGTTCAAGTGGGAGCACGGCGGACGGAACGTGTTCATCACGGGCACGTTCAACGGCTGGGACAAGCAGTGCCCCATGCACAGGTCCGGTAACGACTTCACGTACATCGCCAACCTCACGCGGGGCAAGCACATGTACAAGTTCGTGGTGGACGATGACTGGCGGTTCGCGCCCGACCAGCTCACAATGGCAGATGTGGAAGGCAACGTGAATAACTACGTGGACGTGTCGGACTTCGCGCCGCTGTCCGACTTTGACGGCAAGAAGCCGCAGGACGACGACGAAGACCCGGAGAACCCGTACTCTCGGTACATCCCCGAGATCGACGAGTACACCAAGGAGCCGCCCCCACTCCCGCCGCACTTGCGGCACATTATCTTGAACAAGGTAAGCAAGGACGTGGCAACGTGCGGTGCCTCCGGGAGTTGCTGCTGGTGCTGACCCGCGTGTTTTTGCGTCTGTGTTGTGTCATTCCAGGCGCCGCCGACCGTCGATGGCCGATTGCTGCCTGTGCCGCAGCACGTGGCGCTCAACCATCTATACTGCACAGCAATCAAGGACGGCATGATGGTGCTGGGCATCACCAACCGCTACAAGCAGAAGTTCGTGACCACCGTTTATTATAGCCTTATGCCCGGCGCCAACTAGCTCTCGCCGCTCTTAGGTTAGGCGTGGGCGGGTGGGCGGGCGGGCGGGGTCGATTCCTGGATCGATCTAGCGTAGAGGTAGACAACGGGAGGAAGCGCGGAGCGGAGTCGCGAATGATCCAAGTGTTGGACGCGGCGCGAGGGGCGTGCAGTGCGCATTGCCTCGCTCACGCTTCTGTAGGAAGTAGACAGCACTCTCTTTTTTTGGTAAGGAGCTGCTCGCGATGGTCGAGCGAGCGCAACGTCAGGGCACGGCCAACCTAGGAACGGCGAAGCCTAAAGCAATGAGAAGCGATCCACACGAGTACGTCTTCGTCCTTCCCAGCCATCGCCACCTGCCCTCGACGCATGAAAGAACACGGTGACACGAGCAGCGCAAAAACAATAAACATATTTTTGTTTTCTTCAGCAGCAGCAGCGGCAGCAGCGCTATGATCCGTAGCTCGCGCCAAGCCAGAGTCTACTTCAATTTGACGACGGACTGTCCTGCGCCGTGCTGTTCTCGCCCCAGCGCGTGCTCGTCCCCACCAAAACTGCCTCTCACTTCCTCCCTCTGTGCTGCTGTCACCTGTGCCTTCTATCGCTGGAACGGGCTTGAGCTTCAGCCTGCTGCTGGCTGGGCTGAGACCGGACTAACTTGTGCTTATACGTAGATCTCGGCCCACAGGAAGAGGAAGAGCGAGCCGAAGCCCAGCAGCAGAGCGGCGATGAAGGCCAGCACCAGCTCCGCCAGCGCGTTCTTCTTGGGGGACACGGCGCGCGTAAAGAAGAGCGCCATGAAGACCAGCCCCGTCAGCAGCAGTACGACCGTGAGGAAGCCGTAGCTCTCCGGGTCCACAGGGCTCGTGTACGGGATTTCCTGCAGCACCAGACAGAGCACGGTAGTTAGTAGCTGTATACTAGAGTGCGTGTACACAGAGCTGGGCGCGTGGGGGCATCGCATCGCACCATTTCCATCGTCGCCAAGTATCGAGATCTGCGTGAGTGACACGTATGAAAACTGGGTCAAGCTCGGATAGAGTTATAAAGGTTTCCGAGTACGATAATATAGTAGAGGTTTTTCCGGAATGGATACATTTGCATTGCGAGCTTCCTGCAACTTGCAGTGGTCTAACAGGGACAATGGTGCATGCGCGACAAGGTCTGGTGTATTGTGTGTATCCCCAGCATAAATACGAAACTTACTTGGATTCGTCTTGGTCCTGCATCGCCTCCTTGAGCCGCTGCACGAGTGAAGCTTTGAGGCCCTTGACGTCGAGCCCTCGCTTCTTGAGCTCCGCTCGCAGCTCAGTCACCTTCATCTTATCGACAAGAGCTACCGCGTCCTCCTTGGCCTCCTCCGTCTCTGTAGCACCGTGTTCAGATTGCGCATCACCGTCCTTGGCAGCGGTTTCTTCCTGACTGGTCTCCTTTGCTTTGTCGTCAATAGCAGCCTCTGCTGGCTGCCTAGGGCTATCTTGCAGCTCCTTCTTGGGCTGCGTGGTGCTTGAATTTTCGGTTTTGGCTTGGCTAGGAGACGAAGCCTCCGTGGTAGGTGCAACCTTAACGTTATCGCGAGAACTGTTCGCTGTCGCACGAGGAGAAGCGGCCTGTTCTTCATCTGCACCACTCTTTACGCCTTCACCAGCAGCAGACGCATCATCGTTATCTCCACCGTTGCTCCTCCTGCCTTCTCTGGCTTCGACATCGTCTGCCTCGCTCCCGGACACACTCTCCTGAACGATGTCTTCATCTTCCACCTCCATATTTGAAGCTGTTTCAGCAGCCCTGTTGGAGGACTTCCGGTCTTCACGTGCATTGGCCTTGGAGGGTTTGTCCTCCTTCAGCTTCTTCCTGCTCTGATCCATGTCTTCATCATCATCGTCCATTGCATCCTCCTTCTTCTCACGAGATGCCTCCTTGACAGACGCTTCCTCTTTCTCCCCCTTCTTCGCAGCTTCCAACTCTTCACGGAGCTGTTCCAACTTGGTCGCAAACTCAGCCTCGAGCTTTCGCAGCTTTTCGTCGTGACTCTGCGAAAGCGCCTTCATCTTCGCCTCGTAGCCTCCACAGACGCCGCAACCAGATCCTCCGTTTCCTTCGTGTGCTTCGACGGAAGGTAGCAAAGCGGTGGCGACGCGATCGTGACTAGGAACTTGGATTGGCTTTCGCTCTTTCGGACCGTCTGCAAGTGCTCCAGTTTGGCACGTGCGATCTGCTCGCTGCGGTCCAGCTCAGCCCGCGCCACCAACGCCTCCAGCTTGGCCACCTCAGCCTCTTGGCGAGCCCGCTTCTCGCGATCCTGGCTCTGCATTTTCTCCCTCTGCTCTGCCTCCTGCTGCTTCGTGTCTTGGCGCTTAAACAGGTCCGTATCCTTCTCAATCTGTCGCTTCGCCTTGCCCAAATGGCCCATCAACGCTCCAAACATGCGCCGACTGCGGGCAATACCGTCCTTCTGAGCGTACGGTGCCACGGCACGCTGCTTCCGCTCCTGGGCACGCGCACTGTTCGCAGATGGCGAAGTGACTAAGGTAGACGTCCTGCTAGTCTCCGCCCTCTCTGTGTTGTGGGCGCCCTCAGGTCTGGACACAGCCGAGTGCAGTCTCTGACGCTTCACTGCGATGTTCTGGCCATTGTCCTCGTTGTCGCGCTTCCCCAATCTCCAGGACGCATTGCCCCGAGCGTTGTTCTCCTTCAGCTGCACCTGTCGACCAGAACCTCCTGCGCGCGTCGGTTCGCCTCCGAGGCGCGCGAACACGCTTCTGCGGCCAGTAGTTCCCCCAGCTGCTGCTCCGCTGCCTCGACGCTCTGTGGAAAACAACAAAAGCACAAAAGGCGATGAGCGCAAAGATCGCGACGCAACATGTGGCTTTCCTTGTCGTCACGCAGCTCAGAGGCGTCTGCAATCTACACAGCCTGGTAGGGAGGTGGACAGGAACGTACTTGAGTTGTCGAGCGCCTCGCGCTTCTTGGAGAGCTCCTGCAGCTCGCGACGCAGCGCGCGCTCGTCCGCCGACTCGGCCCGATCCACCATCGCTTGGTGGTCGGCCTTCGATTTTGGGGGAGCGACGGGATATGTAGTATGATAGGTGTAATTTCGCGGGGCATGCCGTAGAGTAGGTGTAAAATATTTTTTCCTTACGGTATTTTATTGGGCGAAGCGACACTTCAACGACACTTCGTGCAAATGGCGGCGTCGAGCGGAGCTGCTGGCGACGACCCCGTGGCCAAGGCGCTAGAGCGGCTGCGACTGCGGAAATTAGGCGGACTATCAAGCGGAGAGCACCTCGATGCATCTGCGGCGGTGACGCCGCTGCCCACATCGAAGCCCGTGGCGCAGCCTGCCGCCGGGTTCCAGGTCATCTGCTCGGGTCAAGTGGCGAGCGTGCATGTACGTGTGCTGATAGCCTGACAGTACTCCATTGCCTCAAAGACAGCCTAGCTTACGACTATGGCCACTGTCACTGCTGTAGTACCCGGGCGTGACCAATGTGTACTGCAGGTATACCATTACCTACGGCGTTGACTGGCGCGTACTTCACGTATGTCTCCGTTGCCATCGCTGACATCTCTGGCGAGTGCACGTGACTTACTCTTGAGTCTTTTGCCGTACTAAGTACAGGGGGCTGAGAACGGACTCTCGCAGATCGCATACCTGGCCGGCCACGAGGACGAAATCCTCCTTAATTTCCCCATCGACGTGTCGTTCAAGAGCACAAACCCGTTCGGCTGGCCGCGACTGGTGCTAAGTGTGTACGGACTTGACGCACTGGGCCGTGACGTTGTGCGCGGCTACGGATCCGTCGCGTTTCCAGTCATGCCAGGCTACTCCGTGCGCGAGGTGCCGCTGTTTCGCCCGCAGTCGTCTTCAATGATGCAGCAGTTCGTGGCGTGGCTAACGGGCTCACCGCCTGAATACTTCGACTCCAAGTTCGTGGCGCAAAGCGATAGCCGCGAGGTAACGCGAGTCACCTCCGCAGGCAAAGTCCGCGTCGTACTCAACGTGGCAACGCATGGAATGAAGCAGCACGGATACACATAGCGAGAGATGCATGTCTTGTCATTTCTCAGTGGTTAATGATGCAAATTGCCATACAAATCAAGTGCAAAACATTCAAAGGCTAAAGATCTACACTGCGATGTGGACCCACCTTCAGCAAGTATCCACGCGGTGCAGACTTCTGTCTAGGCGAGAAGTCTGCCCACGAAGACACCCACCAAAGTTCCTTAGCACAATCCTTCTTGTGCTTATCCAGGCACTCGTCAGACAGCACCCAGGGCGCGTCCTCCACCACCTCGCCCACCCACTTGCAGTGGCGCAGCGACTCGTAGCGCTCCTTTTCCGTCATGACCGTGCGGGATGACCCCCTCTCCCCACCTTTTGTACGGGCGGTGGGGTGCAGTGCATGGCAAATGTATGGGACTGCGTCTCTAAACACTGGCGGAGTCCGTCGGCCTATCAGCCGCGGGAGCCCTGGCAATGACCGAACTCGTCCCAATCTCGTCCCTCGATGGCGGCTTTACAACCGTCGCCAATGTTGGCGCCCGAGCCTCAGCAAGGATATCATCGTCATCATTGTTGACAGGGCTGAAACCTAATTAATGCATGATAGTAAACCACGACGAGGCCAATCGCTGGAAACAGATAGGTAGAGTACACTATCACGCCGGTCGTTAATTTTAAAATAAGCGCTCTAGCCCACAAAACACCACGCGCCAACCGTGACGAAGAAGAAGCATGCGACTCGAGCAGTTGCTCCTCCTAGTGCTGGCCATATATATTCCTCACAACATCCAACGCCGTCGCGGAGGACCAACCAACCACTCTTCGCCGTCACAAGAGCTCGGAGCACCCGCGTGAGAATGATGGAGCTACCAGCAGCAACGTCAGTGATGCAGAGGCCGAGGAAAGAGCGCCATCATTTGCGTCCAAACTCAACGTGTTTCTTGGGGCCAAGAGCGGCGTCAACACCAAGCTCGGCGGCATATTCATGGATCGTACCATGCTTGAAGCTCTGAGGGGCCCTTCAGTCAAGAATCTCCAGACTGCGGCGTTGAATGACGAAACCTCACCATGAAAACCCCAAAGCGTTGGAGAGATTGACACCAAATCAAAATCGCTATAGAGAAGGGTAACATCAAGGTCGACGAGCAAAAGCTTCGGTCTGCTTTTCGCAACAATCCGGCCGCACAGAGAGGGTCTTAGCGAAAAAGAGAAAGCTGTCGGAGGTAGTATCGCGATGCTTTTGCTTCTCGTAACGATTTTTGGGGTTATAATTGGTGGTTCCGAGGCAGCAAAGAAGGCTACGGGGGAAGTTGACGCGGCGTATGGGGCGATAGGAGAACTACCCACCAGGGATTATCGGACAAGACGATGATGACTCGCGCGTTGGGGCAGTCGGGTACGTTGATGTGCAAGATGGAGCAAGAAATCCATCCTTTGGTGTGCAACGAGAGTTGTTGTCCCAGGCTATGGACTCTCCGGCGGAATGTTTACTCTTATACAATCCACCGCTTTTCGAACTCATATCTCGAGAGGCGTATTCATGAACTTCAATTATTAATAACATTCCCTACACTCGTCTCTACAGGTTCGCGCACCAACGCTGGCCGTCTTTCGAGTATAAGTTGCACAAGTTGAGGATAACCGGAGAAATACGCCATCGACAACACCGTCCAGCCGCACGAGTCTTCCAAATTCACATCAGCGCCAGCGTCCAACAACACTCGAAGGGGTTCTAGTCGGTTGTACATTGCCGCCATCAGCAACGCAGTCGCTCCCGAGCGGGATTGAATGTCCATGCCGGCCCCTTTGTTAACCAGAAGCTGGACAACAGCGCCGTGTCCATTCTCAGCTGCGATGAAGAGCGCCGTGGTGCCATCGTCATACTGTTCATCAAGCGGCGCCCCAGCATTAATCAGTACTCGCGTTGCGTCAACGTGGCCAAACTCGGCCGCAATGCGCAACGCGGTTGCTTGTTGGGGGCCTTTAGCGTTGATGGAGGCTCCATGTTTCAACAGTAGACGTATGACGTCGCTGTGACCGTGCAACGCAGCATTCATGAGCGGGGTCCACTCAGCATTGTCCTTCCAATTGACTTCTGCCCCAGCCAGAAGAAGCTTTTCCGCGATTTTGACGAGCCCATGCTCACATGCCATGCCTAACGCTGTAGCGCCGTCGTTTTGAGGGATATCAACGCAGGCATCGTGCTGTATAAGAAGCACCACAACCTCTGTGTGGCCGTTTGCTGCTGCAATTGCGATTGGGGTGTATCCATCGTCGGCAGGAAGATCGATGTCGGCGCCGGCCTTGAGTAATGCTGCGACCACTGGTAGGTGACCCATTGTAGCCGCCACTTTCAGCACCGATGAACCTGCTAGTGTTCTTGCATCCACTTGAGCGCCGTAGCTTAGTAGCAGCTCCACCATGTCGAGATGGCCGTGCAGCGCCGCTAGATGTAGGATTGTAAGCCCGGCCGTATCCGTTGCTTCTGCGTCGGCACCAGCGTCGAGTAGCCGTCGAATGTCGTCAATATCGCCTCCACTCGCTAAAACATCGATGAGGTTGATGTTAGAGTTCGCCTTGGACGTACACATAATACGGAGCGCGAAGCCCTTGATAGTAAAAACTGCTTGAAGCAGTCGGTGCCGGAATGCTGTACAGGTGCTAGTTAGCCCACGGTTAGAGCTTTGTGGCTGCATATGCGATTGTGGTGGGGTTTCTGTGAAATCGGCGAGCCATAGGTGCTGGGTTTGAACTAATCAAAAGAAAAAAGAAAAGTAAATCCAGTGTGGCTGTACATATCATCGGGGAACTCCGCGCTAGCACTGACAATAATGGTTACTTTTGCGTGGTTGGGCGGCATGAATTTCTGGCGATTAACCTACAAAAGTTCAGTACCTTACTCAAGGACAGGCTAACTCATAAACTAAAAAATGGTTTGCACCCGATTAACTGCTGGTGAGGACCTTGAAATACGTCTGGGTCTGGCTGAACACTGGTCCTTTCCGTGAGTATTTATCAGCTCACTTGTAGGTTGCACAAAAAATACCAATAGCAATCGACCAGTGCCTGAGGGTCACCCATCGGCACGTTCACTTGTCATATTTCTCCTCGCTGCCCACACCCGACTCGCCCAATCGAGCTCAAGATGGTGTATCTACCTACACGTAGTACTACGTACACCGTCGCTGTCAACCGAGGGCTTACACGCGCCAACTACCGGACGGTGAACACCAAAACATACCGCCCCAGCACCGTGTCCGAAAGACCTTACAGAACCCCGATGAACTTCGCGTTCGTTGAGGCATCGTACCGCCAGAAACGACCCACAACCAAAGCACCGCGTACGATTTCCAATTTTCTTTCTCACGAAAACGTCACCAACACTGGCGAGGGCTCACGCGACTTCAGCTTTACAACGGCCGGCTTCGACGATGACGCGTATCCCACGATGATTTCGTATCCTGTGGCCCCGGAAGACTATTGCGACTGCATCACAATCCCCGACGACGCCGACTTTACCGTGGATATCTGCACGGACGACGTGAAGTGGGGGGCGATTCAGATCGAGTACTCGGACGGCACTTGCAACGAGGTGCAGTTCAGCATCGACACGATGTACGGGAGTTGCACCCCAGCGGACTCTGTTGAAGATCTCGACTGGTACGCTTACTGCGCAATCGACTTCGACTATTCCCTGGAAGACGCGTCTTCGGCGAGTGTCGAGTCGAGCGCAGAGGACACTTTCCAGAGCTCTGCCAGCTCAGATGAAGCCGATGTCGCGACATCAAGTGTTGATCAGTCAATGACCTTTACGTCTGGGGAGGGGTCAGCGTCGGAGGAAGAAACGAAAACAGACCAGCGCCAGGGTGCTTCCTCGGGCCAAAGCACGCCCAACACGGTCGAAGAATCGGCTCCAGCTGCGTCTGCAGCTCAAGCGTCTGCAGCCAACACAAAGCGATCGATTCTTGAGCGAATGCTAACACTCGCTTTGGTGCTGGCTCTCTCGCTTCAGTAGATAGACTCCCTACTTGGCTTCATGTTCTCGACGTGTATTGATGTGCTTTTCTTTCTTTCTTAAAACACACAATCCAGTATTGCACCCATTCTCATGAAGGACGTAAAATGATCGGGCACAGATTTTGCTTGATGCATTTACTTCGCCCTCAACGAAGACGCTCGACTTCGAAATACTTCAGAAGAACACAAGATGGCGGAGTGGGGTTTCCTGGAGCGCTGGCGCGTGGTACTGCACAACAGCGCATCCACTGAATTCAATGCATCGACTGGAACTGCTGAAAACAACGACACTGTCGACCCGAACCTTCACGTGTCGATATCTTTCGCGGAAACCTATTTATCGGGAGAGCAAACGTATTGCTTGAGGCTTCTCGTAGACGAGAGAAACCAGCTGGATGCGAGTCGGCTACGCCAGCTTCGAGAGGCTATGGAGCTGTTCACGCTTCTTTCGATTGTGAACAATAAAGCATTCCAAGAGTTAATGCCTTCAACGACCGAGACGCAGCCGCCGATGACCGGAGAACAGCGGATACAACTACCGAGATGGACCTTCGATCTAGTGGGGACTCGTCCACCTAACGACGCTGCTGCAGCGCAGGGTCCAGTCACGTGGGGGGCTTTGCTGGGGTTTCCGGAAGACCCGTGGGAGTATTCACTTGGGTTTAAGGAAGCTATCACGAGACTTGAAGCGATAGGGATCGACGAATCAACCACCAAGTACCTCTCGAATGGGCTTTCAATTTACTGGTACTATCAACACTATGCCGGAGGGGACACCGGACTGGCCGCACTGCATACAACAGATGTAAATGGCTCCCAGAAGCCTGTCCCATTCGCCGATCCAATTTGGGGCCAACTTGGAAGGCTATTTGATACCGTTGTACCTCCGATTGTGCAGATGTGTGGTACAGCTGGCCCTAATTGCACTGCACTCTCTGTCACTGCTCCATGTGAGAGAGTGTGTGCCACGATACAGGATTGGGATCATTCCTGGGCTCCTGAGCTAACAGTGGCGCTGGCTCGGACACCCATATCGAGGTTTGATCTGAGCATTGGGCACACCTGGTTGTACTCACGGCAAGCCAGGATGGATACCGGGTTTTTTCTCAGTACCCTGATCTGTGGCCGCCCCTTGTGCGCTGCGGACGGCCAAAGCGCCGATATACTTCCCGATACCGTTCAACTGGAGTACGGCGACCTGTACTTGTCCGGCTTCTGGGCCACTGACACCGAAATGTTTGTTGCGATCTGCTCGGCGGTCGCGGAGGCGTCTGCGGGGGCGAATTTGTCAAGGCTCGGCATAGATTCAAGTTGTGGGCGGTGGACCTGGTTGATTTACGCACTCTGTTGTGGGTCCTCGCACGCGTCTGTATCCTCGGCAGATATTTCGCAGGGTCCTACAATGACGCAGTCTGACATTTTGGCCATTTCCGCGGTGCTGCGAGCCAATTATCCTCAACCAATACTGGAATCGGGTGACAGCGGTTGCCACCAGTATGGTTTCGTCGACGTTCAAGAGGGAAGTAAGCTGCAACTCTGTGAAGTTCGCGAGTACGAAGAAAATGAGTTAATTGTGTCACGGGCATGCCACTGTCGAGCCCTTCACGACCCGCTTGACGGTGAGTGGGCTACAGTCATCGTGCCTGGATACGGAGTTTGCAAGGCGAAACTTGGTGAAGGTGTCCGATTCACTCCGGATTCAGAGAACCCAGCCTTCCCAGTGAAACGATTGTGCGGATCTCTGGACATAAGCCGCGTCAGATTCGAGACCGCTGCAGTGTTGATGGATCTGCTGACGTTGGTCACTAGTGGCCTTCACAGATTAACACTAGTTGCCCCCGATGACGACGCCACAGCCGCGATTCAAATCGACCTTGGTGTACTTTCAACCGCGTGTCCAGAACTTCGACATCTTTCTGTCACGCACTTCGATGTGATAGTGTTGGCCCATAACGCGTCCCAACGTCGCTGGCCCGTCAAAACGATACTGTTACGCAGGAACACAGGCGCACGCTGTCCGACGTGACGCGGTGCTTGAAGAATACTGAACTACGAATGACTCGCGAACTTACCAGCCTGGAAGTAAGACCCAGTTCACTGGTCGATCCGGACGAAGTGAAGGAGTTAAATAGCCGCGACGGCGAGTTCCTGCCTGTCGCGAAGGAGAAGCTCCCTGCCCAGTCGAAAGCTGCCTTGATGAGTGTCGTCACAAGCGCAACTAGTGCCGCGTTGAATCGCCTCATGGACGCAAATATCCTGAGCCTCATCTTTGTGTTTGCCTCAACTCCGGCGCAGCGCTCGGTCCACTGTTGGACCGATGAGGACTATGAGTCGGACCCAGACGATTGGTAACGCATTGATATAAAGTTTTCCTGGATAGATTGTGTGGAGAATATTGGCGTACATGTAGTAAGCTACAACTAATCGTGTTTTTGCTAATGCAGCCTCTCAAAGCGAAGTGGGGTTTCCTGGAGCCTTGGCGAGTCGACTGAAATCACTGGGGCGCTATCCCTATTCACCGGATAGAAACAACGCTGGCTAACAAAAAAGATTGTCCACGAAGCAGAAGATCCCTGCCGAGTCGTAGTGAGTGTCGTTAGGAGTGCATGCATCACACGCCATTCGCCTGCTAGATACCGATATTCTCAGGATCATTTTTGTATTCGCTTCAACCTCACCGCAACGAGTGGTCAAGTGCTGGACCGCGTCGGACGATGAGCCGGAGGGAGTAAGTACCAGTCCTTAGAGGACTGGCTAACTCAAACAGTAAAAAGCGCACTAAGGTTACTATATTTGTGGGCTGAAATGCCACTTGCACTCTACCAGTGGTTGTTGCCAGGGTCATTTATCCCGACTAGCACAGGCTGATGTGTTACCCTGCACGAAGTAGCACGCACAACTTCTGTAAGATCTCCTTTGACAGCGGCAAACACTCTACCGCACCAGTGTGGTCGAAAAATTGGACCCAGCAGCTCAAGCGTACCGCGCAAACACCAAACGATCGAGTGTAGGACAAACACTAAACTCTCGGGTTTGGCAGTAGACACTTGTGTGCATGGTCATTCTCGTGACAGATAGAAAATGACGAAGCTCAGCTCCCTCGATGACGTCGAGTTGCAACATTCATTAGGAGAGACAACACACACGAGCAAGATGGCGAGATGGGACTTCCTGGAACCTTGGCGCTTGGTACTGCGCGGCAGTCTCATCACCGAAACCATTGGGGCGTTATCGTTCGTCACTCGGTCAGGATCGATGCTGGCTGGTAAAGATTTTGAACCGGTTCTTCAAGTGTCAATTTCCTTCGCGGAAAATAGTTCAGCGCCGAAAAAAAGATTTGGGTGTAAAATATTTTCTTTCCTTACGGTATTTTATTGGGCGAAGCGACACTTCAACGACACTTCGTGCAAATGGCGGCGTCGAGCGGAGCTGCCGGCGACGACCCCGTGGCCAAGGCGCTAGAGCGGCTGCGACTGCGGAAATTAGGCGGACTATCAAGCGGAGAGCACCTCGATGCATCTGCGGCGGTGACGCCGCTGCCCACATCGAAGCCCGTGGCGCAGCCTGCCGCCGGGTTCCAGGTCATCTGCTCGGGTCAAGTGGCGAGCGTGCATGTACGTGTGCTGATAGCCTGACAGTACTCCATTGCCTCAAAGACAGCCTAGCTTACGACTATGGCCACTGTCACTGCTGTAGTACCCGGGCGTGACCAATGTGTACTGCAGGTATACCATTACCTACGGCGTTGACTGGCGCGTACTTCACGTATGTCTCCGTTGCCATCGCTGACATCTCTGGCGAGTGCACGTGACTTACTCTTGAGTCTTTTGCCGTACTAAGTACAGGGGGCTGAGAACGGACTCTCGCAGATCGCATACCTGGCCGGCCACGAGGACGAAATCCTCCTTAATTTCCCCATCGACGTGTCGTTCAAGAGCACAAACCCGTTCGGCTGGCCGCGACTGGTGCTAAGTGTGTACGGACTTGACGCACTGGGCCGTGACGTTGTGCGCGGCTACGGATCCGTCGCGTTTCCAGTCATGCCAGGCTACTCCGTGCGCGAGGTGCCGCTGTTTCGCCCGCAGTCGTCTTCAATGATGCAGCAGTTCGTGGCGTGGCTAACGGGCTCACCGCCTGAATACTTCGACTCCAAGTTCGTGGCGCAAAGCGATAGCCGCGAGGTAACGCGAGTCACCTCCGCAGGCAAAGTCCGCGTCGTACTCAACGTGGCAACGCATGGAACGAAGCAGCACGGATACACATAGCGAGAGATGCATGTCTTGTCATTTCTCAGTGGTTAATGATGCAAATTGCCATACAAATCAAGTGCAAAACATTCAAAGGCTAAAGATCTACACTGCGATGTGGACCCACCTTTCAGCAAGTATCCACGCGCTGCAGACTTCTGTCTAGGCGAGAAGTCTGCCCACGAAGACACCCACCAAAGCTCCTTAGCACAATCCTTCACGCGCCATCTCGGACATGCGCTCTGACAAGCGCTCCTTAATGATCTTTCGGCGCTTGCGGAACGATGTGCGCTACGCAGCAGCAACAATTGAGCATACAACAATACGTCGTTAGCCAGTCTGTCCGAGTGTAAAATAAATCAGCATGCAGAGTTTGGACTTACCAGGCGGCCTTCCTTGCTGAACAGCTCAAGGAAGCTGTGCTGCATGTCGTCGGCCTTGCTGATCCACTTGTGTACGAACCCGTCGACGTCGTTGCGGACCTTGTCTACTGCCATATCGAACTTGATACTCTTCTCCTTGATAAACGGGACGTTCATGTCCTTGCCAGTGTACCCGCGCTGCAGGTTACGGCGAATGAACGTGTCGTACTCGGCAATGATGCGGATGATCAGATCCGACGTAGAGATGCCGTCCGTCCGGCGCGTCTCCAGGAACTTGCCCATGGCTTTAATACGCGCGTACACGTCACCCTCAGACGCCTCACCCGACGCGTCCGAATACGGCAGCGCGTCGTGGCACACGTAGTCGATCTTGTGCTTCTCCAGGAACTCGTCAGACAGCACCCAGGGCGCGTCCTCCACCACCTCGTCCACCCACTTGCAGTGGCGCAGCGACTCGTAGCGCTCCTTGTCCGTCATGACCGTGCGACCCTTGAGCTTGTGCGTGATCTCATCGCTGCAGCAGCCGACGATCAGATACGTGTTGGGGTAGGCTTCCTTGCACTGCTGCAGGGCCTTAGCGTGCCCGAAGTGGAAGAGGTCGAAGATGCCGTCGGCGTAGAGACGCAGGGGGCGGCCAGTCAGCGTGCCGGGCTCGCCCTCTTTCAACTTCTTGCGGTAGGGCTCCGGCTGCGGCTCGGCCTCGCCCTCCTGGCTGCTGACGCTGTTGTTGTCGTGCACGTCGTCGGCCTCGGGCTTGGTCTCTTCCTCGGCGGAGGCGGCAGGGGAGTGGTGGTCGGCTTCGGCCTCCTCCTCGTGGTTCATCTCATTGGCACGTCTCTACATATCGCATCGAATCCCCACGCCAAAGTATCAGCCGATGCCTCCAAGCTTTGACCCAACGGATCTCCGAGACTCCTGGAGCCAGAAATCTTCGGCTTCATCGACCCCTTTGAATGCTCCTCGGGTCGGCTCGGGGGTTCGCACTGCAGCAGCAGCAGCATCGAGGGACACGCACCTTTCTCGCCATCTCGCTGTTAGTCCGTCTGGTTCTTTTCGGGTGAAAACTCCACTGCGTGACACGCGGGCCAAGTCGGAAAAATTATGAAGTTACAGTACCTACCTCGATTAAATACGACAAAGTACTGTGATAGGTCAGTTATTGGCCTATCCACGAGTGCAAATGTGACGCGCCATCCATCGACTTCAACTTGTTATGACGCTCGAGGGTGACGGATGCAAAAGGAACTCTATGCACATGGCTGCATTTACGGCACGACGATGTAGCGATTTATGCTCGTTAATAGGTGGAGGGTCATTCCGGCGCGTCACGACGATTAAGACGATGACGCCGCCCCCGACAGCGATGCCACGCGGGTGCTGCCCGAGTAGAGCTTGTGCGGCACGTTGGCGAGCTGGTTGCGCTCCGAGGCCACCGCGGGCTGCACGAGGATCGGCACCTGCCACTGGAACGTCTGCCGCAGCTGCTTCTGCTGCGGAGTGGAACCGGACTCGGCTGGAGGCGGCGGCGCGCCGGCCGAGAACTCGAAGCGGAGCAGCCACTGGAAGCGCACCAGGTCCGTCCGGATGCTCGGCAGCGCGTCGTGCGGGATACTGAAGCGCACGTTCGTCTGCAGCACGCCCAGCGTGTGCTCGCGGAAGGTGCCGAACACCTTGGACTGCACCACGCGCTCTGGGTCCAGCGCCATCGCCGACAAGGTCTCCTCTAGACACAGCGTCGCCGACACCTCGTAGCACGGGATGCTGGCGCGCGTGAAGTCGAACACACCCAGCAGCACCTCGCCCGGCTGGTAGAACTGCTTCGTGAGCAGGAAGCGCACGAGGTGACTACTGTCCTTGCCAATTGTGAAGATACTCGTCTGCGCGCGCTGCATCTGCTCCGTTTCAACTCGACCATGCATGAGCGAAGGCCGCAGCTCGAACGCGATCTCGCTACCCTTGCGCACTCCGACGGGTTGCGGGGCCAAGGACAAGCTGCGGTCCAGCCGCCCGACGCGAGTAGTTCCGCCCACAACATGCGCCTTCTTAGGCGCGCCCTCGCCACTATTGTCGGCAATTTTGTCGGCTTTACCTCCTTGACTTGCCGCGAGATGGCTCGCACTTGCAACCGTGTTGGCCTCGAAAAAGTACTCGGAGCCGTACACCTCGAACGGCAAGTGCACCGACACTGGTTTGCTTCCCGGCGCAGCGCATTGCGCCGTGATGGAGACCACGTAGATGACCCTGGCGGACGAGCCGCGGAAGGTCGGGCAGATATTGTCGGGCAGTGCAATTGCGAACTCGCGCGTGCAGCGCTCCGCCGTCTCCTCCTTTGCAGCCTCCGCTGCAGACATGGGATCAATCGTGCCGTGGCCCTTCGCAGCAGCGGCCTCCAGCTCGGACTGCGTGGGCGCGATGTTGATGTCCGAGAGCAGCACCGCCGGCGCCGAGCGAAAGATGCACGTGCCCGTGTCCCCAGAGAAGTTGCGCACGTCGGGCAGCGCCGCGCCCATCTTGTCGAACAGCACCACGTCCTCCGACAGCTTCCGCTCCAGCTGCGCGCGCTCCTCCTGCGACGCGGCGCGAGGCGACTGCACGTGCACCACGGGCAGCGTCAGGAGGTTGCTGTCCACGGTGACGTGGCCGTGCACCTGCGCCACCACATGGGCGATCTCCGACTGCGCGTCGGCCTTCTGCTGGTCGCTGACTAGACGCACCACCCCCTTGACGACGCCACCGGGCCGGAAGTGGCGGCTCGCTAGCCGCGCAACCAGCACGCTCCCCTCGCCGACGTGGTCGATCGTCATGCTTTCTGAAGTGATGGTCGATGGTGTACGGCACACCAATGTTGAAGTGGGCCTCGTCCTCAAACCACATCGAGATGGACGTTGGAAGAAGGCGTCGCATTCGGCCTCTCCCACCAACGACAGTCGCTCCTGACTCGGTGGTGCCGGCAGTGGCTGTGTCATCTCATTAAGTATTCCTCCCTGCTACGAACACGACACACAACCCAACATGGCTCCGGTAGGCTCTTCACCTTCAACGCAAGACACTCCACACTCAATGCTAACGATCCCGGGTTTGATTGATGTCATAGCAGACGGACAGCAACATGAATACCGAACCTGCCAAGCCGGAGCTTGCGGGCTCTGACGCGACGAGCGCAACTAGCACCGAGTCCTCAAGCTCCGCGCCGTTTCGCAAGATGCTCGTCGAGGGGGAGCCCGGCACGCTGACTGGCCGCCCCCTGCGTCTCTACGCCGACGGCATCTTCGACCTCTTCCACTTTGGACACGCCAAAGCCCTGCAGCAGTGCAAGGAAGCCTACCCCAACACGTACCTGCTCGTCGGCTGCTGCAATGATGAGATCACGCACAAGCTCAAGGGCCGCACGGTTATGACGGACAAGGAGCGCTACGAGTCGCTGCGCCACTGCAAGTGGGTGGATGAAGTAGTAGAAGACGCACCTTGGGTGATCACGGATGATTTTCTCGAGAAGCACAAGATCGACTACGTGTGCCACGACGCGCTGCCGTACTCGGACTCGTCGGGCGAGGCAGCGGACGGCGATGTGTACGCTCGGATCAAGGCCATGGGTAAGTTCCTCGAGACCCGGCGCACGGACGGCATTTCGACATCGGATCTGATCATCCGCATCATTGCTGAGTACGACACGTTCATCCGGCGCAATCTGCAGAGAGGCTACACGGGCAAAGAGATGAATGTGCCGTTCATGAAGGAGACGGGCATCAAGCTGGATATGGCGGTGGACAAGGTAAAACAGCGCATTACGGACCTTTTCGGTAGGAAATCTGAGCGCTTCCACCATCGTCAATCAGTGTAAATGCTGTGCATCCTCAGTACAGCGAGGTAGATACCAGGCTAGAGCACTTGCTATAGCTAAATAACCGGCGAAATAAATCCTCTACGATCCCTGTAAAGCACTTGATCCTTTCATTCTTATCAAATCCCTTTGATCTCGTGTACGGCTCGCTGAACCTTTTTCGCCGCTGCTGCTGCAACCAGCAACCCTTGCAGCCCTGCAGTTCACGTTACATATTTGTCAGCCCGGTCAGTCGAACCCAATTACCACAGAGCCTTACCGCTTGAAAACTGCTTTTGCGCCTGGCGAAGGTCACTCGGTGGCAACGAACTAAACCAAAGCAGTGTGTCCGCAGCGGGTCTTGCGAAGCTACCTGCTACAAACTCAGAGTCTTTCTCCCCTTTGGTCTTTCGTGCTCTTCGATGATGCAGCAAGCTTCCTCCCGTCTTGCCATCGACAGCTTCTGCAGCGTCTCGGAGTAGCCAGTTCCCCTCGGAGTCTAATGCCACTACCCGAGACGCTTCAAATTCCTCGTGATACGAGATCTCAGTCAGCGCATGCTCCGGAAGCCGCAGTCTAGCCTTCGTCAGCTTCAGAAAACCCTGCACAATTCCGGCAATTGCGACGTCAACATCGTCTCTACAAACAGTGCAGTTGCTGCTGCAACCACGATTTCACCTGCTTAAGCTTGGTACACGCGATCTCGTGCTCGTTCAGGTACTCCTCCAAGGATTCCACGCCCTCCACGAGCAGCTTGTCCGCGTCGTCCGCCTTCATGATCGACGATCTTTCAGTTTCTTAAGAAATGCCATACCATATGGTATTGCGTTTCTATCAATTTAGAAACTATAGAAATGTGGACCTGTAGCCACTTGGTCGCATTTGGACAAGATGTCGGCGGCGCGCAGGCAGATCTCGCAGGAGACGTTCGACGAGTGCGTGGCCGAGAACGTGGATGAGTTCGACATGTCACTAGAGGAGGCGGTGGCTGACGCCGTGGAGCAGTTCGAGTCGCAGGGTGTGGATCTGTCCAACATCATCAAGAGCGGCGCTGCGCAGTCGGCCGACGGGCAGGAACCGCTGCCTGCGCGGCTGAAACGGCTCATCTCGGAGCTGCAGGGGCTTTCCAAGCTCAAGAGCGAGCAGGATCAAGTACTGAGCCTCATGGCCGAGCTGCAGAGCGTCTGCGAGGAAGTTCCTGAGGCTCGCGTGGTGGCAGGACGCAACGATGCCGTGGATACGCTTCTGGCTCTGCTGGATTCGGATGCGGCCGCTGTGGTAGCATCGTGCAGTAATTTGTTGGCGCTGCTGTGTGCGGACAACACCGACAACCAGGACTTTATGGGCGTTGCGGGTATGCAGCGACTTGTGGAGGTCGTGAGGCGTCAACAGGAGGACGTTGACACTCTGGTGCGAGTCTTGGCGCTAGTCAAGGCGGCGTGTGTCAAGCACGAGAGCAACAAAGCGCACTTCACGAAGTCAGGTGGCGCCGAAGTATTGTGCGGGCATTTGGAACGAGCTAAAGCCAACGAAGTGCTGTCGAAGCACTTGGCGCTGTGCTTCCGTGTGCTCACTATCAACGACGACCCGCGCGCGACCTTCTCACAGGCGCAGGATGCCATCAAGGCCCTCGTCGAACGCAACGTCATCCCGTACAGCTTAGGCGTGCTGCGTCGAGCTGGGACGAGCGGCTCGACATCACAGGCTGATTTGCTTGTCAACTGGCTCGCTGTGCTCAAGCAAGTCGCCGTGACAGAGGAGAACTGCCAACAGATCGCGGATCTGGATGGATTGACCACCGTGCAAGAAGTCATGCAGGCTTACGAGCACAACGCGCCTGTGGCCAAGCGCTGCATCACAGTCTTCAGGAATGTATCAGCGGCAGACGATCTGAAGCGCGCAATCCTGCAGTCTGGAGGCGTGGAGCGAACGCTGCTGGTCATGCAGCAGCACGTGGCCGATGCATCGATTCAGCAGAACGCTTGCGCCACGCTAGCGGCAATTGCGCTCCGCTCTCCAGAGAACAGTCGCGCGCTAGTCGAGCTCGGAGCGGTTCGGCAAATCTCGCGCGCCATGCAGGCTCACCGTCGTGACGTAGCTGTACTGCGCCAAGCAAGTCTGGCCGTGCGCAACATGGTGGCACGCAGCGTGGAGCTGCGCTCGCGCTTCCTGCAAGACGAACCAGAAATCGAGCCGCTGCTTCGTGAGGCTCAGCAATACCGCGGGTGCGGCGACGAAGCCTACGCCGCGCTCCGTGACCTGGGCTGCGATATTCAGTTGTCGTCTTTCGGTGCGGCTGCGGCCTCTGCTGCCGCCTCCGGATCCGTCAAGGCACCCACGCTCAAACCGCGCTTCAACCCTGTTCAAGCCCAGTCAAACCAGTTGCTGGACAGCGTCGAGGAAGCCGCGGAAGGACCGTTCGCCCAGTAGACTCAACGACAGTAAGCAGTAAAAGAGTATTATTCTCTTCATTCATTCATTCTTTCTTTCTTTCTTCTCCTTTCGTTTCATGCACCTGCCTATTCCCGACCTAGATCTCTTCACGGCTGTCCTTCCCTCGTATATATGCACTGCCACCAGCTTTGTCTTGCTGCTCCCTCTCGTTGTCATCATCATGGCTTGTGGTCTGCAGGCTACGCTTCGTGGCATTCTTCCAGTCACGCACGATGCAAAAGTTGCCCTGGGTCGGAGCGGGATCAAGAGAAACGAGAGGCATACGCATCGACAAGCATGGCACCGGCCTACTTCTGCAGCAGGCCCTCCATCACAGCGCTAGAGATAGCTCCTGGCAACAGTGCACTACAACGCCGCGGCATGGCACGTCCGACGAGCGAGCTTTTTTATGCGATCGCCTGCCAGCTCTGCTCGACGATCTCGCGCACGCGACGGTTGTACTCCCGCCGGTTCTCCTGGAAGAGGCGCGCGGCCTCCGAGTTGGCCGGCGAGTTCGGGTTGGGATCGCACAGCAGCGACTGGATGGACGTGAGGATGGCCGAGATGTCGTAGATCGGCGACCACTGGTTCTGCAGAATGTCCAGGCAGATCTGGCCGTCGTTGTAGACTGCAGCAACAGCGGTAAAACAATCCGTCAGAGGACCACACAACTATACAGCGTCATCACAGCCTAATGGCAGCCACGTACTGTTGGGGTGGAACATTTTAGTGATGAACTTGACGGTCGGCGCCTTGTTCGGGTAGTCCTCGCTGAACTCGAGCGTCAGGTTGAAGGTGCCGCCTTCCCAGGGAGTGTCGTCCGGTCTGTCATGAAGAACGCATGCAGGGTTAGCTCCATTAACTCGACTATAAAGCGCAACAGTACGGTAGTCCTCGCTAGTCGTACCCGAAGATGACGGCCTGCCAGAGCATGATGTTGTTGTCCATGGGGGCGCCCGACACGCCCGAGGGCGGGTCGTTCTGCAGCTTGCGGAAGTCGCGCATCAGTCGTCGGCGAGCGGCGGTGGACATGGCGGCAGGAAGAGGAGCGGGGCGAGGAGAACAGTGGCGCCTTCGGACTTGGTGGCTCTGCTCGGCCTTCTACTGTGACAGAGAGAATGTCGAGGAGCTTCCAGAAAGAAGCTAGGTTTCCCCTGTGGAAACGGATACGCATGTGGCCTACACCAATCCGATGTACAGTACACAAATCCTACAGTAGTTGAAGTCTTTTCACGACCTTTGGATCTAAAAATAAAAAGGATCCGGACATCGCCAACCGTTCCTTTTGACAAGCATCGCTGACCCAAGGAAGGATCGAGTCGGTCGGCGGGGCTCATGTCGACGGAGCGCCTCGTGCCCGGCGATGGCCACAACCTCGTGGTGCTGGCCAGGCTGGAGGCCACCGGCATGAAGACCGTGAGCGGCTACTCGTCCGCATACGACGACGTGTTCCCGACAGCGCTGGACGGGATCAGTACGTGGGACTGTATCTTTGACGGCCATTACGATGTCATTGCAGTGGTTCAGGGTTGGCGCTTACAATGAAATGGCGCGTTGCATCGCTGTCTGTTGCGCGTAGTATCGAGGAGGGAGTTCAAATTTTGCGTGGACGTGCTCAACCAGACCGTGGAAGACTACTTCCCGTGCCTCCCTTGCTACGGCTGCGGATATTTATGGTGCTTCACAACATGCGGGATCTCGCTCTGCTTCTCAGAGCCGTGCACCAAACAGGTACGAGCAGCTCATTGGCGTTGACTTTGTTAGCGCAGTGAGCTGAGCCGCTGCGAGTGCTCTCCAATTTTAATTGGTTATGTGCTACTGCAGCTCTCCGACAACCTGGAACTGGTGCTGCGTCGACTAAATAACCGGGAAGAGCTACTGTATCGAGGCGTCGTGTGGAGTCTCAAGCGCTGTCAACGAACACACACATCCTGGATAGAGATCGCGCAACTCGTGTACGAATGAGTCGCGCGGAGTGACGTAGGGTATCGGGTACCAGTTCTCGCTTTGCCCGCAGGCGATTCACCAACCAAGCAGGGCAAGTACAGGCTCACAGGCAAGAGAGTGCGTCACGTCAGAAGTCATCCAATAACATTACGTAGTGTACAGCAACGGCATGCTTGCGTCGTAGTCATCTATGCTTGCACATTGGTGCATCGTGACTGCGTCTCCACTTCTTTTCTCTATTGTCCTAGCTCTATGTTTCTCTATCTGTATCCGGCCTAAAATCGATACAAACAGCACGGAAGAACAGCGTCAGTGTGGGCCGAACGAGATCAACAGCAAACAGGGACAGACAGCTATGCTACTGTTCAAGAGATTTCTTGATTGTCTTACCATGCAAATAGGAGGCGCGATCCTCCTATAAATATATACGAACCTGAGTGCTCGGTGGCCCTCCTCCTTGTTTACTTACGAGTTCTTCTGCTCTTTGCCACCATCACCACGTCTCCGCGCACTCTTCGTCGCCGTATCGCCTCTCTTAGCGCCGCGGTCAGCAGTCGTCTAAGTCATCACCACTCCCTCGAAGAGCACCACGCGGCTCTTGTTCAGCTCCTTGCACACCTTCTTCACGCTCTTTTCGCCGATCATCGTAACGTCGCTGATTTCCTGGATAGACCGCTTCGAGTTCGTGTACGCTGCCACCAAGTAGATCACGGACGCCGCCACTGCGACCGGAGGTTGCCCATTGGACAGCTCCAGGCTATCTGCTTTCTTCGCCACCGCGTGCGCAATCATCTGTGTCTTGTTCGGCAGACCGAGTCTTGAGCAGAAGCGCTGCACGTACTCCTCCGTCGACGCTTGCTTCACCTCGAGGTCTAATCGTCGCTGCAGGCTCATGAAGGACTTTCCGATTCGCCGCTTCGGCACTCCCGACGCTTCTTCAAACTCCTTCAGCGACCGAGCGTTGCCCGCCTTCCTGCACGCGATAAACAGCACTGCGACCGCCATGCTCTCACGTTCCGGTCCGCGCATGTTCACACCCTGCTTCTCCGCTTCCGCGTAAATGTCAAGCGCAATCTCCACAATGTTTTTGGGCAGCGACAAGTAGTCTGCCACCTCTTGGATACGCGCCATGTTGCGCTGCATGCGCCTGACCTTAGCGCTATCGGACGAGATGTTCGGCCGCTTGTGCTTGTGCCCCGGTTCGCCGTCAGCGCCCCCGCCGCTCTTCTTCGTGTCGACCAGGTAAGTGGATAGCGAGAGGCTGTTCAGCCGCGCGTCCGCGACGTCGCCAACTCTGGATTTCGCAGCGGGGTCACCACCCCGGTCATCATTAGCAAACGTTCGCCATTCGGGGGAATCATCTATAATGCGCTCACCCAGGATCATGCCGCAGCTGCGGCACACGACGTCGCCCGCGCTGAAGTCCGTCACGACGTCCGCACTTCCGCACTCGCGGCAATGATCCGGCACGCACTCGCCTCCCATAGTCAATCACTTAACCCCGGGAGGTTCAACAGACTTTTGTTTGGAGCGTGTAGATAGCTCCAGACACGGACAATGGAGAATCTTCGGGGTGCGTTCGAGAGAGGAGACGCTGGAGAATCTAATGCGTCCTCTTCACGACGGATACGCGCCTGCTAGCCACACCCACGCGACGTCTAAGCTGCGCTCGAATGCCGCGCTCCTTCGTCGTGTCCGCCGCCTTGTGAAACGACTGCGATCCACCGACCTGAAAAACCTCGTGAGCAAGGTTATTTCGTGTACGCAGTCAATTCGTGCGGTTTTGATGTGGACACATTACATTTATTACCTTGCATAGGATCTACGATAGTCGCGACACGAAGCAGCACCATGTGCTCGGCTCGATGCAGCTCGCAGCCCGCCGCGGCACCCACGAGGAACATACCGGCACCGCTGGATCACAAACTTGTTCTCGACACTATTGCGATCATGATGAGCTTCTGTTCACTGCAATCCGAGCAGTATAGCACGCGCTGAACGCAGGTTTCTCCGTTCCACCGCGCTGCACCACGCTGCTCGCCACTCCATGCGTATCTTGTCTCTCCTGCAGCCTCTAGAACTTGAATCCTTTCTTGGTCAAATCTGCCTTGGCCTCCACCACTTGCCGGTCGAGCTCCTTGGACGCCTCGGGGAAGTCCTGCACCGCCATGACCGACAGCGCGATCGCAGCCAGCGAGTACGCGCCGAAGGACACGAGCGCGTACATGGGCAGCGCCGTCACCACCTTCACCACGCGCGGGTCCTGCACGGTCTCGGTCGCGTACCACAGCAGCAGAAGCCACAATGTCAGCAGCACAACGAACGCGGCGAGCCACTTTTGGTACTTCAGCATCGCGACGGCTTTTTCTATGTGGTCGCAGGTCTTCAATGCATCTGTCGAGGCGCATTCTTTCCGGGACGGAGACGGGCTTCCAGCTCACTGATTCGCTGAAGCTTTCCGAATTAGATGGTCCCAGACACTCTCCATTTTCCAGGTTTACCCAGACTTACAGGCATGGCAACTCTACAGGAGCCCGCGACCTTCCTGCCAGAGCCTTTGCTGCCAGACGACGGCAGCGCCTCGGCCGAAGCGCAGGAAGAAAAAGTGATGGGCCGTCGCAAGCCCAACATGACGGACGAGGAGCGCCTCAAGATGGCCGACTTCCTGCTCAAGCACAGCCAGGGCGAGACGCGGTTGCCGCGCGCGGTCATCACCGCGGCGGCGGACAAGTTCAATGTGCACCGCAACACCGTGTCGCGTGTCTGGAACCTCATGAAGGTGGCGCTGGATGCTGGCGCGTCCACGGACGTGGTGATGAAGCAAGTGCTGTCCAAGAAGCGCGGCAACTGCGGCCGCAAGAAGAAGGACTACTCGGCTGCGCTGGAGCGCGTGAAGCAGCTCCCGCTGAACCAGCGCGGCTCTCTGCGCGCGTTGTCGTCCGCTGTGGGCGTCCCACGTACTACGCTCTTTCGGCTACTGCGAAACGAGGACGGCCTCACCACCACCGCCACCACAGACAGTCTGCAGGAGACCAGCACGGAAGTCAGGCCGACAGTCAACAGTGTGATCAAGCCGGCGCTTTCCGACAAGAACAAGCGAGAACGTCTGCGCTTCTGCCTGGGCAAGATGAAGCCTAATGGCGTATTTGACGATATGCTCAACGTGGTGCATATTAACACCAAGTGGTGCTGGCTGCCGAGTAGTCGCGACGCCAAGAAAACGAAAGTGATGTTCCTGGTCGCTGTCGCTCGACCGCAATGGGATGAAGAGCGGCAGCAGGAGTTCGACGGCAAGCTCGGCGTCTGGCCTTTTGTGGTCGCTGACCCGGCGTTGCCGCTGGGGTCGTACGCTCAAGACGTGCTTGCTTGGGACCAAGCTGCGGCTCAAGTCGGGCGGGTCTTCCGAGTGTTAGAGAACATCACGAAGAAGGAGATCCAGACTATGATCACAAATTATGTTATCCCAGCAATCAAGACGAAGATGCCAAGGTCGATGCGTCGCGGGCCGATCTTCATCCAACTGGACAGTCAGCAAGTGCGGCTTACCCCCGACGACCCGGTGGTGGCAGAGCATGGCAGTGCAGACGGCTGGAATATCCGCGTACAGTACCAGCCAGCGTACAGCCCGGAGCTTGTTGTGCTCAACCACAGCTTCCTCAAGAGCATTTACCCCGAACCGGTACCCCCGCATCTCCGCAGCGTTGCCGTGCAGCTGCCCCCGATTGAAGAGCTCGTGGCTGGCGTGGAGCGCGCGTTTGCCGCACTCCCGAAGCAGCGGATAAACGATGGCTTTCTGGCGCTGCAGAAGACTATGGAGTGCGTTATGTCGGCTGGGGGCTCGAACGACTTCGAGTCGCAGGAAGACGTGACCAAGAGGAGTCTGCAGCAGGACGGTAGTCTGCCCGTGAGCGTAGTGTGCAGACCAGAAGCCTTGAGAGCGTGTCAGGCCCTCCTCAGCATTCCACAAGAGTGAGCGAGCTGTTTTTTTCTGGTAATGCAGTAAGTAGTGTTTTCGTTCTCTGTGTGCTGTGCGTCTACCGACCGCAGCTGAGGCCACAGGGTTGACGTTGAAGTTGCCCGGTGTGCACCACACAAC
Organism: Phytophthora vignae f. sp. vignae; assembly: GCA_016169955.1. Lineage (NCBI taxonomy): Eukaryota > Oomycota > Peronosporomycetes > Peronosporales > Peronosporaceae > Phytophthora > Phytophthora vignae. The sequence continues at coordinate 899,141 of JABJUM010000024.1, read as the reverse complement.
AGGGGCATGAAATCTCCATTTCAGCCAATCCGGACCGCAGACAACCGTTGCGTCCAGTTCGAACTGTCTCCTCCACTCACCGTTCAAGTCTCCGAGGAAGATCATCATGGCGGAGCTTCCTGCGAGTCCCGGCCACGGCTCCGAGCCCATGCCGGAGGTCCTGCTCTCTGTCGCAGAGGCCACCATGGCCACAGAAGCCCAACCGACGTCCACGCACACTGCTGACAAGAAGACAAGCGCCTGGAAGGAGCGCGGCAGCAGGAACTTAACGTACGAGGAGCGCCGCTCCATGCTCGACTTCCTCATGAAGAGGCGCGTCGAGGGCACCACGAAGCTGGTGCGTCACGCCGTCACGGACGCTGCCAACGAGTTCGGCGTGGACCGGCGCACGGTCTCGAGGCTCTGGAAGCGAGCGGTGCAGAGCCTGGAGAACGGCGACGAGGTGTGCGACATCGCGTCGCGCAAGGTCGGCCGCCGCGGCCGCCGGAAGCGCGACTGGTCCGCGGAGCTGGAGCGCGTGAAGGAGATCCCATTGGCCCAGCGAGGCTCCATCCGGGCGCTGGCCACAGCTGTCGGTATCCCCAAGACGACGCTCTACGAGCTGCTGAAGGAGGACGGGAACCCGACCATCAACTCGATTAAGCCGTCGCTTACGGACAAGAACAAGCTGGAGCGGCTCCGGTACTGCTGCAGCAAAGTGCGTCCAAATGGGCTTTTCGACGATATGCACAACGTGGTGCACATCAACATGAAGTGGTTCTCGCTGCCGAGGGACAAGAAGACCAAGGTCATGTTCATGGCAGCGGTGGCTCGACCGCAATGGGACCCGCAGAAGAACGAGTACTTTGACGGCAAGATCGGCACGTGGCCTTTTGTGAGAGAAGAATTGCAGTTGCAGGATGCGGATATGAAGCCGTCGCAGCAAATTCCTGAACGGACGTTTGTCGCGCTGGAGTCAGTGACCAAAGACGACGTGCAGCGAATGATCACGGAGCTAATCGTTCCTGCTATTCGGCAGAAAATGCCGACACACCTCATGCAAGGCGCGATCTACATTCAGCAAGACAGCGCGAAGATTCGCACTTCGGGCGATGCCATGTTCGCGGAAGAAGGACGCAAGGAAGGCTGGAACATACAGATGCAGAGCTTGCCGCCGTACTCTCCAGACTTCACCGTGATGGACAACAGCCTCTTCAAGCCAATTCAAGCAGCGCTGAAAATGCCGCCGCCTCCTGCACTGGGAGCGGCAGCATCGGGGCTCACCGAGCTAATGTCTGGCGTGGAGCGAGGATTCGCGTCGCTAACAAGGGACCAGATCAACGATGCGTTCCTGACCTTGCAAAAGGCCATGGAGTGTACCATGCGAGTGCAAGGTTCGAATACGTACGAGCTTGGCCCCACCGGGAAGGAGCAGCTCCAGTTTGTCGGCAGCCTGCCTGTAAGTATATTGTGCGACCCCGATGCCATCTCGGCCTGCAGAGCAGTGCTCGATGAGGCTACCGATGAAGTTCTTGAAGCTCTTTAACGACTTGCTATCAAGTGCTAGTACTACTACGTAGATGAGTACAACCAAATCCATGTACTTTAATCGGTTTACTTTCCGAGACATCGCCTCTGTAGGCTTGTCATCACGTTTATTGTCGCTTGATCACAGTCCTTTTAAGCGACAAAAGGAGCGCCCAGGTTCCACGCGATGAAGGCAAACACCTCAGACGTCTCCTCGATGATCTTGGTGGTGGGTTTGCCAGCTCCGTGGCCAGACTTCGTGTCGATTCGGATAAGAAGAGGGTTGGTCTGCGCCTCCGAGTTGCCGAGCTGGTGCTGCAGCTCCGCAATGAGCTTGTACGAGTGCAGGGGCACAACTCGGTCGTCGTGATCGCCCGTAGTCAGCAGCACCGACGGGAACCCACCACGCTCCGCGAGCTTCTGCATGATAGGGCTGTCAGCATGCGGCACGTTGTGCACTGGCGAGTAGCGGCGAATATAGTTGAAGTCGTCAGCCACGTCCGGATCACCGTAGTCCGTGCGCCACGCGTGCCCGATAGTGAACTTGTGGAACCGCAGCATATCCATGACGCCCACAGCTCCCACGGCGCAACGGTAGAGATCGGGGCGCTGGTTACTGGTGGCCGCCACCAGCAGACCTCCGTTGGAACCACCGTGGATCGCAATCTTCTCGGGGTTCGTGTAGCCCTCCTTGATGAGGTACTCAGCAGCGCCGTGGAAGTCATCGAACACGTTCTGCTTCTTGTGCAGCATGCCGTCCTGGTGCCACTGCTCGCCGTACTCACCACCGCCACGCAGGTTGGGCAGCGCCAGCATACCGTTAAAGTGCTGTACGAACACGAGTCGCGACACACTGAAGGCTGGCGTGAGCGAAATGTTGAAGCCACCGTAGCCGTACAAGTACACGGGCAAGTCGCCGTTCTTGGGTGCGTCCTTGCGCTTCACCAGGAACATCGGGATCTTCGTACCGTCCTTGGACGGGTAGAACACTTGCTCCGCCTCAAACTGGCTTGGATCAAATCCGTTCACCTTGGTCTCCCTGAAGAGCTCAGCAGGAGGAGCCGAGCCAGGGGTTGACTTGGCCAAGTCAACGCGGAAGATGGATCCCGGGTAGAGGAAGGAGATGAAGTGGTAGAACAGCTCCGACTCCGTGCGCTTGCTTGCCACTCCGACAGTGCCCACACTGGGCAACGGGATCTCGTACTGGAACACGCCGTCCAGGTTGTACACGTGCAGTTCGTTGTGCACGTCCTTCACGAGCTGCACGACCAATAGGTTCGGCGCCACGGGGTGCACGCCTTCGATCACGACAGAGTCCGGCTGCTCGGGGATCACCTCTTCCCACACTGGCGCAGCGCCCAGCTTGGTGCGCACCACACGCTCGCGCGGGGCGTTGGCATTGGTCTTGAAGTAGTAGTAGTCTCCGTCGTTCAGAATGTACGAGTACGCAAAGTCCATGTTGTCCACAAGCTTGGTAACCGAGATGGTTGAGTCACTCGGTCCCTTCAGGAAGTTGTCGAAGTCGCTCAGGTCAGCGACGTGGATCATGTTGGCGTTCTTGCATCCATCCTGCACGTACAGCAGCAGCTTCTTGCCATCATCGGAGACCTCGGCGCCAACGTTGAACGTGGGTTCGCTCGGGTACGCATACACCAGCTTGTCCTCTGACTGCGGCGTGTGCAGCGTGTGGTACCAGAGCTGGTGGTTCATGTTCGAGTCCGTCTCCGTGCCTCGCTTGGGCCCTTCTTCGTCGTCGTGCTTGTCGTCTTTCATCTTCTCCGGGGGCGGGTACCTCGAGTAGAAGAAACCCTTGTCGTCATGAGTCCAGGAGATGCTGGAAAACTTGACCCACTCCACCGTGTCATCCAGAATCTTGTTGCCGTCGTGCACGGCCATGACCTTGATGGTCTGCCAGTCCGAGCCTCCACGTGAGATGCCGTGGGCGAAGTACAGCTTGCCGTCGCCAACCTTGGCCTCTGAGAACGCGCGACTAGACAGAGCAGCCGTGCCGTCCTCAGCTAGGAGGTTGGGGTCCAGCAGCACGCGCGGGTCGCTGTGCAGCTCGTCCTGGATGTAGAGCACGCTCTGGTTCTGCAGCCCGTCATTCTTCGAGTAGACGTACTTGCCCCCGTACTTGCGCGGGGCCGAGTACTTCTCGTAGTTGAATAGCTCCGTCATGCGCGCCTTGGTCTCCGCCACGAACGGCACCTGGCTGAACACGCGCTGCGTCACGTCGTTTTGCTGCGTCACGAACTCGCGCGTCTCGGGCGAGTCCGGGTCCTCCAGCCACCGGTACGGGTCCGCCACCTGCACGCCGTGCAGCGTCTCCACCAGGTCACCTCGGCGCACAGCCGGGTACGTCAGTTTCTCGGCCAGCACGCCCGCAGTCTTCATCGCCTTCTTCATCCGGGAGCAGATCTTGCAATGACGATGGACGCACGCGGCCCGGGTTGAAGAAGTGCTTCATTCAAGCGAGGGAATATAGTGACAGAGTGGGACGATCAGCCATTACTTGAGCTCGGTATGGAATACATTTCGGCAATGAAAACACACACTCTCAAAATTGCAAGGGTGCAGGATGTGGAACCAGGCGCTGCGGCGCGTCGTGCACGCCGAGGAGCGGCAGCAGGAGGAGAGACGACGTCAGCAGTTAGCACAGGCTGCTGCCGCTTCGACTTCTGCGTCGAATGGTGAAGATCCGGCCACTGAAGTCCCCGCAGAAGCTCCGCAATCTGCAGCGGAAGGTGAACAACCTGCGGTGCCTGAGCAATCAGCAACTCCTGCCGCTTCTAGTGCCGATAACACGACGCCAGAGGCCAAAAGTAAAGATGTTTATGTGGAAGAGGCCGAGGACGAAGATGACTACCTCCAGAAGCACCTGCTGTCGCGCCCCACGTCTGCCTGGACCTGTCTGGAGGACACGCAGCAGGCCAACTGCTTGGCGCTGAACCCGTCCCAGACGCTCGTTGCGGTGGGCGAGCGCGACGGCCGCGTGACCATTTGGGACAACACGACAATCCGCGTGATCACACGCGAGCTGGACCCGACGCTCATTGCGCTGCCAGCGGTGGAGAATGCCGCTGACGACGACAAGATGGATGGGCAGGGGGCTTCAGGGGTCAAGGTTGAGGCGGGTGGGGCCACGAAGAGGAAGACGGACGAAGCTGACGCGGAAGGATCCATAGAGAACGACGACGCTTCCGTGGAGGACGATGAGGAGGAGAGGACGGAAGACGCGGCGTCCATCGAGGAGGACGTGGCGACGGAGGAGGACGAGGAGGCGGAGGCAGAGGCAGAAGAGGAAAACAACCATGACGAGAGCGAAGAGACCAAGACGGAGGATGAAGCGGAACCCTCGGGGGGTGAAGCTGTATTGACGCTTTCGGATCTTCGTGTAGTCAAGACCGCGCTGAAGGTGGTGTCGCAGTGTGCGTGGTCGTGCGATTCGCGGTGGCTGTTCGCCGGCTGCGAGGAGAAGTCGACGCGGCGGACGAGCAACGGCGCGAGGCTGTGCGTCTGGAACGTCGAAGCTGCCACACTTGTGTCGGCTTTCCGGTTTGGCGGAACAATCACATCGTTAAGTTCGCACCCTAGTGACCCGAAGCTGGTCGTTGTAAGTTTTTGGAACTCGCGGCCCGTGCTCCTGGATGTCGTATCTGGAGAACGCAAGGAGCTGGAGAGCGTGCCCATTGAAAACGACCAGTTTACGCAGCCAACGCCACAAAACAGCACGCGCCATCCCGCGCTTGCGTCTTGTGCGCGGTATGGTCGTTCTGGGAAGCGCATTTACTGTGCCACGTCGAAATCTACGTTGGCTGTGCTGGATGCTGATACGTTGCAGTGTCTTGACAGTCTCAAGCTGAACGTGCTCATCCAGTTCGTTGATATCTGCGTGAATTTGCGGGAAACAGCGCTGCTACTCACGAGCTCGAAAGGTATTCATGAATTCGTTTTGGACGCGAATAAGGATGCAGAAGCATCAACCCCAATGGATGGTTCAAGTGGGGAGTCTAACGCCACTGAGGAGCACCCGTTGGGGCTGCGCGAAGTGGCACTTCACTCCACGGGTGCGGTGCGCGCGCCTTGGGCTGTCTGTTGCTTTAGCGGTGGGGAGGAGTTTGTTGTTGGTACGCCCGTTGTACGTCACCGGCATGTTGGAGAGAATGGGCTTTTCACGTGGCACCGGGCCTCGGTGCTTGGGAAGACAACCGGCCAGCACAATGCCGGGGTAAAAGACGGTGTACTAGCACTAGCTTGGGACCGCTCCCGACAAAGTGTGCTAGCCGTGTCTACCAGTGGAAATTTTCACGTATTAGAGGAACAGTTCACCACCACCTGGCCTGGGGCAATGTATCCTGCAGGGTTCCGCCTCATCACGGACAACGAACTTCATCTTGAAGTGTTCGATCGTGATGCTGAAGAGCGAAAGCGAGAGAAGGAAAAACTTGCCGAGGCTGCGAAGCAAGTTCCCGTTGACGTATTCACCATCCAGAGCCCGACGGTGGAGTTCCCTGGGGATTGCGACCTGGTCACTGCTTCGTTACCCAAGAATGATTTCGAAAACCCTCGGCACATTCCAGCCATCCCGATTGCGTACTACCATCGGCGGCATCTGCATTCGCTTCATGGGGGAGTGTACAACGAAGACAAACACTTTGGCCTCGGTCAGAGCGTTTTCGAGCCACTCAAGGGTGCCCTGGGTAAGCAAAAGAAGAGCAGCTCTCGGAAGTCGAAGAGCAAGAAGCGACGGCGCAGATAGACACCAGGTATTCACAACGGGTTGCGTGCTAACGATGAAACAGGTACCCATGAACTGACGCGTAGACCTTGCCGCTCTACCTTCTTCCTTGACGTCCAGGATGTTTTTCGTCATGTGCTAGTGCCATTTCCAGCCGTTGAAGGGACTGCGTCAGAGCACAGCTCCGCAAGTCATCGTCCTTACCGTTGTGGTCCGTACTTGAGTACAGGTCTTCTTGGCTATTCATTCCACGCCCGACTGATTCGTTTGAGTGAACACTCTGTGCGGTTGCAACTTTCGATATCTGCAGCGCTCGGAGTGCCATCAAGTCAACCTGCAGTTTTCGGTGTGCGGGTGTCCTAGGAGGGCTTGCTGGGCTTTGGTGTGGAGGGAGTGGTTGGCGAACTGGGGTACATTCAATGCGGTCGGTGCGGTGAGCAGTTCGGGGTCCCTCATCCTGTTCATTCCCTGCTTGACTGACTTCCCGTGACCTCCCTCCTCTTCGTGAAGTATGTTGTGTGGGCGGAGCTGCAAGATTATTTCCTGAGACCTCGACTCGAACGCATGATGCCGAAGTAGACGAGTGTCCAGCCCAGCCGCAACGAGAGCAAGCCAGCTTACTGCGTCGTTGCGCTGCCAGCGTCAGTCGAACGACGTGTTCCGAGCCTTCTGCCGTGTGCTTCTTGCGCTGAGCAAGCGCTGTGGCTCGCCGCAGCTCGAACCAGGACTTCCGGCTAGCGATCCACTCGTGGATCAGTTTCAGTGATGAAGGCTCCTGTGTAAGAACCATGAGCAAGACTGTCGGAGACAGTGCGTACGCTCGTACCCCACTGGCCGAAGTTACAACACAATATCTCGCGAAAGATGTCGCCATCTGCAACGCTTCCGACAGCCCGACTGAATCATGAGCTTGAAGCAGCTCCAGCTCTAGATCTGCCTCCTCTCGCCTCCCCGCGTGCTCCTCGCGAGGAGATCCGAGCGTGAGCTGTCCAGTGATCACGATGAAAACCTGCACTGGCTGGCCTGGCGTGAAGAGGTACTCTTGTCGAGCTATGACAACAGGACGTAGGTGCGCTGCTAAAAAGCGCCGCGACGAATCTGCCATTGCCTGGAACAGGAACGTGTTGCGAAGGAACAGCTCTGCTTCTGGGGCGAAAGAGTACGGGAAAGCCGGTGGCAGTCGAGCAGTTTCCTCTTGACGCTGGCGCTGGAGCATTTGGAGCTGCTGGACGACTTGATACGGCAGGCACAACACGTAAGTGTGAGCCACCTCGCGCAGACCGAGAAAATTACGCTGGCGAGCAGCGCCTGCTGTTGCGGTTGTGAGGAGGTGGTTGAATCCAAATGCAGCAGCATCAAGGCCGAAGCAGTCGCCTGCCACAAGTTCTCGTAGTTGAACAACAGGGCGGTCACTGCAGCCAAGTATGGCAGCGTGCATTCTAGTGAGACTTGAAGGGGTCGATGGTGCTTTCGCGTCTCGCAGAAGCATAGGGCGGAACGAGAGCGTGCAGTGCCCATTAAGCAGGAAGTACACGCACGTGCTGCGTGTGGCGTTTTGAACCCCGATCACTTCGCCAGGCACTGCAGACCGCACCGTTGCGTAGCGAAGCATGAGTCGCCAGTTCTCGTCACTATCGGCTTTGTCTTCTTCTTTATTGCAACCACGCTCTTTTTTCTCCTCGTCTTCGTCATCGAATTGCTCCAGTGGGCCGCTGAATTGCTTTACAGACTCAATGCACAAGGCCGCTGAATCGGGTACAAGTGTCTTCTGCACCCTCGTAGGCTGTGCACTGATCATAGACAGCGACTGGAGTGTCCGTGCGAGATGCGGGAAGTGCTGCAGCAGCCACTGCCGGAACTCCGACACCGCAGCCGGATCTTCTCGCCGTTTGCTGCTTGCCTCGGGGTTCTGGAGCAGCAGTTGGAAGCTCTCTGATTTACTGAAGGGGTCGAACGCAACCGATTCCAGCAACGCCCGACCTCGAGGGGTAGCGCCAACTCCTGTGATCGACACGCGGGGGCGAGCGGGGGCTGCAGCCGTCGGCTCCTCCGCCTTTGCCTTGGAGCCATCCGATGTAGATGAAGAGGGGGCTCGAGCTTTCGGCAAATAACACAGGGGCGAGCTCATGCGTCCTTAAGCGATACCGACCGCTCGGCGTCGTCGGCGCTGTGGTTGCTCGGCCCTCGGCCGACATATCCGATAGAACGTGGAAAGTGAGACAGCTTTCTCTCCACACTAAACCAGGGAAAGACTATTTATACGGGATGAGGATTTTGAGAATGGTGTGAGTGAATATCATATTTTATTCGCGTGGATCGGCCGGGGCCTAGGCCGTAGGGCACTACGTCATGAGTGTCGCTCATTTAAAATGCAGACCGACGACGAGTCTCGACAGAGTGAGGCTTGGTTACTTCTTGCCTCCCTTCTTGCCGCCCTTCTTGCCGCCCTTCTCCTCCTTGGGAGCTGCAAACAATAGATACCATAAAAACCAGTGAGTTTATCGCAACTACGGACGCGACGATGCAGCGCGCACGGTGACTCACCGTCCTTGGCGGCGGTCTTCTCCTCCTTGTTGTCCTTGCCCTTGCCCTTGCCCATGGCTGATGAAGTGCTTGGTGTGGGTGCTTGAGGAGAGGAGCTTGAGCTGCGAGCAGGAAATTCGGGAATGAGCCTTCACAGCGAGCGCTGCGAGTGGCGGCGGCTGAATCGGGCGGTTGCATATCCTTGTCCGGGGGACGTCCGTTATCACATGCCTAGTGTAGGACTTGCAACGGCTCTTACGCTAGGCAGGCTTTCACCTGACGTCAGTATGACGTCCTGGATTTGCCTAATCCAGGATGGATCTTGAAGCGTCGCGAGTTGAAGCTGACCCATTCTGTGACTGAAAAGTGATCCATCGGTGGTAATCTCGGTGGCGCTAGCGCGGTCCGGGAGCAACTGCTGGCTCCTCATTCGAAGCTCGAGACATCAGCTTGCGCCATGATTCTCCTCTAGCTAGAAGCATGTCTTCTCTTCCGGGACACGCGTTGCATGGGCATCATGGCCATGACTCGGAGCAACAGGCCAGTGCTGTCCTGCTAACATCGACGGGCTGGTAGAGATGCTGAATACGATGGCTGCGCCTTTGGTGCGCCTGTGACAGCTTGGCTTCAATAATTACGCTTGGTTTTGGTTTACGACATGCACGAAGCTACAAGGTCACTAGAGTGCCAGGTTGTTGAGAGCGTCAGCCAGAGCCTGCACGGCCTGCTGGCTGCTCGCGTCCAACCGAACTCCTACTGCGCGCTTGTGCATCCCGCTCATGAACTCGGCGACGAATGCGCGCGTGCTGTCAAAATACCGGCAGACCCATGTAGTTATCTGCAGCTGACTGGTGGACGTCTCTCTCGGCTTGGCCTGCTTCAGCGACTGCGCCTTCTCGTGGCTGTACGCCATGCACTTGCGCACCAGTACAGCTCCTGACCGAGGCTTCCTACGGCGTCGACTTCCGCTTCTACTGGTGCCAGCTTCCTCCGCCCTGACGGAGTCCGCGGCAACGGTGGCACCTTCCAGGCGAGATTCATCGTACTCGAGCACGGGGACGACCAGGTTGACAAAGTCCAACATCAATTCGACCTGCGCTGCCTCTTTCCGTTCAGCATCAGCGCCACTCTCAGCGTTGTTGCCTTCGACTTCCGCGCCCAGTGCTTCAATGTCACGCGCAACCTCTTCGACCGTCGAACTGAAGCGCGCCTGAACTTCATTGTAGAACGTGTCATCCCCACCGTAGAGTACGTCGTTCGAGTCCACTCCATCCAATCGACCGGGGAGAGCCTTTTGTCCCCACAGACCATAGAGCTGGACGAGCATGAGCAACACGCGCACTCGAGCGACTCCAGCTTCAAGACGACGCGATGCGGACGACGAACTCGGATTCACCCACGCCAAACGCTCCAGCACAGCCTTGCGCAGTGCAGACACGAAGTAGAATGGGTCTTCGTCATTTAGCGACGGGGCGTACACCAACACGCTCATCAACTGAGCGATCACTTGCACGATTTGGTCGATGACAGTGTTGGTGTTGTTGATACGCACTGCCCCGAACAGTCCAAGAGCCACACTGCGCACCGAGGTAAGCGACACTATGACATCTGAGTCCTCGTCGGAGGGGCGGTGCACAGATTTAATAGCGCTTGAGTCCAGCTCCGCTAGTAGCACGATTGCAGCTTTCACCAGCGCGTCCATCTGCGGGATGCAGCTCGTCACTAGGGCCACATTCGCTGCCGACACCATAAGCTCAAGCTTCTCGAGAGGCGCCTCAATTGACGGGATCGTGATGTGCGCGAACGCCAGACAAGACTGGATGAAGTTTCGCCGTGCCTGCGTTCGCTTCTTCCCGCCGACGACAGAGGCAACGCCACCACCAGTACGCTTGTGGACGTGCATCGCCAACCGAAGAACCATCGTGGACAGCAACTCCTTGATCGGCTCCAGCTTGTAAAACGAGCGACGGCATTCGGTGTACAGCATCAGCAGCGCCTCCTGCTCCTCGTCTTGGGCTCTTTCACTTGCGTTAGCGGTCTCGTTGACGTATCCAAGCCGCGTGATGAATGCCGAGATATCGCGATTCGCCTCCGCACGTTCGGACGCGGTACTGAGAGAGTCAAGGGCGTCGTGTACGCGACAACAAACAACCAAAAGGGTGTGTGCTACGGCGGCCTCGGGTCCCACCACATGGAGCCGTAGTGTGCCAGAACGATTCGATGACTTCTTCATGCTTCCGCCCACGAAGGCTCGCAACACTTTCTTTGCCACATCTACACTCGACTCCCGCTTGAACATACCCATCAGTGTCTGCAGACAAGCAAAAATTCATAGTTGAGTCAGCCTTTTCAACATTTACAACACACTCTGCGCACTGCCACTTACGAGAAACGGTGTAGACGGGATCAGCTTCGAGAAAAACTCATAGTGCTGCTTGGCACCGAAGACAACATTCTCGATGAGAGCACCGAGCAAGTTGTACGTTTTTGCCGTGAGTTCTTCGGGTGTCGCGGCGTTCAAATGCCGCACGACGTCCTTAAGTAGGATGAGAGCCTCTCGGTGCTAACACACAACAAACATAGCGTAGATAGTCACATCGACGTTAGCAATGGCGCCGTATTCCATACACACACCAATTCATAACGTACCGAGAAATGAGCCACTATAAGCTTCATGTAGGCGGCAGCACACTCCATGTACTGCGTTATATTCTCTTGAGAAGTGATGGACGACCAGGAATCGTTCAGAAACTGCAGCTTCCCACCTCGTTCACTCTCCGCAATAGCAGACACATTGCTGAGCTGCACCGCAACGAGACTGTAAAGATGGCACTTCGAGACCAGCGACGGAGAGGATGTGCGAATGAGATCCAGCATCTCTGTGGGCGTTGAGGCGTAGAACTGGGCGCCAAAACACTCGCAGAGGTGCTTCAGCACCATGGAGCTGTCCGAATATTCTTGATAGTGCGCCAGTAACGTGTCGAAGCTGTCCTGCGTGGCCCCCGGGGCTGCGCATTTAACGAGCCATTCCACAGCAGGCGAGTGAAGCGCCAGATACTCGTCGTGCTCCATCTTGTGCGTCAGCAGCCAATGCTTCAGTTTGTGTCGACGGAACCAATCGAAAGCGTAAAAGTAGTCGAACAAGCTGCTGCTTACTACGACGGTTTGCTCGGTCGGTGAGGTAGTGCCCAGCAACTCCGAGCTGCTGAGCGCCAGATAGAGGCGTGCGTACAAGGCAACCATCGGCTCTCCGACTCCTCTAAAATGGTAAGAACACAACCAGATACAGTGTTAGAGAGAAGTATTGACAGCATAGCATTAACCTACGCATAATAGCATACTTGATCATATTTGACAGCCTCGCTACAATCTGCGGGTACTCGCCATCGCAAAGAAATCGATAGCACCCAAGCAGCGCGATCTCAATATATCTGAACATAGCAACAGGTACAATGGTCAGTCATAAAGAATGAGATAGCTAAGAAGCGTAGCGTATTCTGCGTACATTCGTGGGAGCAGCTCTCGGATGCAAGCCGTCTTGTAGAACCAGTTGCGGCACGTCTCGGTGGCTTGGACGTTGACGTCGGAGCTCATGAAATGCTCGCCCAGGGGCTCCGGAAGAGGCTGGCCGTTCTCGTCTTCAGAGGCGCGGGTGTGGATGCGATCAAACACGAGCTTGCCAAAGGCGTCCAGCATTTCACTCACTAGCACAAACACGCACGGATAGAGCTGCGGCGCCGTGTCTGTATCCGCGAGCAGCTTCACACACTTGATCGCAATGCGCAGCGCTTCCACCTTGTGGTTCTGCTCCCAGCTCGCAATCAGCCGCTTCTGCATCTCCTTCACCTTGGCCACGTACTGGCTCTGCGAGATCTCGATAGTCTTCTCGTCCTGCTCGGCAGTCAGTCCATCGTTCTCAGGCCCACGCTCCAGCTGCTCCAATCTCGCGCGCGTCTTCTTAATCACCGACGCTTCTGCCGGGTCATCTGCCTTCTGGTAGTCGCTCTTCGGAGCGAACGAGATCTCGTTCTCCAGGTCGTTCACCTCCAGCATGCTTGCCTTGATCTTGAACGTGTGGTCGGCGTACTTGGCCAGCAGGCGGTCCGTGTGCTCCTTCCACTTGTGCTTTACCGTACGAGGCACAGCTTCGCCTCTAGCCTCCCTATTGGTTGCAACAATTGCAGCATCAACTGACGCGGCTTTCGAGCGTACGACCTCCATCTGCGCCACCTTTGCGTCTGCTGGCGCCCCGAGGACGCCCAGCGGGTCCACATCTCCATCCTGCAGCACCATGAGCTCCGGCGACACTCCACCGCTGCTTCGTCGCTTGGAGAACGAGTCGCCTAGCGAAGAAGACGCAGAACTTGGCGGCGGATCCACTGCAACTGCCGCATCGACCGCCGGACCGGATAAAGTCGCCGCCAGAGCCAGCGGATGCGTCTCCTTCGCCGCCAGAGCGCGTGGAGACAGGTCGTGACGCGAGCGAGGCGTCTGGCGCTCCCCCACGCGCCACTTGGCCGCTGGAGTCGCCACCGGAGGCTCGCGCTCTGCCGGCGCCGTCGCCATCACGATCCCGGAGCTCTTCGCTGTTTGAAGCTGAAAGAACGAATGACACGCGACTTGGATCCATTCGTACTTATGCGGGTTAGCGACGTTGTGATTGGATGTTATGTGACAGTGATTTTGGCCAATGGAAGAGATTTATATTAACGCTGGAGTACGCGCCAAGCATCTGGAGGTTGAGCGGAAGGGCGACCGAGCTGCGAGCGTCTGTGCGTGACCGTCAAGAAGCCGCCCCCCGCGCCACACACAGGTAATAGCCGTACTCTTGTCGCTGTATTCCAGTAGAGGAGACGCAGACGCGAGCGCTGAGGCCTCTACGGCACTCTGAATCGCTCTAGAAGCTGCGGAATCCATCGCCGGAGTCGTGTTATTAGTGCTTACATTATGGCTGTATTCTGTCTGATGCAATCTTTCAGGGACACTTAACTCTTCACACAGCAATCGACATGTTCGGAGCGACTGCAGGAGCGACGCAACCGGCGTCCGGCGGCTTCAGCTTCGGCGGGGGAGCGGCCGCTGCGCCAGCTGCCTCGGGCGGCTTCAGTTTCGGCGCCACGTCGGCCGCTCCAGCAGCTGCGCCAGCTTCCGGCGGCTTCAGCTTCGGCGGAGCTGCGACCTCTGCGGCCCCTGCGGCGGGGTCCACGGGTTTCAGCTTCGGAGCTGCTCCAGCGACCAGTACAGCGGCGGCGCCGGCAGCATCAACGGGTTTCTCCTTCGGTGCGGCGCCCGCTGCGGCTCCCGCTGCTGGCAGCACGGGATTCAGCTTTGGAGGCACCAGTGCAGCTCCTGCTGCTAGCAGCGGCTTCAGCTTCGGTGGGACTGCTGCTGCCGCCCCCGCTGCGTCGAGTGGCTTCAGTTTTGGTGGAACCAGCGCGGCTCCTGCTGCTGGAAGTACGGGCTTCAGCTTTGGCGGCACTGCGCCCGCTGCCAGCACGACGTCGGCTTTCGGATTTGGAGGTAGTACAGCTGCCAAGCCGTCGCTCTTTGGCCAGACCCCAGCGGCGACTAGCACGACGAACACTGGATTCGGTTTTGGAGCTAAGCCGGCTGGTACGGGCTTCGGATTCGGCACAACTCCCGCCACTGGTACCAGCGCGTTTGGCGCAGCGCCCGCAACAGGATCGTCTCTATTTGGCGGCGGTGGCTTTGGCACCACCACACCCGGCGCAGCACCTTCAGCTTTTGGCGCCGCCCCTGCAGCGTCCACTGCCCCGGCTCCGATTATCCTGGGTGCAGACGCCTCGGTGGCGCAGCTCAACACAGTGAAGGCGGCGTACCAGGACCCAGCTCAGTCGCGCTTCAAGTTCCTCATGTACAACACCGTCGACCCCACTCAGCGACACCTGTACGTGCGACCACCTCACATCAGCGAGCGTCTGTGGAACCAGGCGGAGCTGGACAACCCGGACCCGCTCAACTGCGCGCCCGTCCCTATCTTGGGCTTCGACGATCTGCTGAAGCGTATCAAGGCGCAGCAGGAGCATGCGGACAAGTACAACAAGTACACGGACGACCTGCGCGCGCAGCTCAACGAGATGGACAAGCACTCGCGCGCCACAGAGGAGAAGCTCGAGAAATGCCGCCACGAGCACGTCCAGCTCTTCCACGCGCTGGTGAAGGTCATGCGGGACATTGAGCTGCTGCAGAACTACGGCAAGCCGCTTCAGCGCGAAGAGATGCAGCTTGCGTACGTGTCTAACAACTCGTTCGGCGTGGGAGTGAGTGATGGATGACACTAACTCGATATGTGTCTTGATTGAACTGTGTAGCATGGCGTTGAAGAAGCTGCAGACGCTGCTGGACTCGCCAGGCCAGTACAAGGCGCGACTAAATGACGCCGTCTCGCTCCAGCGCGTGCAGAAGGAGGCCCAGCCGCTGCCGTCAAGTCAGCTCAGCCCACAGGACCTGCAGCGACTCTTTGAGGTGCGTTCGTTGCATGAGCTTTGGATCACCTTGCTAGTGATGTTGTTATCTGACCGAGTTATTGCGTGCAGTTCATGGATAAGCAGCGGCAGGGCCTGGAGCACCTGACGAACATCATTAACGACGACCTGGCAGACATGCAGCTCATCAAAGAAACCTGGCGGCGGTAGGCACTTGGGGCATTGCTCGGTCATTCTTCAGCAGGTTAAAGCAACCGCACATGCCACCTGATAACCACGTGCAGAGGTGGGAAGCAAGTGCAACAACGAATGAAGACAAGTATTTCCCGTGTCGTTTCCTCTTGCACTGTCACAAGCTGGCAAAGTGTCCATTACCCTATGAAGAAGATTGCAACAACGCAGTGAAGACAGCAGCCTGGCATGCATATTCGCAAAAAGTTACCAAATTGTTCGTTGTTTTTTTCTGAATTCGAAGCCAGCCGCCTGAAGCGCGCCAAGTTAAGTGGCCGACGACATGCACTGCAGCGCTGCGCCCCTATTTTCTCCACCCTTCATACTTATGCATGCCAAACAAAGAAGTCGCAGCGGGCTGCAGTGGTGCCGAGAGCACCTGGGAATTGCGCCTCGGACAGGACCTGGATCTTCTGCTGATGATTTAGTGGTACGGGTCCACGTCGCCGTACGTCTCGATGACCAGCGGGGCCTCGTCGAACTGGTGAACGGGAGGGGGCGACGACAGGCACCACTCGAGCGTCTGGTGCACCTCCGGGATCACGACCTGCACGTCCTCCGTGGGCGTGTTGTTGATGGGGACGCCGTGCACCTTGCCGTCCGTGGAGAACCGGGCGACAGCGGGGCGGATGGCGGCGGTGGTGTTCACTGCAAAAGGAGGGGGGAGGAGGAAGGCATGTCAGCAAACTAAAGTTGCAAGATCTCGGCACCCTCCGGTCCGTTGGACGCGTGGGCGGCGTGCATAGATAGAGGAGAGAGAGGGGGGAGCACATACCGGCCTTGAGGGCGCGCATGGACTGACGGATGAGGCTCATGGTGGCGAGTAAGGGGCTTCCGGAGGGGTTTCTTGATCCGAAGGAGCTCTTTGAGGACTGCTCTCGTCTGGCGGTGGTGGCAACGAGACCCCCGACACAAAGACATGAGGGTTTGTGCGGAGGATGGGCCGTCCCTCATTGCGCAACTCCGTGAGCGCCTATGGTGATTTGTATGAGTCTGGTGGTCTGTCCACCCCTTCATCTCGCAACACGCTGCTCGTCCGGGGACAGCAGCGGCACTGTTCGGTGGCGCCAAGAACTCTGCCACCGAAACAGGACTATGGGCAGGTCAAGGCAACACTGCCTTGTTGGCAATTCGGAGACTTGCTTAGTGGCCCATCGAGGTGTGTGCTCGACTGCCGGCCAATTGAAGAGTGAGAGAGCACAGCCACCTGCGCTTCCACGCATTCGGAAAGCCGCTGGCACCCGTGGCGTTGCTGCAGGATCTGCATCCGTATTGTTGATGTGGCCGTGCTGGCCGCGCTAGCCTACGCATGGACGACTGACTAGACTAGACATGCCAGTCCGCATCTTGCCACGACAGGCTGCAGTCTTCACGAGCGAGCGTGCATTGGGCTCTTATGATGGAGAGTAAGGTTCGTATGTATCGTTGCGCGTAGAAACGCATTTCGGTGGTGGCCTCGTCACTTCACCTTCTTCAAGTGTGGCAACACGCGCCTGAGCAAGATGCCTTGGTGGTTGCGAGCTCGGCCATGGAAGGAATTTCTTGCAAGAACTATGGGCGATTGTGTCTTGGAGAAAAAAATAACGGCGCGCTTCGTTTAGAGATGGATTTTGTTTGCTTGTTGCGAGAGTAAGCGGACGTGTCAGCGTGGTTGTAGGGAGTGACTGCAGCATGCAGGTTCGACGTGGCATGATTCGGCTTCACCGCGGGCATACTTTAACATTGATAAGCGCTAAGCAGCTTAACGATGAACGCCTGCGGGCTCTTCAGGAAGTTGTCATGCACGTATTTAGTACTTCAAGCCACGAAGATGGCTTGCGCCAAGAAGCACTCCGAACTTCGGAGTAGTCCGATATCGAAGTGATGCAATGCGGGTTGCTCAAGCTTCAGCAAAAAGGCCTTGCTGTCGTAATTGCCAACCCTCGTTGAAGCAACTTCCAAACTTCTGTCGAACCCAAAATACTGTTGCTAAATTGGGCTCCCCAAAATCTACCCTCGCGCGATTGGCTATAAATAAAGCCAGTTCATGATTTAAAATTGGTCAATCAGAACTGGCCACCGATGCGGAGATTAGGCCAATCCGGAGCCGGCTCCTTGCTTCAATACACGAATTCTCAAAAGATGGTGCTTTTAGAGATCAAATTTGTTGTCTAGCTTTGTCTTCACCCGAACCAATTGTGCAGCATTAAAGAGCTCCAGTTGCTGGTCAACTCCTATGTGCTCGTTTCAGCTGGCTACAGTATGAGTGTTGGGGAGAGCGAGTTGGCCGCATAACACCTATTTAATTCTGTAATTTAGTAAATACGCTGTCACGCTTGAGGCAACAATGAATACCTGTCGATGTAGACAGGTTTGGAGTCTTCGATGTAGACAGGTTTGGAGTCTTCGATGTAGCAAAGAATTTGACGTCATATTTCACGGAAAGTCCGGCGGAAACTATAAAAATGGTTAGCTACTTAGGGATAACCCCATGCGCAGTTTGGAATATGTTTTATATTGACACCAAGGATACAGCGAGCGGGAAGGGTACTAGCACTATTACTAAACTTGTCTTCTGACAGGACTTTATCGTACTCTCGTATTTTACCACATCATTTTGGTCATCATAAGTACCATCCTTTGTCAATCCCAAATTGCTGTTGAAAAACCTCGATGCAAGGTTTTTCCGCATTTTGCGCGAATGGGCGGCAGCTCGGCGCGCTTCTCCACTCAATATTGGATTGAAATCCGCACGGCGCCCAACGAGAGGAAGAAATCCCCCCGCGCTCGAGCCGAGCTTCACTTCGAGCAACAGCTACACCGGAATGACGCCGCCCTCTGACGATGGCAAGCCGGCGGCGGACGCGACGACGCCCAAGAGCGGCGGCGACCTCGCGCAGCAACAGCAGCAGGCGCTGCTCACCCAGCAGCTCCAGCAGCAGCAATTGCAGCTCCTCCAACTGCAGCAACAGCAGCTCCAGAGCATGCAGAACCTCAACCCGACGGAGCTCGCGACCCTGCAGCAGCAGCAGCTCGCGCTGCTCATGATGCCCATGTTCCCACTGATGATGCCTTTGCAGCAGCAGGCGCTGGCTGCGACCTCCTCGGGAGCCACCGCCGGCTCGGAGTCGTCCACCACGGCGTCGGAGGATGCTGCTGTCGAGGCCGCCGCCGCTGCCGCAGCCACGTCGGAGGAAGCTGCCGCTGAGGCCGCGGAGTCTGCCGCCACCGGAGACGAAGCCGCGTCTCCCACGTATCAGCCTGCAACTGCCGAGTCCCTAGGACTCACGCCGCCGTTTGTAGGTACGGACGGATTCGGACTGCTGGCAGGGACGCCCACTGGCGCGCTCAACATTGACGACGTGCCCAAGCGCAAGCGCGGCCGCCCGCCCAAGAAGGACGTGGCGGCGCGAGCCAAGGCGGAGGCGGAGAAGACGCTCAAGCAGCAGTTCCCCATGTGGGGCTACGGCCTCCCCATGCCGCTGTTGCCGGGCTTCCCGGGCATGTTGCCGGGCATGGGCAACCCCGGCGCAGTCGTCAAGGACCACTCTGTCGATGAGCACGTGAAGGACGAGGATGCAGATGGTGAACGCCCCGCCAAGATGGCCAAGAAGAAGCAGCGCGGAACGGGCAAGCCTCGGGGACGGCCTCGCACGCGCCCGCGCCCTGGTGAGATCATCCGCCGGGTAAAGCCGCTCCCTATCGCGCCGGCCAACTATTCGGTCATGTACAACTATTCCCTCTCGAACCTGGCGCAGAAGAGCGCCGAGCTCAATGCAGACGGAACCGCGGCTGATACGGAAGCCACGACCGTCACGGAGGACGCACAGGATGAGAACCGACTGGCGCCGCTGAGCGCCTCGCTGCTGTCTGGGGAGCACGAGTAGGACCCTCCAGCCTCGATCAAGTTCATCTATCTGATAATTCGCAGCGTCGGCCACCGAGTAGCGCCTTCAACATTGCGTTCGTGTTCACCGTCGTCGCGTTCTCGTTTGCGTTAAATCCATGAAACTTTACAGCAAGAAGTGTCGTGTATATTTCTCAACTAATGGAACGATCGATGTCTATGTGGTGCGGCTGGTGCGCAGGCAGCGAGACAGCAAGCACGCTTTGCGATGGGGTGGGCAAATAAATAACGAAGCTCGAGGCACTCCATTCCCCAGCCGTCTGCGCGTGCGGCATGCGTCTTCGACTGAGCCAACGCAACGGGAAGTTACAGTACTGAGCTCTAGAAGAAGACCTCCTCGTCGCCGTCGTTGCTCACGGCGTCGCTGTCGTAGTAGTCGAAGGTGTAGTCGTTCATGTCGTCGCCCAGGTCCTCCTCGGCGTCATCCATCTCGCCGTCATCCGCCTCCTGTTCTGCTGCCTTGGCCTTGTCCGCGGCAATTTTCTTCTCCTGAGCTTCGAGCGACTTGAACACGTTCTCGAACGCACGCGGCTGCATGATGCCGCGGTTGGTGGCGCCTCCAGCCGCCGGCGTGCGCAGTCCACTGAGCGAATTGGCGCGCAGCTCCTCCGGCACGTAGACCTCGTTGGCCTTTTGCGTCTCGGGCACCGTCACGTGTACGAACGCTGCTGGGTCTGTGGCGTTGCGGCCAGCGTCGGGGCCTGCTGGGTCGGCTTCCCACGGATGGTACAGGCTTTCAAGCTTGTGCGCCAGGATGCGCTGCCTTTGGATCAAATAGGCCTCTTTGTCGGCCAGCGCCTCGGGCTGCGGCAGCTCCATGGGCGGATACAGAGCCCCGCCAGTCTCCGACTGTTAATCGTAGCAACAAGCAAGCGATTTAGTGCCTTGGCGTTGAGGTTGATGAAGTGGCAGGCAGACGTACGTGCAGCAGCTCCATCTGCGTGTGCGAGAGGCCCAGGTCCTCACGCGTCTCGTCCATGATGTCCGCCAGCATCGAGTCCCGGCTGCCGCCGAAGCGCACGCGGCCGCGGCCCCGTCCTCGGCTCATCGCGACTGCAGCGGGTCAAGTAAGTGGCAATTGCAGTGCTGTCCGCCACCAAGGATTCGAGTGTATGCCTCAGCGTGGGATTAGCCTATGATATGGAATTACCTTTGAAGAGAAGTGATACAAAATTAAACAGGCTGACGCTTTTGACCAATGGAAAGAGCGAACGGGGGCAACTTCAACTTAACCTGGAGCGCCGGTCGCGAGAGATGGTGCCCGCCAGCAGTCATCTGCGCGGTTATCCTTGACGGTGACGCTGGGAGAGCGCGTTCCATCTAGTGACGTGGAGATCCTCCTCAAGGCTGAGTGACTGGGACTGGGACTGGGACTGGCGCTCCTCGCATCATCTTCGCAGGGAAGGCGTCCACCAGAACGCCAGGTGCGACCTGGAGGGCACAGCTGCATTGGCTCGCGCAAGCGTTTGCCACTTGATTGAACGATGCACGTTCGCGACGCTGCTCACGACGAACTACGACGAACAGGCCCTCTCTAACGAACGTAGCGGCAAGCTAGTGCATCCACCTAGAAAACGCTCGGTGGCTACCGTCCTGCCAACTTCCGGCAGTGCTTAGAAGGGATCCATCAACGTTGAAGCGCACCTCGGCTACGCTGTCGCCAGGGCTGGTCCCGTTGAACGACACTAGATGGTCGAAGGACCCCATCGTTCGCTGCTTTGTGCCCCCAGATCCCCTTTCCAAGTCGTCTCGGATCTCACGTGGCGCAAAACAGAATCGCTTCGCAATCAAGACGCGTCTTGGAGGAACCTGCAACCGGTGGCTGTCGAAAGCTCTATCCAAGCACTTGTAGGCGCTTAGCGGGGGCTCTGTAATCCGGAAAAGTGTGATGGCTGAGAGCTCTACAGTTGCATCCGCGGTGCGGAGCGATGCCCATCGACAGCAGCGCAGCCGATGTAAGCAAAGCGAGTCATAGCGGAGGGACCGCTCGCACATGATCTAGACGCGCACAACGGTCTCTGTTTCGCACTTGTTGGACATTGCTCCCCTTGCCCCCAGCCGTTGGCTCGGGCTCACCTCTCCAGCCTCACTTTCCAATTTGACAGCTCGAGCTCACATCAACACTCAACTACTGCCTTCAGTCTCCACCTGCTTCATACGATGCGAGCAATGTTGGACAGGGACACCGTACAGCAGTTCGTGGACGCTGTCGCTACCGCCGAGCTGTGTCCGCTCTCCTCGGAGCCCCATAACGGACGCATGTACAGCTACGGCGGCATCCTCCCCGGCTCAGGTGAACCAGCACTGCTCGAACTTCCTCGGGGCGTGCAGTGGCTGAGCGGCACGTCTTCGGGCGAGACTGAGACGTGTCCGTCTCGGTTGTACGTCCGTCCGGCGTATCAAGTTCTGTTACTACTGGCCATGGCGTTCGTTGATCATTCCGAGGTGCCCCACCATCGCGTAGTCATCACCGGGTCGTCAGGCACCGGCAAGACGAGCTTCCTCGGCTGGATGCTGCGGCATCTGCGTCGTCTAGACAAACCTCCAGTGATCGTGCTCGACATGGCTGGGTTCTTCGGCCGCATCGCATCGGACGGCACCGTCACTGCTGGCACCCGCGGCTCGAGCTTCCAACAGGAGCTCGCCACTCGCAGCACATTGTATCTGTGTGACTCCACCTGGACGGAAGACAGCGAGTACAATGGTCCTGAGGTCCGAGCTCGCACCATCGCGGTGTCTCCGCCCCTGCACACGCTCATGTCGACGTCGCCGACCGATACAATGCGCACGCTAGTGCTGGTGATGCCGCTGTGGACCATGGCCGAGCTCGAAACCTGTCGTTCTGCCTGCTACGCGCGTAGCGTCTCCCAAGAGACGCTACTCGAGCTCTACCAGCTTTGGGGTGGAGCTGTGCGCTGGACGCTGGGGACACCAAAGCAAGAGGCCCGAGACGAGTTCGTGCGCAGCTTGGAGGCGCTACCGTTCGCCTCCGTGATTCAGATCGTTCGCAATGGCGGATACGTGCGGATGTGCGAGTTCAGCGACGTGGAGATTTCCGTCGGTGCCCGACTCATTCACATCCACGCCGACTGTGACGGCACCTTCCAGCTGAACGGCGCTGCAGTGTGCAGCTCGCTAGCGTGTTCGCTGCTCATTCGCGCCAGTTCCGAGCCGCTCGGCCACGCAAACGAGCTTATCAGTCCTATTGGTGGCGAACTTCCGGGCATACCCAGGAACATGGAGATCTTCTACCAACAGGTGCAGCAATCGCTCTTTGACAGAGAACTCGCCACGCCGTGAGGAACCAACATCTCTCGAGATCCAACGTGCCAATGAAAGCGTACGACAGCTACTCAATATACGGTGACTGTACTTGCAAGCAATGAATGGGATTCGTGACTTTACTTCCTGCTACTTATCAACCTGCTGCGGTCTTCATACCCTCAATTTCCTGCGCACACTTCTAGTCCAGCGGCAACTTCAGTGGGTGCGGCCTTCTCAGCCGCCACCGTTGCCGCTACAGGCACGGGGAATGGGGTATCTGGCTCCGACGCGGTGAACGTGTTGTTCATAACTCGACCGGGGTGCGAGCCGCCCATATAGGACGGCAGTGAAGACAGCGGGATGCCGTGATTCTGTGCCACCTCCAGGAACGCCTTCATGTCTTTCTGTATTGCCATCCACACAGCAGCCACCAAGTCAGCCAATAATACATAGCGAACACAATCCATGCCAGCGAAGTCACGTACAAACACTTGGATCTTCTCGCGCGTCTCCGGCTGGATGATGGCCGAGATGACCTTCCAGGCGCTGTAGAAGATGAAAGGCGCGTTCACGATGTACAGGCAGTGCAGCGTCTCGGGATAATAGAGCTGCCCCACGTCGAAGATGGGCTGAATATACACAAACCACCGTGAGCTCGACATGTAGTCTTACAAAACACCAGCTTCTTTTAGTGACGCACCTTGAGATGACTGAGCACCGACGGCGACAGAAGCTTGAGGCTAAGGCCCTTGAGGTCGACAATGCACACGTGCTTGTAGACGCGGTGGCCTCGCCGCTTGGAGACGGCCACCTTCTCCCACTGGATGCGCTCCATGTACTGCCACCGGTGCGGGATGATGTCGTTGACGTTCGTGAACGTCTTGAACAGGCCGTCCGGGTTGATGTCGCTGATGCGGTCCACCGTCACGAGGTGCCCCTCCTTGTCCTCGCCGTAGATGTAGGTCGGCCAGTACTCGTTGTAGAGTTTGGACTGCGGCAGGTCTCGCTTCAACACGTTGTCGACATCGAACGCCGCGCGCGCGTCCAAGATCTTCTTCGTCTCGGCAATTGTGAACTGCTCGCGGTTCTTCTTCACGCCGCGATACGCGCGAGCCACGCGGATGGCGAGGTCATCGGTACAGCGATCGCCGAACTCGGCCTTCACTGCGTCGAAGAACGGCTGATCCTCGGCCGTAAGGGGCTGAGCTTCTTCGTGTTCGTGGTGCGTCGACATGTCTGGCACTGTGTACTTCTTCGACTTACGCTGCTGCTGCTGCTGACGACTGCCCCAGGGCTCCAATCTACGAATGCAAGAATGGCTAACAGCAGAAAAAAACTGCTCGTGGTGTCGTGCCGCAAAGCCTCGACGCTGCCGCCTCAGCGTTCTGAGCGCCCTTTAGAGTCAGAAATCGGTTGCACCCGAGCACCACGTCTGCATTTAGGCGAGGCAAAACTGAAATAGACGCCAACAACAAACGCTGATCATGCTCATGCTCATGCTCCTCTTCTTGTCTATCATTATCTGGAGAACCGAGCCAGCAGCATGGGACGGCACAACGCTGCAACGAACCAGTCGACTGCAGGTTGTGCCTTTGCGTACAATCGTGCATGCTTCTCCTTCTCCATGTGCCGCGAAGACTGCGTGGCCCACGGCCGTCCTCGCGATGGCTAACAGCACACGGACGACGCTTACAGGCGAGTGACCTCCCAGTCCTCCACCGTGCGCTCCAGCACGTCCTCGGGCGCCGTGTCGAAAGGCCCCGTCTCTGATAAGGCAGCAACAACAGCAACATGTCAGCAACGAACAGCAATATACCCATGGCGTCGACTGAGCTGGTAAATAGGCAACGCACCTGTTCGTCGCGGGTTGTGGCGCTCCTTGAGGATGGCCGGCTTGGGGATAATGGTGCCGGTCTTCTTGGACACGCGCACCTTCTCGCCCTCGTCCGTGTAGCGGATGGCGATCCGCGTGGGCTTGCCGATGGACGGGTCCACCAGGTTCACGTTGCTGTAGTGGATGGGCGACGGCGACAGGTACGAGCGGCCCGAGGCGGCAGGCGTCGCCTTCACGTAGCGGTGGGACTGTTGACACGCGCAGCAAAATCCAAGACGTCAGCCTCGATAGCTCCTCCGAAGACTATCTATTTAGCGGGGCCACGCACCATGTTGACATTCTCCACGATAACCTTGTTCAGGTCGCGGACGACGCTCACGACCTCGCCCTGCGTGCCCTTGTGCGGTCCAGCGATGATCTCGACCTGTAAATTCCAACGAAATATCATTCCGAATCAGTCGCAGCTCGATATCTTGACGAATACTGCGAGTCTGGCGACGATCGAACCGCACCTTGTCACCGCGGAAGATGTGCCAGTTCTTGATGAGGTCGATGGGTTTCTTCTTGGTGCGCGGGCCGCGGCGGAAGGCAATCGGGATGCGCGTCGCCATCTTCAGCTGCAGGGGGCTCTGCTGTCCACAAAGTACTCGAGGCAGGTGTGAGGCGCCAGCAGCTCCGCTCGGCGATTGGCTGAAACTAAAATCCAAATACTGAAGTCATGTGATTCGGCAAAATACATCCTCCTTCTCATTGACTGAAAGTGTCTTGATTTTAACCTGTAAGACGAGCGTATTTTTGCCAGCCACCAGAAAACTCGAGGGAAGCCTCCAGGAAGAAAGACCGAGCCACCCGCACCAGCCAAGCCCAAGGGGGAGCACAAGATCAGAGACACGATGGCCGACGTCGCAGAGAAGCAGGAGCTGCCGCCCGCGGGCGACGCCGGCGTGGCCCCGCCCGCCGTGCCCGAGGATGTGGCCGCCATGTTCGACCTGAAGAAGAAGAAGAAGAAGTCCAAGAAGGTCAAGAAGGAGGTGCGTTCATCGATCGCTATCTTATATATCGTAGCTCCTCGCATTTTATTATTATTATTATTTATTATTATTCTAACATTAAACTTCAACTACCTTCACCTTGACAATCCGCAGAAGAAGGAGAAGTCGGAGGACGCTGAGGCCGCCGCCGATGCCGCGCCCGACGCCAACTCGGTGCTGGTGCAGGACCCCGCCACGTACTCGTACAAGGACGAGCTGCTGGCGCGCATCATGGCCAAGCTGCACGAGAACAACCCGGAGCTGACGGACCGCAAGCGCCACACGATGAAGCCGCCGCAGCTCATGCGCGTGGGCACCAAGAAGACGCTGTGGGTGAACTTCCAGGAGATCTGCCAGATGATGCACCGCAGCCCCGAGCACGTGCTGCAGTTCACGCTGGCCGAGCTGGGCACGGAGGGATCCATCGACGGCAACCAGCGCCTGGTCATCCGCGGCCGCTACGTGCCCAAGTACATCGAGTCGCTGCTGCGCAAGTACATCACCGAGTACGTGTCGTGCCAGATGTGCCGCTCGCCCAACACGACGCTCACGCGCGACTCGGTGAGCCGCCTGTACTTCGTGCACTGCCAGGACTGCGGCTCCTCGCGGTCCGTGGCTGCCATCCGCTCGGGTTTCCACGCTGCCACTCGCGCCGACAGAAGGGCCGCGCGCAAGTAAGGCGTCCGGTCGGTTGGTCGTCTGCTGTTGCAGTCACAGTCGCTTAGGACGCTTTGGCAGGTGAAGATGGGGCTGGAGGTGGAGGGGAAAGGTTAGAGCAACAATTGGACACTCCGCAGCTATGGCGCTAGAACCCTCTGTTGTGAGCCTAGAGCTGCTCTCGTTGGCTTTGGAGCTGTGAGATACCGTACGTACGTGAGCCTTTGAGGAAGCGAAGCACGAGAGATGAACACGGAGAAGAAAGAGGAATCTATTATAGCTGTTCGGTGTCGCTAGGCTACTGAAGCCAAAGTCTTGCTGTGCGTGTTATCATTGACCCAGGCGCGTCGCGAGCGGACCTAACTTAGTGGTGGCGGTGCTTGCTCTTCTTGGCCTTGTGTCCGTGGCCAGAGTCCGCAGCAGGACGCTTGGCTCCAGCGCGCGAGATAATGATATGACGCTCCAGACCTTCACCGATGCTCTCGTGCGCGAGACCCAGACGCTCGGCGCAGTCGTGAGCCAGCAGTCTCTCGAATCCATTGAGGTTGGCGTCCAGGTGCAGCTCGTTGCCCTCGCCCGACTCGCTGAAGGCCTCGATCTTCTTCACCAAAGTGTGCGAGCTGCCCTCGGAGATGCCACCGGCCTTGTTGTTGTTGCGTGTCGGAGCGCGACGAGGAGCAGGCGTAGGCTTGGGAGCAGGAGCAGGCTTGGCCGGAGGAGCTTCATCCTCGGAAGAGTCGGACGAGTCCGAGCTTGACGAGTCCGACGACGATGAACTCGATGAAGCTGTATTCTTTGCCACTGGCTTGGGGGCAGGCGTGGACTTCGCCTTCGCTGCTGGCTTGGCTGGTGCTTCATCCTCAGAGTCATCTGACGACTCGGACGATGCGGCCACTGGAGCGGGCTTGACCGCAGGCTTGGGCGTCCGCTTGGCAACTGGCTTGGGAGGGGCTTCATCATCAGAATCGCTTTCAGATTCCGATGACATTTCTGCCAGAGAAGGCTTGACGGTTGCGGCAGGTTTAGGAGGAGCCTCGTCATCGGAGCTGTCGGACGAGTCCGATGACAGCTCCATCTTCGGCGCAGAAGCAGGCTGCGGCGTTGCCTTCGGTGCGGGTTTATCGTCGACATCATCTTCAGACTCGGACTCCGACGACAACTCCATCTTCGGCACGGACGCGGCAGGCTTTTCGTCTTCTTCATCTTCAGACTCCGAGTCGGATGACAGCTCCATCTTCGGCGACGGCGTTGCCTTCGCAGCGGGTTTGTCGTCGATGTCCTCTTCAGACTCGGTGTCTGAGGACTCTGAGGCTTGCTGCTGGACCACAGGCGAGGGGGTGACAGGGGTTGAAGATTGCGGCTTGACATCGTCAAAATCCTCCTCCGACTCCGACGTACCATCAGCAGCGGGCATGGGCTCGTCGTCGTCACGCTGAACAGCGGACGCTTGGGGCATCTCTTCGTCTTCCGATTCGGACGACTCCGAGTCACTCGAAAGCTGGAGCTGCGGCACACTCTCGACGTATTGCACGGGTTCCTGAACCTTGACTTGCAGCGCAGTTTCCTTCTTCTTGGCTGGTTTGACCTCTTCCTTGATCTTGGCCGGTTTGACGGCTTCCTTAGGCTCCTTGGCCTTAGGCTTTGCCTTCTCGGCCTTGGCTGACACTTTGACACGGGTGTGCTTGCGCAGACTCTTGAACTTGTGGACACTCGCGTCACAGGACGCACATAATGCAACTTCACACTGTTCACAGCGGACGCTGGCACTTTTAGACTCGCACTCGCCACAGCGCGGAAGCTTGGGCAGCTGCGGGAGCTTGAAGCGCTTGTGCTTCGCCATCACACGAGCTCGGTGCACTGCGGAATTGCAGTCGTTGCAGTAGAGCGAGTTGTCGCACTTCGCACACTTCCACACGGCCACGCCAGGCTTCTCGCACTCGACACATGTGCGTTCCTCCTCGTTCTGTACCGCTGCGCTTTCGCCTTCATCATCACTGTTATCGCTTTCGGCTGATACCTTTACTGCTGATGCCTTGGCTGGAGAAGGCTTTGTAGC
This sequence comes from Phytophthora vignae f. sp. vignae, assembly GCA_016169955.1. Taxonomy (NCBI): domain Eukaryota; phylum Oomycota; class Peronosporomycetes; order Peronosporales; family Peronosporaceae; genus Phytophthora; species Phytophthora vignae. The sequence goes on along the minus strand of JABJUM010000024.1, from coordinate 870,969 downwards.
AGGAGCTTTAGCTGCAGACTCCTTCGGGGCGGCAGCTCCAACGTGGACGTACTTGCAGTCATCGCCACGAGTGCACAGGCCGCTCTGGAAGAACTGACAGATCTTGGCAACCTTCCTGGCGGGTTCGTCCGACTTTGGGAGACCCAACACGTGAGCAAACTTGCACTGCGAACCCTGTGCACACGACCCGCGCGAGAAATGACGGCACAGCCGCGAACTAGGGATTGCTTGGATCTCAGGCGGCACTTCGACAGGCTTGGCAGGCTCAGCCGACTTTGCAGGTTTAGCAGCTTTAGTGGGCTTCGGCGCCTTTTTCTTCGGTTCAGGCGTAGCCGCCACAATTGTAGGAGGTGCCGACGGTGGCGCTGCAAACGCCGCGTTGTCTGTCACGTGGTAGTATCTGCCAGAACCCACACCAATAGTCAGCACCGGTTAAAGCACACCACCACCAAATACACTGTAAACGTACTTGCACAGGTCGCCGTAGCGGCAGATTCCGGCGATGAAGCCGCGGCACGGCTCCGTTGTCTTGAACCTTCGCTGCAGCGACACCTTGAGCGTCTTGCCGAACACCACGGCGCCGTTCGTCGCCGCCACGGCCTCCAGCGCATGCCGCTTCTGCTCAAAAACCACGTGCCTGCTCAATTACAATTGCATTAGTATAAACTGCATTGCAACTACTGTAGAGACCCCAGCAGCTACAATAGCGGAATGATACGTACGCCGAGTTGGTTCCGTTGTGTCCGACGCGGACGATGGGGCCGTAGGTGCGGTACATGTTCATGAGCACGGCGCCGGTCAGCTCCGCGCCGACGCCCGAGACCACGATGGTCGAGTCGATGCCCACAGGGACGTACGTCGAGGCCATCATGACTCGACTGCCAGTTGACTATTGGCTGGTCACGGACGCCGAGCGCAAAGTCTCAAAAGCAGCAACTTCTGAATTACCATAGTACTATACTAGTAGAAGATAGCTGGATACTAAAGTAGTAGTATTATCGAGCCCAAGATCATGACTACTATATCAATATTAGTACATTGTTATCTATTACTTCATAGTAACTTCGATGGTCGACCATTTTATATTAAAATATAATATCTATTTGGTTGATAGTAGCTACCAATATTATTATAGTAGTGTAAATATAATATTTCCGGCTCGTCCAATAGTACATTTATTTTAGATTTCGCACAAAGATCACGCTACTATCATACTATTAAAATTTCTACCAATCAAAAGCTCGCTCGTTGTAGCTCGCTTTGTCATTGCAAGAGCCGCGATGGATGCGCTGCCGGCTGTAGGTATGCGCTGCGAGCTGCTGTCCTCCGGTCCGAGCGGCAGCTTGCGCGCCAGCATCAAGCGCTACGGTGAGATCGTGTACATCGGTGCCGTCGAGGGGCTGCCAGGCGACGGATGGCTGGGCGTGCGCCTGGACAAGCCGCTGGGCAAAGGCGACGGGTCGTTCCAAGGCAAGCGCTACTTCGAGTGCAAGCCGCTGCACGGCGCCATCGTGCGGCCCGAGCGGGTCAATACAAGAGGAGAGTTCCCGATACTGATGACCCACGAGGAGAGCCTGGCGCACGCGCTGGAGGAGCGGCGCAAGGAGAAGCAGGGGACCAAGAGCTCGTTCCGTGGCCATGTCCAGGAGGCGTCAACGCTGCAGAGAGAGCTAACCACGGACGAGCTGGCGACGGCCTTCTGGGAGAAGTTCACGCAGCAGGAAGAGCACGTGCGCAAGAAGGTGGGGCTGTTCTGCGAGCAGAAGAAGCAGCCACTGCCCTGTGAGCCGGCCAAGGAGGTCAAGCTGGACGCGCTGGTGCTCGAGATCAACGCCATGCGCGATGCTGCAGCCACGGCTGCCTCGCTGTACTTGTCGCCGTACGACACGCGCCAGACTCAATTGATCCTGTCCAAGCTGCTGGAGCTGATCGACTCGACGCGAGCGACTTTCGCGCCCAGGAAGAAGTTCACGTTCCGAGCTCACGCTGCGAGGAGAGCGAAGGCCAAGGCGGCTGAGAAGCAGGACCAGCCAGAACAGGACGCATTGACTGAACGTGCAGGCAACCAGTTGTCGCCGTCGATCACACAGAAGGAGATGGAGTTCGACGAGCTCGTGCACGCCAACAAGCAGAACCAAGTGATCGTGATCGACAGCAGCAGCTTCGCCGACGCGGATGACAAGACGCGACGCGACCTGAACTTCTCGCATCTGACCAACTGCGTGGTGTTGGTGCGTGTGGAGACCTCGGCGATTCGGGGCGATGCACTGAAGAACTGTGCGTTTTACACTGGAGCGATCTTCGGCAGCCTGTGGCTCGAGAACTGCGACGGCTGTGAGTTCTTCGTAGCGTGTCGTCAGCTTCGCGTCCACTTGAGCACGAGCACAACGTTCCACCTGCGTATCCCGAGCCACCCCATTATCGAGGATTGCCAGCAGATGCAGTTCGGCCCGTACCGCTTGCAATTCGACGGACTGAAGGCTCAGCTCGAGCGTCTAGGCGTGTCCAAGGACTCGGGTCTTTGGGCCAAGGTCAACGACTTCAAGTGGCACAAAGCGCAGCAGTCTCCGAACTGGTGCATCCGCGACCGGAAGCAGTCACTACCGAAGATCCCGTCCGAGCTGGAGAAGCTGGTGTCGTACTATGAATGAATCCTCCCCCAGCGATACAGTTAGTGGCATCGATCGATACGGAACTCTTATTTAACGGGCCACTGCTGAATCAAGACAAATGCACTTGAAAGTATATAAACACAGCTGGACGTCTACCGTCCCTCTATCGTCTCGCCTAGCGCTACTTCCCCCCCCCTTCAGTCTAGTCCTGCTTGCTCTTCTTGCTTTTTTTCTTCTTGGCATCCTTGTCCTTGTGTTTGTGTTTCTTAGGCTTCACTTCGGGCTCCTCCACGGACGGAGCCGGCTCCTCTGCTACTACTTCCTCCTCGGCGAGCTTGCGCTTCTTGCTCTTCTTAACCTTCTTCTCCTTCACCTGCTCCGTCGCCACCTCCTTGACGGGCTCCACCGCCTCGGGCTCAGTCGCCGAGAGGTCGAGGTGTTTGGCCTTCTTGCTCTTCTTCACCTTCACCTTCTCCACCACCTCTTCCTTAACGGGTTCCACCACCTCCGGCTCACTTGCTGCGAGGTCCAGGTGCTTGGTCTTCTTGCTCTTCTTTTCCTTCTTTTGCTTCTCCTTCGGCGCTTCGACTTCCACCTCCTCAACGGTCTCCGTCTCCGGCTCCACTGCTGATAGATCTAAGTGCGTGGCCTTCGCCACCTTCTTGACCGTCGCCTTCTTGACGCCGGCACCTTCGAAGCGCATGGTGGCCTCAATGGCAATCATACCACCAGCAACGTGGACACTACCGCACACAACACACAACAATCCGATTAGCTCTTGGAGCTTCCGTATCCACAATTGTACTCAACTCACCGCAGCACTTTAACGTCCACCTCGTCCTCCACAGAGATAGAGGAGCCGTCCTCACCCAACCTACACAAAAAACACCATTTTAAAGTCAGCTCCAATAGCCACCTCAGTAATCAATAACCAACTGCAATGGGCAGCGTACCAGCAGTCCTGGGCGTAGTTGTGCACGTATCCCTTGGGCAGCTCGGCCTCGGCCACGGACCCGTTGAAGACGCCGGCGAAGAGCATGCCGACGTGGTTGCTGCCGATCTTGTTGACGATGCCGCGCAGCTGCATGCCCTCCTTGGGGCGGAAGACCAGCGCGTCGGCCAGCACCTTGCAGTGGATGTGCGGCAGCTCGTTCACGATCACGCCGTGAGGCTGCGCCAGCTGCACGTCGCTGAAGCTCAGCACCACACCCTGCAGCGGCTGCGAGTAGCGCATGAGCTGCTCCGTCAGGTTCTGCTCGATGCCCACGCGCGGCTCCATGGCGTGGCACGGCGCCAGACTCACATTGTGCCGCACCTTGCACAGCACGAACGCGTTCGACACCATCTCACACAGCCGGCTGCAAGCTTAAGAGCTCTCAAGTACAGTACGGCGCGGTGTCCCTTTGCCACCACCAACAAACAGGCTAATGACCCAGCCGGCCTTCGCTTCCAATGAAAAGCGACGAGCTATTTTCATCCAATGGCAGCACTTCAATAAACTGTCACCGTTTTCATCCAATCGCTAGCTGTTGCTAAATTGCACCATTTACAGCCAATCGCAGTGCGTATTTGCCGTCGGAGGTCGAGAGCCGCTCGTCGAGCAGCTCCCCACACTACCGGAACGCGAAGCGATGAACGTCCTGATGCTGCGTCGATCGGCCGCGGCCGTGGCCGCCAAGAAGACTCTGGGTCGCGCGGCGGCGGCCGGCAGCGCGCGCGGCATGGCCAACATCCCGGCGCCCGGCAAGCCGGACCCCAAGCCCACGTGGGGCGAGGTGATCGAGAAGATGTCGGACACCTTCTTCCTCTCGGACGTGTTCCGCGCCACCTGGCTGGCCTGGGAGATCCACGTGGAGCGCAAGGTCACCATCAACTACCCGTACGAGAAGGGCATGCTCAGCCCGCGCTTCCGTGGCGAGCACGCGCTGCGTCGCTACCCGAGCGGCGAGGAGCGGTGAGTACTGACTGTAGACGCCGTTCCGTTCTGGTGGTGCGGACACAACTAAATGGCGGAAGAGGCGCACGCGTTCTCATATTTTATATGTGGTGTTGTGTATTGTGCGCGGCAGTTGCATTGCCTGCAAGCTCTGCGAAGCGATCTGCCCCGCCCAGGCCATCACCATTGAGGCGGTACGTACAGCAGAATGTTAAATGGATTGGTCGTTCGGACGATATTGACATTTTTTTCTCAACAAATTGCAGGAGCCTCGTGCCGATGGCGCGCGTCGTACCACGCGCTACGACATTGACATGACCAAGTGCATCTACTGCGGCTTCTGCCAGGAGGCGTGCCCCGTGGACGCCATCGTCGAGGGCCCGAACTTCGAGTTCGCCACCGAGAGCCACGAGGAGCTGCTGTACGACAAGGCCAAGCTGCTGGCCAACGGCGACAAGTGGGAGTTCGAGATTGCCAAGAACCTCTCGGTCGAGCAGCTGTACCGTTAAGCAAGCAATGACACACAGAGAAGGCGGTCCTGCGTCGTAGCTTCGCGATCGGATCCTCGTTCAGAGCAGCAGCTCAGCGCGTGGCTTGGCATAAGTTGTAGCATCAGCTCCGTTCTGGCTGCTGCTCGTGAGGTAGACGAGTGGGATGCCTTTATAACGAAGAAAATAAGAGCGAATGAAATGGAAGTTGACGCTCTGCAGAGACGTCTCCAGGAACAGCATCCAGGGAAGATGGTGACAAGTTCAGGTGCAGCGAGCAACGACCCAAGAGAGATGCAAGTGTGTATGCACATGTACCTGTACAGAGGAAGCATTGAAGTTACTAACTACAGTATCGACACCAGAGCTACACGTCTTCCGGCGGTGCGATCGTGAACTTGATCTTCTTAATGGTCTGGCCAGCGAAGCGGTACTTCTTCTCCGACACCTTCGAAGTGTCCGTGTCGTAGAAGTAGCTCGTGCCCACCGTCTCCTCCAGCTGGCCGTGCAGTGCGTACTCTCCAATGCGCAGCATCGGCGTCGCCGTGTCAATGCCCTACCGATAGTCAAGCAAGACGTCAACCCTTCAGCCACACCAATAGGCAATACCAACGCCACGCACCTCGAGCGTTGCTGTGCTGTAGTCGTCGAACAGCGGGTGGTTCTTGAAGTCGCAGAGCTCCAGCACCACCAGAGCCTCTTCCTCGTCCTCCTCGCTCTCGTCTCCATTGTCCTCGCCGTCTTCTTCTACTCCTGTTGCTGTTGCTGCTGCTGTGGACTGCGGAGCAGGCACCTTTTCCTCTTCGACGTTGCCATTCACGTCGACCTCAGCGCCAACCTGTACATTATTCTCCTTCGTCTCTTCGTCCTGAACTTCTCTCGGGCGTTTGCCAGTCGTCATGGGCGAGCTGTCGAACCCCATTATTGCCGAGTGCAGCGTCAATTCCGTTTTAGTGTAGTTTTTTCCCTCGCCATAGTGACGTGCGTAGACTTTTGAGCAGGGATTGACAGTAATTTGTTTTGAACTATTTTAATAGTTCTAAAATACTACATGTATTCCACTGATAATGTACCACTATTAAAATGATGCTTTAAATACTACAGTAGCTATTATTTGTGGACGAGGAGCCAACTAATACTACTGCAGTAATTTGTAACTCAGATCGGACACATTTAACGTATAATAGCAAATAGTACACGGCGGTCTATTGTTATAGACCGCCCTCCAGAGCATGGGAGGGTGTTCTAAATGATAGGCGTTCAATTAAGACCGCGTTATATTTCATTCAAGTCAACACGATTTCAACCATCAATGCCAGTAGATGAATTGAATTGTTAGCAGCTAGATCTAGCTAAGTGGAAGCTACTCTTCGATCCAGACTTCATCAAATGCCTTGAGCAGCTCGTCTACAGCGTCACTGGTGTCGTTGTCAGTAACCGTTTCCTTGCCATGAGCTTGCGCACCCCAAGCTGTACGGAATCGGGGCCCATACACGTCATGCTTGGCGATGAACCAGTCCTCCGAATCGTCGTAGAAGCCGCACTTGCCGATGCTCTTGTGCACGCAGCTTGGATCTCGTCTCGCTTGCGCCACCAATCTCGAAAGCATGCCGCCGAGATACGCCACCCGCGTTGCCGGAAGTGGGCCTCGGCACGCGAAGGCACGCCGCCACCCTCAGTAGCTATCCAGTCGATCGCTCGCTGCTTGATACTCAACTCGACGCTCTTAGTATTTTGGAGAATGAAGTCGAACAGCAAGGTTGTGCTTGGCTCCGACTACGAATGGCAACCTCTATGAATTCACAAACAGTAGTCAACCTGAACGATAGTGCAGCTGCTGCGGTGGTCATCTTGCCTTGATGGTGTACGACGGTGTTCTATTCGAGGGCGTTCTATATGATGGTGTTCTATTAGTTGTAGAACGCCCTACAGCAGGGTGCTCGATTCACAGGGCGTTCAAATACTTTACCGCGTACTATTCGGTATTATACGTTAATAATGCTGACTTACAGTCAGTACCTATGCTTTTGTTGCTAATTTATGTTTGATGAAATTGTGCGGAATCTCCTAAACCAGGTAATTAGCGCCTGAGTAGCGAGCCTCTGGAGTCCGTCAGAAGCGATCCAAACCGATACTGCTAGTAGGTACTACTATATTGTTCCGTGGGACTATTTGTCCTGGAATCCCTGCGTTTTACTAGCAGTATTGTGCTTTTCAGTTGTTTTGGCGAATCGGACGTGTAAAACAGCTACCTACTAAGATGGGGCTAGGTTATCGGAGCAGATTAGCAGGTCCCTCGTAGAGAATTAGGACCATGAATTGCTAGTCCGACGGAAGCAGTTGCGCAGGTCCTACAAACAGCCGAAAGCCCGAATGTCGCCCATTTTCACGGCATTCGGGGTTCGAGGCCTTACGAAGGACCCCTGCCAAGTCTTGTGGCAGGACTTTCATACGAGCTGACTCTAATACGGTGTATGTCAAACGAAGAATAAACTTAGGATGCACGATGCACTCGATATGTTGAACACTCCAGTCGTTGCCCTTCGCCTTCGCGGGTTCCAGCACGGCTTGCTTCCCCAAACAAAGCTTGCTTGGCTTGGACTCTAACCGGAGACCATTGAGCGGAGAGACTCCGGGAGACCGCTCATCGGACTCGTCCGAGATTTGCATCTCAGATTTAGAGACCACCAACCTCAGATTAACTGACCTCCAAAGTCCTACGTAGGACTCGGCAAAATGACCGAAAGGCACAATACTACCAACACTTTTAGGTAAACATGAAATCGACACGCTTCGTGGGGTACAGATATTGTACATTTACGGGTCGCGGACCCCCGCCGCACCACCACCACGGACCACCGCGGGCCTCCTCCGCGCGGCTGGTGAAATCGCGACATCGCTTCAGAAGCAGGTCGCGCTCGTGAACTGAAAACGGCGGACGCGTTGAGCCCCAGGGTGACCTCGAGCACCGCTTTGCCATCGGCAGTGAGTCATTTTGGCAAATCATAGCGTTTACGGGACAATTCAAAGCGTCTCAAACACGTTTCGTACGGTAGACGTACGAATCGTTCCAAGAATCCAACCAGGAGATCTGTGCGCTGTGCAAGCGAAATCATGCACTGGAAATCAAAGCACTGATTATTCCCCTCCGCGAAGGACAAGACACTGTCTTGGAGACAGCAGCAAGTTGCTGGCTGCAGGCAACAGCTCCAGATGTACAGTACCGTGCATGCGTCGACGCTGGATTCTGCGCTTGAGTCGCACAGCTCCGACTGGCCAGGAGTTTGTATTGGCGACTTCAACTACAGTAGAGCACAACTGGCATCACTGTATTGTACAAAACATTGCAGTATTCATTCACAGTAATAGGGCTCATTAGGTGGTACTTTAGTGATAACTTCGTGAAAGTTAGAAAACAATGTACCGAAACTCACACCGATTGCAACCACGTCTGAGCACCAAATCATCGCCACCAATGAGTGCAACCTGCTAAAAATGGATGGGCATTGGACATTGAGAATTGATCATGCCGTAAATGAACCACGTATTTCGCGAGCGGCTAAATCAGGACTTCCAGTAGATATGTGAACAACTTCGTAAGGAGATATGCCGAAGTAGGTCAAAATAATCAACCTTTCGTTTCAATATTGCGACCCGTTCGAGGCACGGGCTATGCTACACCATTATTACATGCAATTCCATCTCCAACAGAGATCCTTTTGCTTTTGTTCTTTTCTTTCGATCACTCTAGACGACCTATGGAGCGCGAATGGTTAAATCTGAAGTAGTAAAATAGTTTGTGTTTGTGTTTATCTGCAGAGACTATCAATCCCACTATAATATATTGCCGTCGCAAAGCGCGTACTCGTACTGAAGATTTCTCTTGGGGGGGGGGGGGGGCTTCCGTCCTGGACGCTGGATACTACCATCCGTGGTGGTGGTGGTGGAAATGCGGGGGCGGGGGAGGTGGCGCGCACTCGAAGTAGATGGGAGGGGGGACTTCGTATACAACCGGAGGAGGAGGTGGTGCGTACACCAATGGGGGCGCAGCGTACACTATTGGAGACGGAGGGGGTGGTGCGTGGACATAGTACACAGGGGCAGGGTGGCAGTGTCGGCTGCGCAGCGATCCTGGCCAGGGGAACATCCCAGGAGTTTTGTGTCTTGGTTTCCTCGGGCAGCGCTTCGATGGTACGCAGCAAATTGTCTTTTGATCGCGTTTTGAAGAAGGCCCAGGCAACGACGGATAAAATATCCGGCATGAAATGCAGCTGCACATTTTTTTTAGTGGATAATCACAAGTCTCGCTTGCAACCGGTGAGTAACTCACTGGTTGAACTCACTGAGTTCTATTTGATACTGTACACCATTGCATTTGGCTCTCGGAAACGGGTCACGTGCCACTGGGGTGCTTTCGTACAATCTCCACGTTTGGCCTGAATGTGTGCACAGTACATATTGCACAGTGATGCCAGTTGTGCTCTACTGTAGTTGAAGTCGCCAATACAAACTCCTGGCCAGTCGGAGCTGTGCGACTCAAGCGCAGAATCCAGCGTCGACGCATGCACGGTACTGTACATCTGGAGCTGTTGCCTGCAGCCAGCAACTTGCTGCTGTCTCCAAGACAGTGTCTTGTCCTTCGCGGAGGGGAATAATCAGTGCTTTGATTTCCAGTGCATGATTTCGCTTGCACAGCGCACAGATCTCCTGGTTGGATTCTTGGAACGATTCGTACGTCTACCGTACGAAACGTGTTTGAGACGCTTTAAATTGTCCCGTAAACGACTCACTGCCGAGCAGCGTCGCCCAGATCGTAGGTTAACTCAGTAAAAGAAGTTGGACGTGGTCATCACTTGACGATGACAGAATTGGTGCTCGCTGCAACAGACCATCGCTCATTCCTCAATTTGCCGACCAACCGACAGTCAAGCCCCCGGGAAACACCATGTTCGGCCGCCCGCACTCGCCCCCGCACAGCCCGCCGCACCATCGCGGTTCGCCCCCGCACAGCCCGCCTCACCACCATCATGGCCCGCCCCCGCAACACCACAGCCCGCCGCCGCCTGAGCATCGCGGACCCCCGCCGCACCACCACCACGGACCTCCGCCGGACCACCGCGGGCCTCCTCCTCCGCGCGGCTGGTGAAATCGCGAAATCGCTTCAGAAGCAGGTCGCGCTCGTGAACTGAAAACGGCGGACGCATTGAGCCCCAGGGTGACCTCGAGCACCGCTTTGCCACCGTAAATATACAATATATGTACCCCACGAAGCGTGTCGATTTCATGTTTACCTACAAGTGTTGGTTGACAATTCTACTACAATACTACTGTATTTTGGTAGCTGCAACAAACGCATACTGTTCTGCAATACTACGTTCATAACTTAACCTTGCACAGGCGACTACAGTACAGTACCAACGAAAAGCTACAGTACGTGTGGTTGAAGTATGCGCTGACGTCACGCCGTCGTGTAGATCAGGTCTAGATCAGGTCTGCACAAGGACGAGTCAGACTGTAGTGGATTATCAGGAGAAGGTGAGACTGGTTTGCACGTCGCCCGCTCTGAGGCTCTCCTGCTGCGATGGCGGCGTGCGCCGGATCTCGTTCAGGCTCACAACGCATTTTGCCTCCCCGAAGCCACTGAAGACTTTCCAGGTAGCAACAGCAGCAGCAGCAAACGACCATGTACCGAGGATACCCAGGATCGCCGCGCGGAAGACACTCGCCACCGCCCCCAGGCCCACCGCCGTACGGATACGGACCCGGCCCGGGATGCCCTCCGCCAGTGTATGCGCCGCCGCCGCCACCTCCGAGGCCGTTCTCGCCTCCTCACCACCATCACCACGATGGTCCGCCTCCCCCTCCCGTCTTCTACGAAGGCCCTCCCGGTCGGTCCACCCTGTTCGCCGCCACACCACCATCATCACCACCCACCCCCTGGATGGTAAGATCGCCGATGCCGTAGCAGATACAGTATGTCGTCAAGCGCCGTAAGACAATATACCCCATTCCTCAATTGTTTTTTTTTTCATGATGAGTATTGCTCTTAGCTGGAAACTGTGGTAGTATTGAAACGGACTGCACTACACATCGTACGGCGGAAGTCCCCGCTTCTTTCAGGTCCAGCACATATTGACGTGCCCAGCTTGCAAATATTGTCGGCATTCGTTGCAGTTTGCAGCTGTCAATGGTACAATGCGCGACAACGCGTACTGTACTGTACCAGTGTGCATGTGCATTGATTTGAGCCAGGGCATCGTTTACCTACAGCTCGTTGCCTCGATTTTTACTTGATATCCGCGTGTGCATGTCCCACGTGCACAATGATCTTCAGACGTTCCGGTCTTTTCAAGAGCTCACAGCTCAACTTGCCAGCTCAAACACAAGCGTTCACTCCAAGCCTATCAACCTAAGACCATGTTTCCCTGGCCCGGATCTCCGCGACGATGCCCTCCTCCTCCGCCGCCTGCGTACTGCGGCCCTCCGCCCCCCGCGCCGGTCATTTACGCAGTGCCACCACCGCCACCTCCAGTCGTGTACGAGGTTCCTCCGCCGGCTCCTGTAGTCTACGCCGCGCCACCTCCGGTCATCTACGAGGTGCCGCCTCCCGTGTACTACGAGTGCTCGCCGCCCCCGTCGCCGCACTTTCACCACCACCACCACCACGGATGGTGATTTCAGTCAACAATGGCCAGAAGAAAACATATATTACAATGCCCTCGCTATTAGCTAAAACTCCGTTGTTTTCTACGATTCCCAGTCGATCCCAGCAGCAAAGCTTGCACAATATAATCCTAAGTACTACTAGTAGAATGGATCGTTGCATGTCACTTGTGATGAAGTTTGTCCAGAACAGCAGCATCTCGAACCATCGGCGGTGTCGCACGGTGGGGACCTGCACAAAGGTCGACGACTATCGATGTTAATAGTAGCGAAGCGCGGGACACATTGCAAAACGCTCCAAGACCCACAAAGCGCCGGCAATACTGACTGACTATCGCCAGATGAGCCGCCGCTACGGAGACGGACATCGCCGCCATCACTCCGACTTTGGGATCCGCATTCCAGACCTCCCAAGGCTCGCAGGCAATCTGCTTCACCCGCACCACCGTCAAGCAGAGCCGTCGCGGTCTCTGGGAGCACGAACGCAGCACTGGCGCTACGTGCCGCCTCCATTTTGCTACGGCCCTCCTCCTCCACCGCCACCGCCATACTCACCTGACTGCTCGCAGTTTGTACGGGATTCATCTTCGCCGCTTCATGATCCAGCGCGTTCGTCCCCAATCTTGACGGCCCCAGCTCCATCCGCGCCATCGTCCGATGACAGCATCAGCCAGAGCCTCCCGATCGCGTCAGCGCCTCCAGTCGATCGGGTCTAAGAACATATTGTAATCGGATCGCCAACTCAACGAAAGCGCTGATGGACCCATCCCGAAAACAGCTGTTTCATGATGGAGACATACAGGAGGACATCAATGTCCACCGGCAGAGTCCCACTGGCAGAATCAGAAGTTACCCGTCTGAGTCGGTAATTAATCGATTTTGATTTGCTGTCGTCCATCGCAGCATCACATCCCAGCCCCAGCAAGCGGACACGGCGCAAGAAGCAGCAGCTCAAGTCGATGTACAACCATCAGCAGCAGCAGCATCCGCCTGCGGGCCAAGCGCCTCCACCGCAGCAGGGATATCCTCCCCAGCAGTACCCCCCGCAGCAGCAGCAGCCGTACACTCCCCATCAACCGCCTGCAGCCGCGCCCCAGCCTGCTCCGTACCAGCACCCTCCTCCTGCTGCGTACGCTCCGCCGCCCCCTGCTCCGGGCTATGCCTACCCGGCGCCGGCGCCGCACGCGTACCCGCCTCCCCCAGCGTATGCTGCACCGGCGCCCGTGGCGTACCCGCCTCCTCCAGCGTACGCTGCACCCGCGCCCGTGGCGTACCCTGCACAGCCAGTCTACGTGGTGCAGCCGGGCGTGCACCATGCTCACCATCACCACCACGGCCATCACTATGGCCACTACAAGCACAAGGGCTACAAGCGCAAGGGGCTCGGCGGACTGCTCGGCTTTGGCAGACATCGTCACCATGGTTATGGACACGGCTATGGCTACGGCCATGGCCACTACGGCCATGGATATGGACACTACAAGCACAAGGGCTACAAGCGCAAGGGCTTCTTCAAGTAGGCGGCGGTGTGGCGCAGGTAGGCGGACATGCACTTGGTGTCGATAATGCACAAAAAGTCTTGATCATGAACGTTCAACGATTGGGGAGCTATGCACACTGGCACCACTATTACGTTTAATCGAACTGACAAGCCGTTGGAAAGCAAATAAAGTCCGTTGTCTCCGAGAGAATTGCTACCCTGTATCCCGGATACACGCATAGCAAGCAGGCTTGGTGGCATTGAAGCATTGCAACCGTCCGCAACGGCCGGCCCGGCCGAGTGGCGGTGCACGGCGAAGCAAAGACAGTGGAGACCGTTAGACACCGACGCATTTCAACCGGTGTACCCATCTCCCATTGGCTGAATCTCGCTCGAAACTACCTGCGACGTGTGCACACTTGCTCCGAGTATCGAGCACGGGTGCAACGACCATCCTGTCTGGACCTCTTCCATCACAAGGCGCATTAGACAGTCGATCTCTCCGCTGCCAGACCTCCGCGGCAACCATGCTCAACGCCCTGCACATGTATCCATCTATGGCGATGATGCTGTGGCTCTGGGGCACGGGCGTCGTGCTACAAGTCATCGGTCTGCTGGGCTGGTGGGCGTATCGCTACGAACGAGCAGCCAGATCAGGACGCAGCCGCCCGTATCGGCCACTACTGCAAGACCCTGACGACACAAGTGACTGCGTACCCACTGCCAGAGATCGGCGGACGTCGGACGACGTGCCGGAGCTCAACACCAGGCGCCACTCCTCTGCGACGGTGGAAAGTGTCAAACAGGACGAGGAAGCAGCTCAACTGAAGGTCGTCAAGCCGGCGCGTGCAGGAGCTGAAGACGACGAAGACGACGATAATGACGGCGTTCACTTGTTCAGATGGGGTCAACTCGCGCGACGCTCGGTGATCGCAACGCTGCTAGTGGCTCTGGTGAATGTCATCACCACGACGATCGTGCTCAAACTGCGCACCGGGTCTTACGTGGAGGAACCGTACGACTGGTACTCGCTCGAGAACACAGGGAAGCGGTTGTTCGCTGCCACACACACGCTGCCGGCCAACATCATGGACACGTGCAAGTTCCGCGACGCTATGGCTGACTACAAAGAGTTCCGGACGTTGGATGCAGTTGTCAACCGGCATGCAGAGTGGAAGAAGCAGCGAGGAGAGGCAAAAGCTCAGCGAACTGTCGTGCACGTGGTTCCCTTCGACTACGACCACGTGCTCGAGTTGAATCCGGATCAAATGATACCCATCGTGGAGCCGCTACCTACGTCGTGGACGGCTGCCAGCTCTTCTGGTGACGGCGACCGAGACGCAGCTACGGTTGTAACGTCGGGCTTTGTGAAGGCACGCCCTGTGGACGAGATCACGCTGTTCCCGTACCTGTGGCATGATCTGCTAGGGCCGTACTTCGATCCGCGCGTGGAGTCACCCCCTGATGAACCCTGGACTCGCACAGTTGATACGCTGGATTTGGAGTTCCGCATGATCCACAACGCTCACGAGCTGCGCAGTTTGCCGGCCAATAGCACCCTCTTGGTTGCTGCGCAGTCGCTTGATAGCGTTAACCGCGTGTTCGACAGAGACGTGCTTCCGGCCAAGCCTCGCGTAGGTTTCCTTACGCTGGCGAGAGAGAACTGCAACAACCCGAAACCCGAGCGCTTCTTGGATAACGCGGCCATCAAGTTTGGCTTAATACCGTACGGCGACTGTGCACTCGTGGACGGCAAGCGATTTGCGTCCCTCCCGTTGGGACCGAGTTTCGAGCATGGCTTCCCACTGAACGCGCACCACCTGAATCCACCGCCACCTCTTGCGACTGGCATCGGCCGCAAATTCCTGCTAAACCTCATGGTGAGCTGGACGGTGGAGAAGCCTACACGGGTGCAGGCCATGATGGCGGCTCTGCAAGTGTGCACAGACCTGGAGCGGGCAACGCGAGCAAACTCGCGACGCTGTGTCGTTGAGCACAACGATATGCTCTTCAAGGTCCTGCAAGCCGTGGACAAGCGACTGGGGACGGCGTGGCGCTGGTATTTGTCTGCGGCACCTGCAGCGTACGTGTCGACGCTCCAGCTGTCGGTGTTTACTATCTGTCCGCTAGGCAAGAACCCGGAGCAGTACCGGATCTGGGAGGCGTTGTCGTCTGGATCGATCCCTATCGTGGAGGAGCTACCTGCACAGTGCCAGCCTCCTGGAGTGTTCTTCCACCCGGCTTACCCGGACTCGTGGCGTTGTGTTCCTGAAGACGTCCACGGCGTCCTCCGCCGCTTGAACGCGCCCGTGCTGTTCGTGAGCGACTGGAAGCGCGACCTCCCGCGACTAATGAACCGGTACTTCCGGAAGCTGAACAAGAACGGAGAAGAAGTCTCACAAGACTCAGAACTGGAGTGGGGGGAGTGGAAGCCGACAGAAGAGCTCTTGGCCCTGCAAGCACGCGCTCGGTCATGGTACGTGGGGCTTAGCCTCCACCTGCAGTCAGACCTCATCGACAAGGTTATGACACATTTTGGGCCACAGTAGTTGACAGTCCGCCGGTAAAGTCGTAAAAGAAATGAGTTAGTATTAAGACGACCGATGTGTATTATCTGCAACGCGTGCTGTTCATGGTGCTTCCTCTCTGTAGCGGGTATGTCTAGTCTAGCTCGTGCGTGAAGCGCTGCGTACTCTTAGCACTTCAACTTGGTGGGTGTAGCCATCTGCTTTTGCCACGTGGAACGGTTTCACCTCAGAATTAATAAGTTTAGAAGGGTATGTTGTCTAGCAGCTCACGATATCTGGTCATCCGTCTAGATCAGACAGCTTCAAGTATGCTATATAACAGGACTGCCTAAAGTTAAGGGATATCACCCGCTTAGTTCCGAGTTTCGACACCTCAGAAACGGCCAAACTGCGAGGAGCTTCGTAGTGAAAAAGGCAACAACAACTACTAGTAGCCGCCACCATGTCGATGCAATCGCTGGCCAACGCCGCCTACATGACGTACTTCCTGGCGGCCAAGTCCGTGCCCGTCGTGGCCGTGGGCTCGTCCATCGTGTTCGCCATCTCCCCGTGGTGCGTCCGCCCCTGTCTCCGTCCAGCACTGTGTAATTCTTGAGCTCACCCATCTGCTCCTCTGGCTGAACCTGCAGGCCCACCGTCGCCACCATCCGCCGCGCGCGCAGCACGCTGCAGTTCTCGTTCGCGCCGTTCTTCTTCTACTTCGTGCAGAGCGTCATCTACACGCTGTATGGCTGGACGACGAGCAACCCCGTGGTGGGCGGGACCTCGCTGCTCGGCGCCGTGCTGGGCTCGTACTACGTGCTCGTGTTCTACAAGTACGCGCGCGACAGGACGCAGGCCACGAGGATGCTGACGTCGGCCATGCTGGTGATCCTGCTGCTGGCGCACCAGGTCGTCACGCGCTCGCCCGAGGAGACGCAGATGCTCACGGGCATCCCGGCCAATATCCTGTCGGTGTTCACCGCCGCGTCGCCGCTGCTGCAGGTCAAGAGCATCTTGCGTCGCAAGGACGCATCCTGCCTGCCTCTGGGCATGTCGGCCATGAACGTCGTGGCCGGCACGATCTGGATGATCTACGGCATCATGCTCGGCGACCCGCTGGTCATCTGCCCCAACCTGTTCGCGCTCACCATGGGCGTGATCCAGGTGTCGCTCATCCTGCTCTACCCGGGAGGCAAGGACAGCAGCGCTGCCGAGCCGAAAGCCAAGTCGTCGCCTCCGCCCAAGCCGGCGAAGAAGAACTTGAGCCCTCGCAACAGGAAGAAAGTCGAGCACCCGGAGTGAAGTGGTGGTGGCTGAGGAGGGCTATTGTGCCGAGCTGGATGCTGCTATTTCAGCTGGTATATTGCCATGGGTGGAGGCTGTAAGTGAATGCAGACAATCTCCTACTCTCTGCGATGCTGCCGTTGCTTATTTTGGGGATAGCACACTCCTTATAGCTTGACTCGCTCATTCTTGTTCCCGCTAGCTTCTGGCGACGAAACCATGATGGAGCCTAAAGACTTTGTGATCTCCAACGTGGTAGGTTCATGTGGAGATGATACCTCCACCATGAGTACACGCTAAACTCGATGCATGCAGCGCCACGGTGAGATCCAAGTTGAAGTGTTCGTGGCGGGCGACGGCCTCAACTACCCGAAAAAGGGTCAGACTGTAGTTATCCACTACACAGGATACGTAAGTCTGAGCTTCGCCGCGTTGCTGTTGGTCGGCAACGACTTACGTCTTCATCGTGTTGTTGCATGACAGCTTCAGGACGGCAAGAAATTCGACTCGTCTCGTGACCGAGAGAAGCCCTTCAAGTTCAAACTCGGTGCTGAGCAAGTGATCCCGGGCCTGGATGAAGGAGTCGAGCGGCTGTGCATGAAGGAGCGAGCAAAGCTGTTCGTGCCCGCAGATAAAGCATACGGGCGGAAAGGATTCCCTGGACTCGTGCCTCCCAACACCAACCTCATCTTCGACATCGAGCTCCTTACATTCCGTTAATACCACTACTAGCTACCAGCAAAGAGCTCCTTCTTCTTCCGTTCGAACTCCTTCTTGCGCATCAACTGAGCCTCGCGTGCGTCGAGCTTCGCCTGGATGTTGTGGAGCTGCGTTATGTGCTTCTCAGCCACCTTCTGCGCTTTTTGCTCGTCTTCACGCTGCAACGCCGTGAGCTCATCGTAAAATTGGGTCGTTACAGGGAGCGGTTTGGTGAACTCGTCCTTGATCACTTGCTGCATGCGCTCGCGGTGGGCCTTGGTCTCACTTTTCGCAGCTCGGATGAACTCGTCTCTTTCCTGAAGCTGCTTGCTGAAGCGAAGCGTGCCTTGAATCTGCCGCTCGTTGCAGATTTTTCTCCAGTTCAGATGCGCGATTCGCTCTTCCAGCGAGGCGAACGCCGTCGGTGAGGGGAGCTGCTGCATTTGGGTCGACTGCTTCAGACACTCGAAGATCGCAAGTGTGGTAGGCTTCGATGCTGTCGACGCGCTTCACACTACTCCACTTCGTCCTTATTAGCACAGGATAAGTAGGAGCAATTGTTCCTACTAGCCATCGCTGCGTCCTGGGGAATATTTTTGGATACGTGCTCGTCTTCAAGTCACCTGGCAAGACCGCTGTATCTGAGTCTGCCAGCCGCGAGGTATCATTGCCTTTCGAGTGTGTCAATAGCCCCCGAAAAGCCTGGAATGGGCTTTTCCAGCACATACCACACCATACCAGCGTCCGTGGTGTCGACTGTCGCCTGTTGTGCTGGGGATAGTAACCCGAGAGGTACGCTACCATTTGCCACTGACGAATTGTTTCCCATTGTGCAGGTGGAATCGCTCTTGGCCGGCTGAGTCTCTTGCTGCAACGACTTGCTGCAGCCACCTTCTCCACTGCTGATAGTCACGTAGTGTGTGCGCACCCCGCCCTTATCTTTTGGAAGTCGAAGCTTGAAGTGCTGCTTTGGGAGGAATCCTGGTATGCGAGTGGGCTGCCGCTCTGCCAGCACAGCGATGTGTAACTTGGTCGTAGGGAGAGCACTGACGAACATTCGCCGTTAGAAAATGCATTTAGCTGACACCACAGCATTTCAACAAGATCACCTTACCTCGAAAAGGCCTCGATGGCGTGCGTGTGTAGTGCACGTATGAGCTTCTGCGCGCACAAACGCATCAGCTTCTCTTTTGCCATTGGCGGCGACGGTGGGATCGACGTCTGCGAGGAGTCCTCCATCGACGCATCTTCGACATCAGTCTGCGGCGAAGCTGTGATCGATTGCGACAAGAACTCTTCGTCCATTACCTCCGCCTTCACCTCGTCAAAATCCACGACAATAGCCTCTCGCGAACTCATCATCGAGGCGCCAAACACCAGCGCAACTGCAAGGACAAAACATGAACACCAATACCCATTTGCTTCCAGCACGCCCACCACAAACAACGTCCCAATCAATCTCCTACCTCGCTGCACCTTCAGCGAGAAAATTGCGCCCAGCTGCTCATAGAACAAGGCTTCGGCCGCCTCCACGCACTTGGCCGCCTTCTTGATGCTTCCGCCCATGGACAACCTGCACCAAAAAAGACATAAAACTCAGCTCTAAATCTTCTCTTCTCCTCAATAATCTTGTGCAAATTGGGTCTCACCTCCTTCTGCTTCCACCTTCCACTCGCTTCTGCTGCTGCTGCTGAAGCTGGTAGTTCTCCACAACTCGCAGCAGCTCATCGTAAAGACTGCGTCACAGCAATTCCGACACTCTTTTTTAGCGACTAATTCCCACGAGATAGCGTTGAAAACGTCGCTTTTTCACCGCTAAAACGCGCAACGCACCACGGGATCTGGCCGCGTATGAAGAGCAAATACTTGACCATCTGCGTCGTCATCGCTGCGCGTAGCTCGCCGTCCAGCGGCGTCTTGCAGGTCACGCGCAGCGGCTCCATGTTATTGCCCTTTTTGAGTCAGTGGTACAATGTACCTATCTCCTCCAATCGGCACAGTGTGCCACTACCGCTTCACTATTGAATTTTTACTCTACAAGACGAGGGCAGGTAGGATGGAGGTGTCGGCGCATGTGGACGACTACAACGCGTCGTTCCGCGACACGGTGTGGCTGCAGTCCTTCCCGCTGAACGCGCAGACCGTGCTGCACTACTTCGCGCTGTCTCCGTTCTACGACCGCTCCTGCAACAACGAGCGCCTCAAGATGCAGCGACTCGGCCTCGACCAGCTCAAGAACCTGCGCGGCGTCGAGTACGAGCTGCTGCCCAACGCGGCCAAGCAGTTGCCGCAACAGCTCTTCATCATCCGCAAGCAGCGGCGCAGCGGCCGCACGCAGGTGGAGCCGCTGGCCATCTACTACGTGCTGGACGGCACCGTGTACCAGGCGCCCAACATCCACGCCATGCTCACGTCGCGCCTCGTACGAGCTGCTGCACTCTTGTGCCTGGGGCTGCAAGTCTCTATCTTGTGTTCTCATGGTGGTGTGCCTTGTTTGTTGGTATTGTAGAAAAAATGCAGCTACAGGGTGAACAAGGCATTCCACGGACTGGCGGCGGGCGTGCGCTTCAGCCCCACGGAGGGCTACGCGTGGGACTTTAGCTCCAAGGACAAGAAGCAGCCCGTCATCCCCTCGGAGCGTGAGTCTGATACCGATTATTGTAAATGCTGGAGAGGCTGTGCTCATGCTGTTGTTTTTGATATTGGGAGCAGAGCTACAGCTGAAGCTCAAGCAGAAGTACGAGAAGATGGAGAAGCAGCGCGAGAACTCGGCGCGCGTGGACTCCATTCTGATCCAGTTGATGAAGAAGCACGCGCCCGAGATCGCAGAGAAGCTGGAGAACAACAACAACGCTTCTGCAGCTGTAGGAGCAGGAGCACCAGGCGCAGAGGACCCAGCGACTATAAAGCGCGAGGGCGACGCTGCCGCTGGGGCAGAAGCCGCCAAGCGCCAAAAAGTTGCTTAAACATACACACGCACACTAACACAATGCGACGTTGTTTCCTTATCCCAACTTGTTAGAAAGCGACTTGTATGAAAATATCAAAGGATGCGCATCGCTGAGCCTAAGAAGAGACAACTTGCTCCTCATGCCACGCGATGCAGTTCAACGGGCAGCCACAGCGGGTTACTGGTCTTTCTTGTTCTCGGGCTTCTTCTCCGGCTGCCCGTACTTGCTGCGCGCCTGGTCCACCGCACTGCTGCCACGCTGCTTGCCGTACTCGATCTTCTCCTCCAGCTTGTCGGCGGCACCCTCAATTTGCGACTGCAGCTTCTCGCTGGACGGCACCTCGCGCGAAAGCATCATGCGCGGCTGCTTCATCTTGTTCACGCCGGCCTTCCACTTCTTCGGGTAGCGACGACGCAGCATTATCAGGAGCAGCAGGGCCAGCAGCGGGATGCCGAAGAACGCCACGTGCCGAGCGCAGATGCGGTTCGTGGGCAGCGGCAGGCAGTATTCGCGCTCGCCGACGTTCTTGGCGGCCTCGGCGCTCTGGTGCCACGTGTCCTTCGCCTTGCCGCCGGCTGCCGCCATCGACTCCTGGACGCGAGCCTTGACGCTCTCGACCCGCTCCCCGAGGTCGCTGATCTCAGCGCTGAGCTTCTCGCTCGCGGTCTTGAGTGAATCCATCACGGTGTCACTGACGGCGTCCGTCGGGACGGGAGCAGAGTCCGGAAGTCCAGTGGACTCGCGCGCGGAAGCGGCCGCCTCGCGCATCACCTCGTTCATGTGCTCCATCTTGCCTCGCGCGTACTCGCCGAGGTTGCGGGCGTCTTCCTGGAGCTGCTCCAGCGTGCGACGGCCGCGGTCGCCGAGGTCGTTGCGGCGACGCATCTGCTCCGCCTCCGACAGCATCTCGTCCACGGCCTCGGAGGCCGCCTCCTTGGCTCCGCGCTCCTTGGGCTCCTTGTTCTTGGCCATGCTAGTGGGCATTCGCACCATCTTGAGATGTTGTTAGAGGAAGGGTTTGTTTTCGGCTTGGTCGTCAGTCTGCACGTTGCAAAGTGTCCAAGGCTTCAGGCTGGGCTAAAGGTTTTCTCCTCCTTGGCTTGGGACGAGCACGGGCAGCAAGAACAATCCCCATAACTAGCCAAAGCCGCCGCAGGTCCCATGGAGAGACACGAGGAGAGAAGGGAGAAGAAAGCGCTTCGCAAAAGGCACCCAACGGTGGCATCTTGTCCTTTTGGTCAAAAGACAACTTCAACTTGCCTTTGATCTGGTGTGCGCTACACCACCTGTCAAACTCGTTCCCGCGTCATTTGCGAGCCACCGGATCACATGACGCAGCACCCGGCCTTCTCCTCGCCCGCGCAGGTGGACGCCGTGGCCGCGTGCTCGCTGCCGAACACGCTCTTCTCCGACGAGGAAAATGGCGGCGCGGAGGAGCCGGAGCTGCCGCTGCTGGCGGTGGCGCAGTCGCAGCTCGAGGGCAACGTCTGGGGCGGCGGCGTGGCGCTGCTGGACGCCGCCACGAGCGAGCGCCTGTGCGAGCTGCAGCTGGAGACGGGCGTGGGGGCGCTCACCTGGTGCGGCGCGGACGGAGACGTGCTGGCGCTGGGCTGCGATGACGGCGACGTGCGGCTGGCCAAGCTGTCGACGGACGTGGCGTTCGCCTTCATCCCCATCGGAGCGGCAGGCGGCGGCAACGACTCGACGGCGGAGGAGGACGCGGTGGTGACGGGATGGGGACACGACGACGTGGTCACGGGCATCAGTGTCTCCAAGATCGAGAAGACGCAGCTGGCGACGTGCAGCTGGGACCTCACGTGCGCTAAATGAGCTCTTGGCTGTGGTGTTAGGTAATTTGGAGGAGTATTGACTGGTGTGTTGCTGGGGTTACAGGGTGAAGTTGTGGGATATTGCTGCGGTGGACAAGGGCCTAGCTACGTTTGATGGTGGGCTAGTGAAGCTGATTTTGGGCTGAGAAGGACGTGGCTGATGGTGTATTTTGATGTCTGCAGGACACACGGACTTGATCTGGGGCGTGGCCATGAACCCGATGTACGCTCATTTGCTGTGCTCGGCCTCGCAAGACGCTACGGTGCAGGTGTGGGACTCTCGTCGTCCTCAGAGTGTGGCGTTGGCGGTGTCGACGCTGTTGCCTGCGCTGTCAGTGGATTGGCACCCGAAGCAGTCTACGGTGTTCTCTGTGGGCTTGGAGAACGGCACGGTCTGCACCTTTGACGTGCGCTCGCCGCATACGCCGTTGGCTCGCCGTGAAACGCATGCAGCTGCGGTGCACGTCGTCAAATACTCGCCTTACCACGACGACCTACTCGCAACGGGAGGCGACGACGGCAAGGCCTTTGTGACTACTGACAGCTTCTCATCCGACCGAACTGCGGGGAGTGGCACCCGCCAACTGCTGGTGGGCCAGGAGAATGCGGCGCCTCACCGCGACTACGTGCGTGCGCTTGACTGGTTCCAGCTTGCGTCTTCAACCACCGACAAGAAGCTCGACACAATGCTCGCAACCGGTTCGTGGGACAAGACTGTGCACACTTGGAGCGTCGACGACTACACTGCCTCAGCAGCGGCTCCATCGTCGTCACCCGCTGCTGCAGGCGTGAAAATGCCAGCAGCTCCACCCGGAGTTCCGGTCCCGGTCGCGTAACAAGATCCGTTCATAACACGCTGATGTGTTCGGGTAATTCACTTATTCATTCGTACACGGGTTACTTAAACTTACTTAGAGCTCATATTCTACAGGGTTGACGACGAGTTCTTGCTGACGGTGACGCATCCAAGGCTCCTCCAGGGCCTGCGCGGGCGTGAGGCGCTGGCTCGGGTCCCAGGCGAAGCACTTGGCCAAAAACTCCAAAAATTCGGCGTCGTCGGACTTGACGGCGCTGATCAAGCTTCGAGACCCAGGAGTCCGCCGGCGTCCTCGGGAGTTCACGAACGGCTTCGGCACGTACTCGACAGCCTGCACGTCAGCGGGGTTCACCACTTCGTCAAAGAAATTCAGGCGGCGCTTGCTTTTGAGCACCATTTCGGTCGGAGGCGCGCCCAGCACCTCCATAATGCGGGCGAACTGCTCGCTCTCGTTCTCGCCGGCGAAGATCGGGTGGCCCGTGTGCAGCTCGACGAGGATACAGGCAAAACTCCACATGTCGATCGCACCCGAGTACGTGTGGCCGAGCAGCACCTCCGGGCTGCGGTAGAAGCGGCTCTGGATGTACGTGAACATGGGCGCTCCTTCGAGGCAACTGCTGCCGAAGTCGATGAGCGTGACGTTGTCCACGATGCCCGTATTCCGCGCGTCTCCAGCCAACGCGGACGCGTCGAGCAGCACGTTTTCCGGCTTCAGGTCGCAATGGACGACGTGCTGCTGCTTGAGGAACGCCAGGGCCTGCGCGAGATGCTTGCCCACTGTGCGGATGCTGCTCATGGGGAGCCCATGGAAGTACCGCAGCTTGAGGAAGTCGTACAGGTTCGTGCCCAGCACCTCAAAGGCGATGCACACGTGGTCGCGGAACAAGAAGTACTCCTCCATGCGCACAACATGCGGGTTCTCGTGACAAGCTTCAGCGGCCCGCTGAAGCTGGGCCAGAAGCTGCACCTCGACCAGCGCCTGGTCGCGGTACTTGCGCCGGTTGCGGATGATCTTGACGGCGACCTGCTTGCGCGTGCGGTGGTCGAGGCAGCAGACGACCTGGCCGAAGGAGCCGTGGCCAAGAGCACTGAGTACTTCGAAGCGGAAGGCTAGGTGGTCCCCCACCAAGACCAAGTAGTCTCCGTGCTCGTCGTCGTAGCCGTCGTTGCACAGCTCTGCGGGCAGCTCGTCGGCCTCCTGGGCGGCGTGCGCCGCCACGTCGTTGCCGTGCACCGGCATGTCGTTCTGGATCTTGCCATTGCGGCGACTGCGCTTGACCGCCCGCGTCGAGACAAAGCGGACCTCGTCGTACTGCAGGATCTCCGCGCGCTCCAGCGCCGTGAGCTCCGCCGCCTTGTCCGCGTCCAGCAGGAACTGCCTGCCACTGGGCGGACAGGGCGCGGGCGTCCTCCTGATCTCGGCTTCGTGTCTGTCTGCGCGCGGCTCGAGCTCGTGCCTCTTCCTGCGCTCCGTCTCGGCGTCGTCAACGTCGCCGCTGAGGCGCAGCCTGCGCTGCGGGTGCTGGGGCGGCTTGTGGTCGTCCTTGCTCCTGTCCTTCTCCTTGATCTGCAACTGCTGCAGGCGGCGGCGGCCGCCCTTGTCGCCCAGCGGACGGTGCGGCTGCCAGAACTTGCGCTCCTCGACGGCGGGCGGCGGCGCGACCACGGCTGCAGGTGCGGAGCCGCTATTGCCACTGCTGCTGCCGCCCGCCAGCAGCGAGCTCGTAGTACGGCGGATCAAGTCCAGTGGCCGCCGGTTGAAGAAAATGTGCGCGAGCGAGGAGGACGGCTTCTTGCCTGCGGTCGCGGCGGGCCGACTGTCGTCCGTGGGCTGCGGCTCGAGCTTGTGCGGCGCCGCGGCAGTCGAGGCTGCGCTGGGCGGCGCCGGCGTGAGCGCTGGCAGCAGACGCTGGGCGCGCCGCGCGGGCCGCGAGCCGCGGGACGACGTGCTGGACGGCGGCGGCGGCTCCATTGCTGTCTGTCCGGAGGCGAAATCTAAATCGGGCCTGGACGCAGGAGGTGACGATCCGGGGCCGCTAATATTGGAATGTCAATTCTTTCGAGCCCGGCATCGCAGCAGCTCCTTCAACGAGCGAGTCGCACACCCACCCCACCATAGTGATTGATAGTCAGCGCCGATAGATAGCGGCCAGCTGGGTAGTGTGTCGCACACGCCACGAATTTCCGGCATCCAGCAGCATCTGGCCGCTTCGTGGCTTCCGCATTGTCCGCTGGAGGAACTCGACCCACGCAGTATCGAGTCGAGTCCCAGTCGTCCCTGCGTGAATGGAGTCGTCATCGCATCGCGCACCGAGCGAGTATCATGCCGACATTGGTGCTGGCAGTGCAACCTGCCCAAAAGCATAAACCACGCTAACCTCCGAACTTACATGTTAGCAAAATTAGGGCGTTGCGGGAGCTCCTGGCTGTATGCGAATGCAAAGACCTGTCCAGCGTTGCCGCCCAGCTGCAAGTTGCCGCACCGGCAAGCCAGCTACGCTGGACAGTGCGGGCCAGCCCGCCAGCTTGCGCGGAACCACCCGCCGCTACCGCGCGCTGCCTCTCGACGCCCCGCTCAGCCTTCGCTCAACTCGACTCGAGCGTTCGTGAAGAGGGCAATGGCATCGGCCTTCAACGCCAGGGGCAGCAGCGATCTTATCCTTGATACAGGCGCCCGTCGACAGTCCCGAATCAGAGGCGCCACGGCGGTTTCGCCTGAGATCCCACTGCGAGCCTCGGGCGATCAGCGAGATGACGCGGCGACTCGCGGGCGCCGCGCGATCATCGGCGCCTGAGGCGAGCGCTGCTTGCTTGCAGACTGCGGGCAACACCAAGCCGCTGCTGACAGCGGGCGAGACGAAGGCGGTGGGACCGGGCTCACCTTCGACTTCGTCGACGTCGGTGTATCCAGCGCGGGGGGATGCGGGGGCTTGCTCAATGCTTCTGATTCCAGGCGCTCTATGCGCGCGCTGACCTCAACCGTTGAGGTTGCCCTTCCGCTACTAGCGAAATGCGGGCAGAGCGGGGGCAAAGCGAGGGGGCCCGCCGCCATTTTTCGGCACCGCTGCGGGCGGAGGCAGGCAGGAAGCCAAACGCTGCTTCTTTGCTGAGCGTGGCCACTCGCTCGCCCGCGCTGCGCGCTGCATTGCTGTTGCTGCTGCCGTGACGTGACGTGATGCTGCCGTTTCCGTTGCCGTTGCGGCCCAAGGATCTCGCTGC
This sequence comes from Phytophthora vignae f. sp. vignae, assembly GCA_016169955.1. Taxonomy (NCBI): domain Eukaryota; phylum Oomycota; class Peronosporomycetes; order Peronosporales; family Peronosporaceae; genus Phytophthora; species Phytophthora vignae. The sequence continues at coordinate 844,481 of JABJUM010000024.1, read as the reverse complement.
GAGAAGTGGGACCGTTGCACTTGAAGTGGTCCCGACTAGCGGCCCCGGACGGTGTGGCGCACACCACGGGTACAGAGACACACATATTTTCTCGTTTCTCTGCCCTCGGGAAAGCCGTGCCTTGCAGCAGCGGGCGCCAAGCGGACACCAGCGGGGCGTCCATCTTGTTGATCGGCGACCAGATACTGTACCGAGGCCCAAGGCTCCACCAAGCCTGCAGCTCGCTGCGGCATCCGCTCCGAAGACGAAGGAGGCCGCTGGAAGGGAGGAAGGTGGTGGTGCAAGCAAGCAATGCAGGCAATGGGGGGAGGTGATATCCGCTGTGCGCGTTGGTGTTCGTCCCCGAATCTCTATGCATCGCCGCGAAGCTCCGCAGCTGAGGGCTGGCGCCATCTGGGAGCGCTGCCCGAGCCGTGGACCGACGCGAGTGTCCTCCAGCAGCACCTTCGGAGCCCTCGCCATGCTCTGCGCGGCGCTCGGGCTCTGCGCTCGGTCCCTCCAGTGGCGCCGGCGCGCAGAGCGGGGGAGTCGCAGTCCAGCCCAGCCCAGCGGCGTCAATCATTGACTCAATGTGAGCAGTCCAATGCCTGCTCCTGCAGCAGGGCTGGAAGAGCCCGCGAACGTGCGCGGAGTTTACTCTTCAACCGCACCCTGATATTCCAACTCAGGCCGGTGTGTCGGTGGCAGCGCCGCCACCTTCAGCAGCGTTTCAATTGCCAGCAGCGTTATGCAGGAAGCTCGCAACATTATTCGTTAGCATTGTCGGTGGACTTCAGTGGAGAGCGGCTGGCAGCACGAGTCGCGCGATGACCTGTACGGTAAAGCTTCTCGGCGCCCAGCGATCCGAACCCACGCCCGTTTTGGCAATCGCACGCAAGGACCTATAACTCGGCGAGCCCGGCAGAAGGTCCGCGCCGCAGCTGTATCGGTCGCCGTCGCCAGCATCCCACGGCGGTCTCTGCACGAGACCGAGGCGAGGCCAGCATGAGGCGGCCCCGCTTTGGCGCTTGAAGCTTGCCGCCGCCGCCGCGAAGGTTTCGCGCCGACCCGAACTCCCCCGGCCGCTGGCAACCGCCCTCGAAGCATAGCCAGATCGGCCGCTGAGGAGCTCAGCTCGGTGAGGCAGCAATGGCCCGCCGGCATTAAAGGCAGAGACTGCGGCGCAGTTGGCCCCGCGTCGAACAAAAAGCTAGCTTGCAGCCTGTGACGGAGCGCGCCCAGCGCTTGCAAGGCGTCCACCGCAATGGTTGCGAAGTGCATTCCGCCCGCAAGACATGCACTGCGGCCGAAGGCATCAAGCGGGAGTGATCTTAGCGGACGTTTCTAAGACCTGGCGCCTTTTTTGCTGGACAGCTAGTGTGAAAATTCGGCCACAAAAGTCTCCCCAGTCATTCCAAGCCTTCAGCTTTCGTTTCGCACTTGGTGCCAAAAGTTTGGTCGAGATGAAGTTCACGCCGCCGCTGCATGGCCAGCGCAGGCTGGTGTGACTATCGGGTCACGAGTGCCCGTTACTCACCACGCGGCTGCAGGGCGCAGGCGAAGCAATATCTGCAGGATTTTCATCAAAGGGGCTGCAGAGAACAACAAGCAATCGGCTCGCTCGCTGCTGCTCGAGCCGGGCTGGTCGCTCGAGGCGGCTCTGTCTGTATCAGGCGGTCCCTCCAGTTGCCACGCTCTGCTAACTTTTCGAGCGGTTTTGGCCAATCAGCGATCCCGCAGATCTTTCCTGTTGTGATATTCGCGTTACTGCGCGCGCATCCCCCAAAATTGGAAGGGAATAAATGGTGTGCGGCACTCCACGCAGCAGCAGCAGGCAGCAGCGCGGCTCGCACGAGCGCCGGGCCAGTCCCATTCGCCATCTTGCTGGCCACGACACAGACAGACAAGCAAGCAAGCAAGCAAGCGCTTCTGGTAGCCGGGTCCGATTGATCTCGCGCTGCTAGTCCAGCCAGACAGGGAGCATCGAGCCGAGCAGCAGAGCGCGCGCGGTGCTCGCAGAGCACAGGGAGTGACACAGGGAGTGAGTGACGACGCAGGGATGGAGATCGCCAAGAACGTGCGCGACTTCCTCGTGGGCATGAAGGAGTCGCTGTCCCCGGAGGAGGACCAACTGCTCTCGAGCCTGCAGACGCTGCACGAGCAGTACCTCAACATCATGGAGGACTTCCACGGGCAGGTGAACGCCCAGGCGCTGAGCATGAGCCCCGAGGCGCGCGTGGTGGCGCACCAGCTGCGCCTCAAGATCTACCAGGACTGGCGCGCCAAGCTCATGGAGCGTGTGTTCGACAACTCGAAGGAGATCGCGTCGGCCGAAGACGCGGAGACGCACAAGCCGGGCTGCGACTGCTGTTTCTGCGAGCTGACGCGGCGGCTGAGCAGCTACGAGACCGTGACGGCCGAGTACATCCAAGTGAGTACGCGGATCAAGAACCCGGAGAACGACGCCGGCGAGGACAGCGTCTTCACCATGCCGGACTTCCTGGCCACCTAGGGGCGCCACGCGGGAAGGGAGGCACGCCAAGCTAGTTAGGGATTTCTCGGTAGCGAGTGCGCCGGGAACGCCCGCGGATCTCGTGTGGAACGAAGAGAAGGACTGCATCGCGAGATGGGACCGCCCCCGCGCCTCGGGGAGGCTGCCGAGCAGTACAATACGTGGAACTACTACTACAACTACAACAACAACAACAACAAGAGGCGCTCGCGCGGCGCCGCGATCGTGGAAGTCGCGGCGGCCCCGGCGCGAGCGAGTGGGTGTGTGTGGAACAATAGAGTGCTCCGACTGCGTCTTCGCCGTCACCGGAAGCGCGTGCATTGCAGTCGGTAGTGGTATTATGATCCCCCCCGCCTCGTGCGCAGGTTTATAAGCAAGTTTATAAGTAACAAAGGGCTCGTTTGATTCGTTTGGGTGCGCTAGCTAGCTGGTAGTGGCGGGGGCGAGGAAGCATGCAGGCAGGAATCCGGGACCGACGCGATCGCGCCACGCAGCATGCCGTCAGCTAGCTACCGGTAGCTACCGTCACCTACGTCCAAGCTCTGCGCCGCGCGACGAGCAGGAAACGAGCCGAGCCCAGCCCAGCAGAAGAGTACGCGCGCGTGCAGATAACCTGCCGAGAATACAGAGAGCTTCAGACAGTTCGTTCGTCCCTCCCTTCCTTCAGCATACATGTAGCTTGCCCCGGTCACTGACTGCCTGCAGTTGTCGCGAGGCCCAAAAAGTATCCTTTCTGCGGTGCCGTGCGTACGTGGCCGACCTCGCGCTGGGCTGAGGCCAGTGGGGCGCATGCCACATGGCGCGCGCGGCCCGCCACGTTGGGCTCGCGGTTTCGCCTTCCTCCTCCTCGCTGTGGCCATTTCGACGGCACTCGCAGGAAGCGGAGCGCAGGTTAAGCTCCGCGATCTCCTGGGCTCGACGCTGACGCCGCCGCTGCCCGGGGCATTGCACGCGGCCAGCGCTGCACGCGGCCATGCTCACGCGGTCCAGCGCCCCGGCGCTTGCACGCGACGGCTGACGCATGCTGCGCCCGCAAGTCGAGTTTGCAAAGACCCGCAAAAATTAACGTTCGAATCGAAGCGCAAAAATTGGCTCCCCACCGCGATTTTTCGGCTGGAGGACTGCGAGAGTGCATACAAGAGTATGCGGGGTCACAGGGGCATCGGCTCTCGCGACGCTGCTGGTGACCAAACACGTAAATGAACCAGCAGCAATAGAGATGGCCATGCAGCCCTGCACTATCGCGTTTCGGGGAGCGGCCACGCAGCCGGTCAAGAGAACCCGGCTGAATTGACTGCGAAAATGCTGCGAAAAGCTGGGTTGCGCTTGATTCTCTGCCGTTGCGGCGGACACGACCAGCGGAAGGCTGCATCGACGGGCTGCAGGGCGCATACACCGCACTTCAACGAGGGAGGACACACAACTTGGGCCCGACGCTGCTCGGCTGCCGTGCAATCAGGTGGTCTCGTGCGTGAATTTGGCCCCCGCCGAGGGAGTCCTCTTTGAGGACCCGTATCGTCCACCAAAACGAGGCGTCTTGGTGCGCGAAAGCCTCGTTTCGGCCGCCGCAGCAACAGCAGCAGGGCCGCCGCCAAGTCCACGGCACTTGCAGTGCCTCTTTCCTCCGAGCATTGCAGCTCGATTGAGTCAAGAGCGGGTCAGCCTTGCAGATCCCGTCGGCTTGCTGCTGCTGCAGAAGTCGGCGTCAGCGGCCTATCCACTGGAGCTGCCTGGAGCTGCCTCCGTATCGTTATCATCGAGCTCGGACTGCAGATTCTGCAGGTGCAACGAGCCGGAGGCCACCCCCACCAGCCGAGCAGCGGCTTTCCAAGAGCCTCACGCATGAGCGAGCTCTTGCTTCGAGCAATGCGTCGCTCGCCGATCGACAGCAGCAGCAAAATCCGTTGAGTCGACGAGGGACCTGGGGTAGAAGTCGGCTCCGCTTCGGACGGGCACATGGGCGAGATACCGTACGAACGGTCGAGCCATTCCAGCAGTCGCGATCCCCAAGGCGAATTTCTGATCAAAAGTCGCAATGAAAATGTGACGTGAGGGGCTACGCTGGGACTTTCTGGTTGGCGAGAGCACTGCAACGCGGGCTCGTTTGCGGCGACGCCATCACCGCTTAGCGCTCGTAAGCACTCACAACCGAACGGCGGCAGCGCGCGCGTGCCTCGCTGGCCAGCCATGCGGCGGAAGGCGCTCGGCGCTTCTGCCTGTTTGGCTTCACTCGACCCGTTTGATTGACCGTGAGCGGGGGCAATGTGGCGACGGAGGTGGCAACGTTGCAGAGCGAGCCGGAAGGACCTGAGTTCGTCGCAGCGCACTGCAGCGCGCTCTTAGTCAGGGAGGATGCCCCACCGCCGCCATTTCGATCGACGCAGCACCATCTGAGGAGGCCAGAGGCAACCAGACGAGGAACGCCGCCGGCCGCTTCGCGCACGACAGCGAGGCACGGCATTCGCGGCGTCGCCTTTCATGCCAGACAGGCTGCGAGCGCGATGGCGTCGACGCAGTCGTCACGCAATGGCATGTCCGTCATGTTCAACTTGCAGTCGCCTCACGCCAAAATGTTTTGCGATCTCGTGAAAATTGCGTTTCGCAAAAATTGGCAGTGGTGTGGTACACACCACTGTCATTTTCACATTGCGAGTTTTCGCCATCCTACCATCATGGTGCGTGGATCTGCTGGCGACTCGGCCCTCGCCGCCTCGCGCTGACCGGCCCGCGCGGCCTCTTGGCGTGTCTGTGTGTGATGATGTGTACCAGGCCGCGGACCGCTTCAACATCAACCGGCAGTGGGAGCACTTGCAGGCCAAATACGTGGGCACCGGCCACGCCGACACCACCAAATTGTGCGTCCCCGGTCAGACGGCGTTGTGCGCCTGTTAGTACTGACCTAGTAACTGCGGTTTGTTTTGCTGCAGTGAGTGGGCCGTGAACCAGCACCGCGACACACTGGCGTCGCACCTGGGCCACTCGGATATGCTCGCGTACTTCGCCGTGGCCGAGAACGAGTCCATGGGCCGCGTGCGCTACAACATGCTGGAGAAGATGTTGCAGCCGTGTGGGCCTCCACCGCAGAAAGAAGATGAATAGTCTCCGTCTCGCTCAGCTGCTACTGGAGGGCGGTTGATGCTAAGACGCATGGAATGTAATGCAGCGCTCATGAGGTCGGTACTTGTTGCTGTATTTTACTCATGTTTTGGGGGATTGCTTGTCTGCGTGTTGCCCTCATCTCGGAGGTTGATTTGGACAGTTGCTGGACTTCCAGCTCGACACGGACGAGCGCATCGTGCACTGGTCGTCCTGAATGATACGCGCCTCGAGCGACACCACGCCGTGCAGCTCCGAGAGCAGATTCGCTTTCGTGCGGAGAAGCTCAGTTTCCGACATCTGTACGCAAGTGTGTCAGTAAGGGACATTTATTGGGCGGGTCGTCTTGCAGGCACGTACAGTACGCAGGTTCGCAGCGCTGAGCGATGGTAGCGGGGGTGAGTTCCGAGACAGCCGAGCGCGATCTTGCTTCCGGTATACGTTCTTGTAGAACTCGAGCTCCTGTGATGTCTCAATGCCGCCGCGGGAATTGGACGTTGAAGGACGATCTTCTAGCGCCAAACAGCGATCACGGTTAGTGCCCAATGGCTGTGCTCCAGTAAATTGCGCCGGTACGCACCGACAACGTCTTCCGCGTTTGCCGTTGGCACGCGAGGCCCTGCGAGCCGATCCAAGGTGTCCTGGGAGAACGTGGCTCTGTGGGTCTTCTCCCTCTGTCGGTGCGTCCTCTGCTGAGCGCCGGCAGCTTCGGGAGCCACTTTGACCACTCCTCCCGTCGCCTTCCACTCGGCAATCTTGGCGTTCAGCAGCAGCGCGTGGTCCTCCTGGATATGGCGCAGACGATCGCGATCTGAGCTCCGCTCACGGGCAAACTGCTTCTCCAGCCGCTTGGCCTCCTGCTTGCTGGTGGCTTTGCGCAGCTTCTGCTTCCGCTGCTCCTCCGCCTGCAGCGCGTCCTGCACAGCCTGGATGTAGTACGCGTTCTGCTTCGCGCGCAGTAGCTGCAGAGCGGTCGCAGTCTCCATGCCGCCCATGGGTCAACAAGCTCTTGAGTTCTGCTGAAGATGGCTACACTGGTTGAAGCATCTAAAATTAGTCTAAGGTTGATCTACTGCGAAATTCACGTTTCGAGAAAAATATTGCGTTGGGCGAGATGGCGGAAATCAACCTGATCACCAAGCGCCTTCATCCATGTACCAGTGTGTGTCTCCGCAACCTCGTTCATAGGTCCACGCTGCCTCAAGGATTCGTAGGCGCTGCAGAAATCTGTGTTGGGCCTTCCAGCTCGAATTCCGAGCCATGTGACACCATGTCCGCCAAGGAAATCGACCGTTGGTCTCCGGCTTCGGCATTACATGCGCATGTACGCTGCCCCAGCGTGATGATAAGGATACGGAGGATGCACAACTCGCAGGTTTCTGCGGACCGCAGACTGCAGCGAAAATGGACAGGCCTCCTCCGTCTTTCGGCAGGTTATTGCTCAGTGCCGGATTGGGCCTCCCTCCGCCTCGCACCGCGCGACTCGCGGTCCGCGAGTCCGACTCGACTCGCCGAGTCGCACACTTGACGTGACACGGAAGTCCTGCCGCTGCTCTGCTCGGCCGCCACTGCAACGCGTGTCGTTGAGGATCCAGCCATTGCTGGTGGAGGTCGCGCACCAAGAAACCTCCGGGGCGGGCGGCTCCGAGGTTTCTCGGTGGACGTCACGGCCTCAATGAGGAGCGGCGTCGTCACTGAGCCCTTCGTGTCTCAACAGTTTTGCTCGGCGTTACGGGGCCAAAGTCTTTGGCCAGTTGCTCCTTGAAGCTCGAGACGACGCGGCACCGCGAAAAAATGCCGGGCCCGTTGAAGCCAACCGCAGCGGCGACCAAAAATGTCGGGAGCCACCGCGGTGACGCAGCAGAGCTCATCGTGAAATATTGGGGTACAGCGCTCGCTGCCCGACAAATTTGGGCAGCGTCGCCATTTCCACAGCAAAAAGCGACTGTACAGAGTGTCATGTTGTGCAGCAACAGGTTTGCACAGATACCAACAGTTGGGAGAGCAGCGCAAAAGCCCTTGTTACCTTGTTGCAGTCTGATGGCTACATTGTGTTCAGCGCACACAATGTAGCCATTCACTGATTGTGCATTCCGCATTCCAAGAGCTCCATCAACCACCATGCGCTTCCGGCCGTGCATCGACATCCACGCCGGCGAGGTGAAGCAGATCGTGGGCTCCACGCTCACGGACGGCGAGGGCGCCGCGCCTGTCACCAACTTTGTGGCTTCGCAGAGCGCCGGCGACTTTGCGCGGTGCGTCGCCAGAACGCTCTCAACACTTTTTGTGTCATTCCGACGCGTTCCGCTCCTAACGCGTCTCCAATGGGTTTCTGCGCTGCCACAGCATGTACCAGAAGGACGGACTGGTGGGCGGCCATGTCATCATGCTCGGCGCTTCGGAAGCCAACACGAACGCGGCGCTGGAGGCACTGCAGGCCTATCCGGGAGGACTCCAAGTGGGCGGTCAGTACAGGAGGCTCTTGTCAAGAGCTCTTCAGTGTGTTATTGCAGTGACCTGATGCTAGAGTGCTCTCTGCATTGCTGTGGCTGCTGCTAGGCGGTATCAACGCGGACAACTGCCAGTTCTTCGTGGAGAAGGGCGCGAGCCACGTGATCGTCACGTCCTATGTGTTCCGCGACGGCCAGATCGACTTCGAGCGGCTGGAGAAGCTCAAGCAGCTCATCGGCAAGGAGCACCTGGTGCTGGACCTGAGCTGCCGCAAGAAGGCGGAGGACAACAAGTTCTACGTCATGACGGACCGCTGGCAGAAGTTCACCACCACGTCCATCGAGTGCGTTCGTAGGGCACAATACATTGGTTGGAGCCGCTTTGTAGCGACTGACGTTGAGTTTTGCGCTTTTGTGAGGCAGTGAGGCTCTGTTCCACCGCTTAGCGGAGTACTGCGACGAGTTCCTGGTGCACGCGGTGGACGTTGAAGGCAAGCGCTGCGGCATTCAGGTACGAACCCTTCAAGTGGCATATCTGTGGACTTATACTGACCCATGTTGCAGCAAGAGCTGGTGGAGCTGTTGGCGAAGTGGAGTCCCCTCCCCGTTACGTACGCTGGCGGTGCTAGCTCCTTGGTGCGTTTGTTCACTCATAGTTCACGTCATTTGGTTGTGTACTCACACAAACCGGTGTTAACAGGATGATCTGGACTTCGTGGAGCGCATCGGCAACGGCAAGGTAATGAATTGACAGCACGCTTGCCTGCCTGGTCAAATTACATTTGTTTTAAGTCGCTTGTCGTGGCAGGTGGATCTCTCGATCGGCAGCGCCCTGGACATTTTCGGCGGCGACATTCTGTACGAGGACGTCGTGGCTTGGGACAAGAAGCGTGCGGAGAAGTAAGGGCAAGCTTAGGAGGTCTCTGCCGCGCCGTGTCAAGCCGATGCACGGTTTCAAGATGCGCGTTCATTTTGCAGTCTTCCTCGCGCTGTGCAAGAAGCTGCCTGCACATGAAGATACTTTTCGGCGAGGCAAGTTCAAGCAAGCGCTGCATTGGGTGCTGATAGGTAGGATGCTACCGGTAGATTGAGCTCTCCTTGCTATTCATCCACGGCATCTTCAAACTCGTCCCGCTCGCTCTCCTGTCCGTACTCAAGCTCTGCCTGCACCTCCTTCGGGTGTACTGCAACCTGAGGGGCGGCCGTTTCTTGGTGGTGATCCACGCCCTGCTCGAGCAGTGCTGCTGGATGGACTGCAGCTGCGTCCTGGACTCGATATGCATTGTCCTCCTCCCCTGTCCAATGCCCTGTCATCTCCGCAGGATGCACTGCAGCCTGGTCTTCTTCTCCCCAGTAGTGCGCACCCGCTTCACTCAGCGGATAGGTCGCGTACGCATCTTCCTGGTACTGAAACCCTTCGTCGTCTGCCGCTAGAGGATATGAACCAGCGACTGCATCCTCTGCGACTGGGGCGCTCTCAGTCATCGCCGCCTCGGCCACCGCCTGCGCAGCGATCTGCAGTGCCTCCTTGAGAGTCACGATCTCGTCCTTGTAGCTGCGCAGAAGCTGCTCGAGACCAGAGCGCGATTCGTACTCGCGCTTGAGCGACTCGTGCGCTGCGTCCTTCTGCATCCGAACGTGGAGGAGTTTCTACATGTACAAGACAAGACGGCCACGCTCTTCAGATGCGCATCCACTAGAGCCATAACGCTTGAAGAACGTACCAGTTGTTCCTGCTCGAGCAGGATACGGGTCGCGTCGTGCTCAGCGCGTTCCTGATCGACGAGTCTCCGCACCAAACGCAGCACGCGCCACACGCGCAGAATCCCCAGTAACCGCACAGCTGCAAAGGCAAAAGGTGAGAGAGAGGCATCCTCATATCTTTCCCCAACGAAAGCCACCGCAAACACGCACCTTTCGACTGCGCGTAGAGCTCCATGGCCAGAGATGCCCCAACAACCACCGTATCCAGCACGTACCCGGCATGCGCGAAGAACTGACGCCGGAATGCCGCGAGCAAGACGGCCAACTCGATCAAGAAGAGGAACAGCGTGAAGCCGGTGAAGGACTCGACCAGTCGAGTCGCGATCCGCACTAGCACCGATCCGGCCACGTCTAAGCTTGCGCCTCCATTGCCCTCATGGCCTTTGAGCTGTGATAACGCCAGCGCCAGTTGCTGCTGGTCGTGCAGATGCATCTCCAACGCGGTGCAGCAAATGTCCATTGCGATAAGCACGACCATGGCCATCTGCACCTCCGTCGTCTCCACAATCTCCCCTAGTCTGGCCTCGAGAGACGGCACCTGGTCGTCTGCATCCTCGTCACCTTCTCGGTGTTCCTGTTCTCCTGCTCTGACATCTCGCTGCTTCTGCTTCCACGATGCGCTGCTGCTGTTGCTCTTGCTGCTGTTGCTACTGCGCGTGCTGACGGTAGACTCAGCGTCGCTGGCGACGCCGCGCGCCGACGCCTTGAGCTCTCCGGTTCTACGACGGACGGACTTGCGCTTCTCCATCAGCAGCGTATCTAAAAGATCAACAGGCAGGTGGGCGAAGGGGTGTCTGAAAGATCGACGGTTGTTTATATTGAAACGGGAATAGCGGAGCCGTGTCTTTGACTTGCAGAGCCCAACGCCTCACGCCAGCTTGAACACCGTGTTCTGTTCCAGATGCAGCACCGACTTGGACAGCGTGTCGAGCTGGTTCAGGTCCACGACCGTCGAGGGCCCGCGTCGCACGTTGCCCAGCGGCTTGGGCAGGATCATTTGGTCCGCTGCGTTCACCTCCCAGTGCAGCGACGAGCAGTCTATTGCAACAACGACACGTGAGTGCTCGGTACCTCCATTTAACACAATGCTACCTCCAGTAGCTACGTACACTGCATCGCGTCTTCGTGCCGAGCGAAGCCCAGCGCCAACGCCGCGTCGCTGACCGAAATCGTCGAGTACGCGAGACTCAGCAGCTCTGCAGTGCCCTCGCGAGTGGCAGCTACACAATTGTGACATCAATGTCAGTAAATCTTCCAACACAGCAGCATAACGGGGAGAGTAAGTCCACGCACTCTTCAGGGCCTCAATGAGTCCTTGCAGCGACGGAGACCAGTCGTAGTCCATTGCGGCGTAGGCAGCAGCCAGGTTCCTGACCCCACAAAACCACAAGTATTCGTCAGCAACTTCAACGCATTAAGTTGCTTGATCTTGCGCATCTCTCACCGCTGCCACAGCGCCTTGCCGATCTCCCACACCGCGCGGAGCTCCTCCGAGTTTTCCTTGATCTCGGGCGCGATGCGTTTCCACAGGAACCGCGCGTCATTCCTGCAGGTAGGGAACAATGTAATGTAGCAATTTATTTAGTCTACCAACCCATCTTCCATATGTAGCCATGTTGCTCACGCACAGGTTCTTCGCCAGCAGCACAATGAGCAGGTAGCTCGCGTAAAAGTCCGGGGTCAGCGCGGCGGCGAGCGGCGCGGTCGTCGCAGCGGCCGCCACGAGCTCCAGCTCCTCGGACAGCGTCTTGAGCTGCTGCACCAGGTCCTGCGCGGCCTCGCGGTCGCTGGCAGCGGCGTGGGCGGTCAGCAGGTCCTCGCGCTGCGTCTGCAGCGTCAGCACCAGGTTCTCCATGATCCACTTTTGGATGCAATGTGACAGACTCCGATCAAGAATACTCAAATCTGATTCCAAGACTGATTCCACGACTCAGAAATAGTCCTCTATGGATACACTTTTTAGTCTCATTGCGCAATTCCCTCTTCGAGAAAGAGAACTCCACCTGCGACGACGATGGCGACGTCCGAGCAGTTCCTGACCAAGAAGTACGAGAAGTGGAACAACTTCCAGGTGCGTGTCAGCCCCTCCGTCGTCTTCTCCATCGCCCTGCAGTGCTGGTCGTACCGTTCCGGTCGTCTGGAGCGCTATAGATCGCTAGTAAAGTCGAAATTCCCCCCTCGACTATCCAAATTCTTACCAATTTTCCTCGTTTGACGCTCCCATTGCCTCCCTGCCGCTGCCATTGCTCTTGCAGGACGACTCAGACTCTGAAGGCGAAGATGTGCCCCGTGTACCCACCCAGTTCGAGGTGGAAGGCGATGGTTCGTGCCCAAACACACACAATGTAGCCACGCATTAATGCTCAACAAGGCTAACTGTATCGCTTGCTGCTGCTTGTAATAGCCGACATCGTGGTGAGCACGGAGATGCTGCTGACACCCAAGCAGGTGGAGCGCTACCGCAAGCTGGAGAAGAAGCAGTTGGAGGTCTGGCAGGTCGTGGTACGCCAGCTCCGAGTGTGGTCGGCGTCCAGCGCAGGCGCCGAGGAGGGACAAGACGCCGTGCCCTGCCGCCCGTACTGCGTGCTGGTGAACAATCTGTACCCGCTGGGGCAGGTGGTGTCCAAGAAGATCTGTGACCCGCCAGAGGTGTACCCGTCGCCCCAGACCGTGCTGGACCTGACCCTGCAGGCCATGCTGGACCCGCCCACGAGCACGCCCCAGCACCGCCCCGACAAGGTCGTGTTCCCGGACAAGAACTTTGTGGGGCAGCTACGCAAGAGCTACTCGGCGCTGGGGATCGAGTGCTCGTACCTTTCCGAGTCGGACGGCATCGATGCTTATATTCAGTACGTCTCTTGGCTCTAGACTGCACGTTGATAGGGGCTGTATTGATGCTGACGCTGATGTTATGCTACTTGTTTACTTAGGGAGCTCTCGCAGCACTTGATTCGGAAGGACCTTGCGTCCGTGGCGGAGGTGAGCGAGCGTCCTGGATTGATTTCGGGCGCTGGAGTCACGCCGGAGGCGCTGTCCGCCTTCTACTCGGCCTGCGATAAATACGCCAAGCTGGAGCCTTGGAACCGCCTCGCCGAGCGCCAGGCTATCCAGGTGGACGCAGTGGGGGAGGAAGAGCTGCGGCTGGATGCACGTCACCAGGTGGGCCGAGGCACTGTCTTCTCGTCCGTCATCAGCACGCACACGGGCAGTGGACCGAACGGCGAAGGTGGCGACCATATCCGCGGTTTGGCGCTGTTCTACACGCGCGCTGATCTCGAGCGCCGCGTGCTGCCTCCTGGCGAGAAGCTGGCACTCATGGAGAACCCGGAGCTGCGCCGTTGTGCCAAGTGCGACAAACGTGCTGCCCCCGGCAAGGAGCTCAAGCGCTGCACCCGCTGCAAGTGCACCTTCTACTGCGACGCGCAGTGCCAGCGAGGCCACTGGAAGGACCACAAGGTCAGCTGCACTCCCCCCGGAGACGCTGCTAGCGGCGCTGGTGAGCACAAGATCATGTGGGGCGCGAAGGAGATGTCGATCCTGTACGGCCCGCAGACGTCCGTGCCCTTCGACGACCTGGACGTTATCGCGAAACACTCGTTGCCCATTGCCAAGGTCAAGGGCGAAGCTCTCTATCCGTCGGCTGTGGTGTTTCGCAAGGGCGATCCGAGCGTGCCCGATGTGACGGAGCTGGCTTGGCTGACTCGAGCTCTGAACGCACAGATCGAGATTGTCAGTAACCAGCCGCTGTTCATGCAGAACACAATGAGCGAGCTGCTGGGTCTGGACGAGCACAACGGCGAGCAACGCAAGGTGGAGCTGAAGTGCAAGACCTTTGGCTTCGACGACGAGCTCGTGATCCGCAACAGCACCGTGCTCACCATGCAGGACGTGGAGCGGTTGCGCCAGGTGCTTCAGAAGCAGCAAGAAGGAGGTGATGCGATCGCCGAGGGCGATGATGGCGACGAAGCCAAGGACACGACCAAGGAGGCGAAGCAGGGCAACGCCGAGAGCGACGAAGACGACGGTGATGACAACGACGGTGAAGATCTGCAGGACGGCGAGAAAGGGTGCGTTGTCATGTGAGCAGCCACAAGACGCGTTGGCTTTCGTGTTCTCGTCGGTGCACTCTGAACTATAATGTACTTCCCCATGCGAAATTGAATGCTGTTCAAGTCCGATTTACGAAGACCCTGGTCAAAGCCGCAGCTTGTTAGTCGGGAAATCGTCCTAACATGTTGCAGCTTATGTCCTTTAGTCTATTAGTACTAGTCGAATGCATGTACATGTAGTTGGCAGGGCGAGCAGTCAGGCCAGTGCAGCCCCCACGGTATTAGTTCTCACAGTCACGAGTGCCAGAGGTAGGTCGAGTTTACAGCTTGGTCGCGTTGAAGTGTACGTGTTATCATGCCCATCCCCCTTTCTTTAGCGACTTGTTGCTGGCCCGTCAACTTTCGGGCGTGTGCCGGGACCTGTCACCTCCATCCGATCATAATTGGGAGTACCGCCGCATCACGAAACTCGACTCCGATAATTGATGCCGGTGTTGCATGACCCGCGCCAAGAGCTCGACCTGACTGCATTGGGGGCTGGCCAAACTGAATGCTGCCTGGGCGTCGCATACGCTAAGCCTATGCAGATGCAGATCCGCGTTCGAAACCCAAAGGCACGCCGCTCTTGGCCCAACTCGGTCAGATTTCAATTCGCCCGGTAGCCACCAAGTCAATTCTCGAGTCAAGAGCTTCAAATGCCAATGGAAGGTCCGTCGTCGCCGTCGCCAAGCAGCACCAGCGACTACGCTCGCGTGGTGCCGACGCCCAAAGTGACGCCCACGGCACCGCCCGCACCGGATGTGCACGCCCCCGTTCGGCCCCGATGGGTTCTGTACGCCAACGTATTGGTGACTCTACTCCAGCCGCTGCAGTACGGCTGGTCCACTACGCAGCTGAACCTGACGACGTTCAACAACGAAGACGAATGCAATGCCCGGCCCGTTGCGCCCGGCACGTGTCTGATGTTTCCTGGACACACCAAGGCGCAATGGACCATCGCCGTCAGCGCCTGGATCGTCGGGGGCATGATCGGAGCGCTCGTGTGTGGACGCTTCTCCAACAGGTTCGGCCGCAAGCGCGTCATGATGTCCAACTGCCTCTTCATGATCGCTGGCGCTGTGGTTCAAGCGAGCGCCTCGAGCATGTGGATGTTCATCGGTGGTCGCGTCGTCTCCGGTATCGCGTCAGGGGGTGCCACCGCAGTCATCCCTGGCTTCATCAGTGAGATCTCCCCACCAGCTCTCCGCAACAGCCTCGGTGTGGGCTTCCAGATCGCGATTACACTGGGGAACCTCTTAGTTGCCATCACCTTCTTCTTCGCCGACACAAGCAGCGGCTGGCGCTACATTGCCGGGTTCCCTGTCGTGCTGGCGGTGCTCTTCTTGGCTCTGGCACCTTTCGTGATCGTGGAGAGCCCGGCGTGGCTGTTGATGGTGGGGAACAACCAACTCGCCGAGAGAGAGCTGGCACGGCTCTATGGCCAAGAAAACGTGTACCTCGCCAAGACGTGGATCAAGCAGAGCCATCCTCGCGTTGCCTCAGGCAGCGAGCACGTGGTGCCACAACAAAACAACACCAGGACGGACGACCCGAAGCCCTGCAACTTTGCCAAGTTGTTCTCGCCGGTGCTCATTCGACAGCTTCTGACGGCCATTGGCGTCGCTGGCGCCCAGCAGCTCACGGGCATCAACGCCGTCTTCTTCTACTCGTCCACGCTCTTTGAGCAGGCTGGCATCTCGGACGACCGCATCGGAATCGTGGCCGTCAACTTTGTCAACGTGCTGCCGACCATGTTCTGTGGCATGCTAGCGGCGCGTCTGGGCAACCGCAAGCTCATCCTGTACGGATTGACGGGTATGTTCTTCAGTGCGGTGGGCATCACACTGTCGCTAGTTGCTAGTCTGCCTGCGCTTGCCATTGTGTTCACGGCATGCTACGTGACGACGTTCGGCTCGAGCCTCGGGTCTCTGGCGTGGGTGGTCATGGCCGACCTGTTCCCGGACGACGTGCGCGCAATGGGCAACTCCGTCTGTGTGGGCTGCAGCTGGCTGTCAAACCTCGCGGTGGGGCTCGGCTATCCGTACATTGCTGCTGCGCTGGTCAACTTCAGCTTCACCCCGTTCATGTGCACGGTCGCGCTGTCGATCCTCTTTGTGTACACGGTCGTCCCGGAGACGTCGGGCAAGACGATGCAGGAGATCCAGGACGAGTTCAACGCGAGGAGGCTATCCAGGAAGTAGCTAGGGGAGGCGCTACAGTGGAGTGGCGTAGGTTTATGGACACGCCTGCGTTGGGCTCAAAGTAAAGATTAATACATTAGTGCTGGAAGGCTGCCATCAAGTTGAAGTTGCAATGTTGCTTTTGATGTTGCGCGTCTGTTGCGGTAAGTTGTCCTAGAACCTTTATAAACGTATTCACCCGCTATATCGAGCTTCTCCACGTGACGCGCATACCTCTATCCCTTAATTCACCAGCTGGCTTACTAGAACACTGACTCGAGCTTCTGACTCACGATCACTTGCTTTCAGTATCGGGAGCATTTGATCCGCCTTTCCAGCGAGCAGCTCCGCAGCTCCTCGCGCCCATCATGAGCTCGAGTCCGTGCAGCCGGCGCGCTGGCACAAGCGCTTCCGAGTCCTCCGAGTCGCCGACCATGAGCATGCGGGAGCTGCGTCCGCTGGGGTCGCACCCCGTCCTCGGCAACGGCGGCGGCATGTTCTCCGTCCCGAGCTTCCCGTCGGACGCGCACCCGGACGTCGAGCTGGGCGACGACAGCCCAACGATCCTGCGCCCGTCGTCCGTCGCGATGCTGCGCGGCCAACGCGTCTCCGAGAACGTCGGCCAGCCCTCGTGGTACGAGGAGGAGGCCACGACCAAGCGCCTGAGCTGGTGCCAAGTGTTCCGCCTGTGCTTTGACTCGCTGCTGCTCTTAGCTGTCGCTGCGGGCGTCGTGCTGGCCGCGTACGTGCCCGTGGACATTGAGCACGGCGTGCGCCATGGCGGAGCGCTGCCCTACGTATACGCGGTGTTCGTCGCTGTCGCTGGATACGAGTTCGCGTGGCTGGCGTACCGCGTGAGGCTGAAGCTCTTTATGCCGTTCAAGCTGTACGAGAAGCAGACGTCGAGGGAAATGTACAGACAGATCATCGCCTACGCGGTGGACGAGGAGACGTGCGCAGTCACGGCGATCGCTGAGAGGATGTGCTGCGGCAGTGCGGGGCTCGCGGCGTTTGTTGTATCGACGATAGCTGCCGGAGCTGCGGTGGGACTCTGCTTTGTGCCAGGGATTACACAGATGCCCATGATTTACGTTGGAGTGAGCACTTTTGTAGGCACATTCTCGGCGCTGTTGGCTCCGAATGTCCCAACGGCGGTGTGCGTGTTGACCCGGTACGCGTACTTCTTCCTGTCCTCGCTGAATGTGATTCTACGAAGTGCCACGAACAACGCGAGCGTTGCCAGTGCGAGTGGAAGTGGCCATGGTTCCAACGACAATTATGACGCGGAGTTAGACAGTCGTCGAGCGATGGACAAATACCTGGCGGTGGTGGTGAAATCCTACTCGTTGCTGCTGCTTGGCGTCTGCGTGTTGCTAGTGACACGGGCCGTGACGAGCAAAGATTCCGTCGAGTCGGCGCTCATGATGGTGCTGGATGTCGCCGGTCTGTTGTACCTGAGCTGTGCGGCCGCTGTTTTGGAGCTGTTCGAGCAGTCGACGCGCGTTCGTGCTAGCGGTGCGCTCGCCGGGTTCTTTGTCATTGTGTGGAGCTCCGAGCTTGGAGCGTTCCTCACCGAGCGCCTTCTGAAGACCGTGCAATTCCCGTGGATGCATCCGCTCTCGAAGCGCGTGTCATCCCAGCAGAACCTCGAGAAGTTGCTTGGGGAGATCGGCTTCGCTGTCGGCGCGACGTTTGCTGCTGCCAACTTCGTCGAGTTCGACATGAACACGGACTTCGTGGCGCTGGTGAGTGCAGGTGCTGTGGTGTGCGCCCATGTGGCCAAGCTCTTCCTTGTCAGTCTCAAGAAGATCGCCAAGATCTCGAAAACTGGATCGTACCTGCGTGTTGGCGGCGGCGTCCTCGACCGTCTCGACACACTGCTCTTCATGGCCGTGGTGTTTGCTCCATTCTTCCAGCGCGCTGTCTACAACCAGCCGCAGTGGTGATTAGCTCGATAGCAAGCAGCATATTTAATGATGTGAGTGTGTGTGAGTTAGTCGTTTTCTTTATTTGTCCTTATGAATACTTCGTGGAGTACGATGTCTTCAATCGTCAAGAGGTTAAGGTATCTTGGATTCTACATGTTTATCCTGACTTCCTGGCATTGATTGATAACGTATCGAGCTACGACAAGTACAGCAGTAAAACTTTTTTTTATTGAATGGCACGAAGTTCAGTAGTTGCCGACGCGAAGCTCAAAGGCGAGCTACCGCAACACTGCAATAGACGAATAGGAGCATACTTAAGCTAGAGTACACTACAGAGCGTAGACTCCCGACTCACGCGCGAGCTGTTTAGTCCGAGTGCAGGCCGAGAGGCATGGAAGGAGCCTGCGTGGCGACACGCACGGCGCCGATGGCGAACACCTCACGGCGGGTGGCCTGGTGCACGATCTCAATGCGCTCGCCCGGGCCGGCGAACAGCACGGTGTGCTGGCCGACCTCGTCGCCGAGACGCAGCGAGTGCGTCGGGGCCTGGCCGGTCTCACCAAGGCAGGGAGCGCCCGTGGCAGCGAGCGACTTGACCAGGGTCTTGGCCGTGCCGCTGGGGGCGTCGAGCTTCATGGTGTGGTGGATCTCCGTCACCTCGACGTTCCAGCCCTCAGCCGGCAGCTTGAAGGCAGCGGCCTTGATGAGCTCCGACACAAGGGGCACACCCACCGAGAAGTTCGAGCGAAGAGCCACGGGGGCGAGCTTCGAGTACGCCTCCAGGTCCTCCATGGGCAGAGCACCCGTGGTGCCGACGACCAGAGCGGGCAGCTTGCTGATCTTGCCGGCGTCCTTCTGCTCGCGCAGGTACGAGATGACCTTCTTGGTCCCAGCGGGCAGCGTCACGTCAATGACGACGTCCACGTTGCTGAGGTCCGGGGCCTGGACGCCCGACTCGAGGCGGGTCACGATGGGGCCGGCGAAGCTGGCGCTGTGGTCCGTGAGCTTGTTCAGCTCCGCGACGATGAGCGAGCCGAGACGGCCGTCGTGGCCGTGCACGGCAACGCGCACGCCCTTGCCCTCGGTGGACGTGGACTTGGCGGCCTCAGCAGCAGCGCTCTTCTGCTGGGCAGCGAACACCTCCTGGTACTCGCGGATGGCGTCGGACAGACGGCGGGCGCCGAGCTGCATGTCGGGGAAGTCGTACCACGAGAAGCTCAGACGCAGGAAGTTCTTCATGTTGCTGCTGAACGAGGCTCCGGGCAGGAACATGACCTTGTGCTTCTGGGCGATGGGCAGCAGGTCGTTGGCGTTCATGCCCTCCGGCAGACGCACAAGCACGAAGTAGCCACCGTCCGGCACCTCGAAGGTGACACCCTCGGGCAAGTGGGCCTTCAGCTCCTTCATGAGCGCGTCAGCGCGCTCCCACAGGGTCTGCACGGTAGTGTCCAGGTGCTGCTGCTGCAGGCCCGACGAGATGGCCGAGTGCACAATGCCCGAAATCACGGGGTTAATACCACCGCTCGAGTCGAGCTGACCGCAGGCCTCGATCTTGCTCAGCAGCTTGTGCGAGCCCTGGATCCAGCCCAGACGAAGGGCGGGGGCCAGGATCTTGGAGAAACTGCCCAGAGCGAGCACCGTGTCGTGCTCGTCGAAGGTGAACATCGGCGGGGGCGGCGTCACGTGCGGGAACGACAGCAGCTGGTACACCTCATCGGCGAGGATGATGAAGCCGTACTTGACGCTGAGGTCTACGAGGCGCTTGCGCTTCTCGGCCGAGAGCGTGCGGCCCGTGGGGTTGTGGCACGTGGGGATCGTGTAGAGCATCTTGGGGACGATGCCGCGCTCGAGGAGGCGCTCCAGCTCGTCGATGTCGAGGCCGTCCTCCTCCATGCGGATCTGGCGCACGTTGATCTTGAAGTCCTTCATGATGCTAAGCGCCAGGAAGTAGGACGGCTCCTCCATGAAGACGAGGTCGCCGGACTGCAGGAACAGCGAGCAGATAAGCGAGAGGCCGCCCGTCACACCGTTGGTCACGAAGAGCTTCTCCGGGTCCACCTCGTGCTGGTAGCCCTTGGTCAGGAACTCGGACAGCGTCTTGCGGAACTTGGGGTAGCCCTTGATCACGCCGTACTGCAGGAACATGGGGTCCGTCTCGCCGAACTTGAGCGTCGCGGCCTCGCGGATCTTGTCCAGCGGCAGCATGGAGGGCGCGGGCTGGCCCACCTTGAAGTTGATCATCTCGTCCGCCTTGGGCACATCGTACTGGCCGTAGTCACCCATGTTTTGCGTCTGTTTGTTGCTTGGCTTGGTCTTGCTTGCTCCGAAGAGGTCTAAAGAGGAAGTGACGAGTCCGAGCGCGGGGCCTGAGTGGCTACGCAGCAAGGCGCCTAAACTAGGATAATCAGCAATTCCATACAATTGTCAAGTGTAGGTTCCGACGGCGGCTGTTAAAGCGCTTAAACTAGGATGCAGATGGCGCTAAGGTAGGACGGGTGCAGCTGTGCAGAGCCGCGGTGCAAACACGGGATTGGCAAACCGCCTCATCCCCGGACGGGATTGGATGAGCGTCAAGAATGCACTGCAACTTGCACTGCGCGGCCGTCGTTGCAGCCGAGCTGATCCCTGGAGTTTGCAGGTTTTTCAAAAGCATGTCGTGTATGGACGCAAGCGCAGAAGAGCTGCTACCCTCACATCAAGACGAGTCCTTGTCTATTGCTGCTGCTTGACTGTTGCGGACCTGTGGAGAAACCTCGCGCAGGAGCATGGCATGCGCTGGTATTTTGTACGCACAAGTGCGAGCCTCTACCGGTAGGCCAAGATCACCCGCTCTACCAGTGCCAGCGTTTTGCAATTACGTCTCGAGCCTCGAGGTGCTAACCAATGAAGGTGAATGGGCAGGTCCTTTGAATTGTCATGGTGACCTTTATGAACTTAGGATATTTACGTAGTATCTCAAGTGTAAATTCGCAGCAGCGAGACGATCTCCTGCTGGCAAATGGGGCAAGTGGGGTACTCTGACTTGCAGTTGCGGCGGTACGACTCGGCATCTTGCTCGCAGAAGCACAGGTGGCCACAAGGCACAACAGCAGTCACCGCTTGCTGGTCCTTGCACACCACGCACTCGGTCTTCTCGAGTATGACGGCATTCTTCAAGGCGTGGACATTACGATCCACTTCAGCCAGTAGACTGCGTGTTGTCTGCTCCAGCAAGCGCTTCTGGTCCGCCACGAGGGCCATTTTCTCGTTCATTTGCTCGCAGAGCTGCTCGTACCGCGCCTTCACCGAGTTTTCTTGTTCCGCACGCGCCTTCTCGAACGCGAACCGTTTTTCAGCATCGCGCAGCAATACCCGAAACTCGCTTGCCTTTGTCTCTGCAGCGTCCAGTTTCGTTAGTGACTCGTTTAGCTGCTCCAGGAACTCCTCTTCGCGCTGCTTCCACTTGCGACGGAGCTGACGCTCGCCCAGAAGCCGCCGTTGCCACTCTGTCTTGATCTCGGCATTGCGCTTCTTGAAGAACTCCAATTCGTTCGTTAGGGAGGCAACCGAAGGGGCATTGTCATCACTGCCTGTGTACTCCTCGTCATCATCATCATCACCCGCAGCCGACGTTTGGCTTATCCTCCGTCTTTTACCAGGAGGGGGCAAACGAGGTGTTCCAGAACCGCTATCCGCACTCGCGTCCGACTGAACGTCTTTTTGCTTCGGTGTGGATTGCTTAGCTCGCGATGCCCTGGTTCTTGAGCTGGATGGCGTGTCCGGGTCGGCTCCGTTACTACTGCTTCGCTGTCGAGCAGCAGCGTCTTGAGCCCTTTTCAGCGCTCGCTCTCGCCGGAGCAGAACCTTCTTCCTCTCTTTTTCTTCAGCCATGAGTTGAGTACGGGTAGGTTCCTTGTTCTTCGTCTTGGACTCCGGTGGGCCGATCCAGTGGCTTACGTTGCGCACTCCACACACCCAGCAGTTCGCTCCACGACTAGGCACCATCCATCTTGCTGCAAACATCTCAGTCGGGTCGACGTTGATATATCCATCTTCATCCTCGCAATCCTCGCTGCTTGGGTTTGTTGCCACAGCCATCATTGCCTCTGACTTGGTTTTCGTGCCATTTGAAGTAATTGTCGGAGTGTACACTCTCATAGGTGCTTTAAAAAGCGTATTCTCCGATGCATTTTTGCCAATGATACGTAGGTTCACTACATCAGCGGAGCCCACCGCAGGGAGGTTGTTTGAGTAGTAAAATATGCCATCCGTCGACACAGCAACGACCGCCTTTCCATCGTCGCTAGCCGCTAGCCCCGATGGCTCGAGCATGACGTTGGACCGGCGAGACTTGCTGCTTCCACTTCCGTCGATCTTTTCCAGCTCAAACTCCTGACGAGGTAGCCGTTCGCAGGGCTCACCACTCATGCTTGATGAGTCAGGTAAGCAGATCCGGTAAGCTTCGCCGATGAGAGAAATACCGTAGGCGTGCTGGCCCTGAATTGCGCCATAGCAAATATCCGCCGTGTTTTGGATATTGAAATGGGTGTTCACGGTGTGAACTCCTCCAAAGAATTCCGTATCGTCCATTTCAGAAGCCGAGTCATCATTGCTCTCCGAAGCCGAGCCCGGTGACACTTTTCGGAATTCCAGCGGCCACACACGCATATTTTTGTCCTTGCAGGCTGCTGCAATCGCCAACACTCCTGGAGACAGGCTTGACGGAAGAAATGCCCCAACCATCGCCGTATTACCGCCAGCACCGAAGTTTTGCAAGTGCTCCCACACGGGTTCCTGGTGCTGGTTAGGTTCGACGAAACGCCATAAATTCATGGTGCCAACACCGAGGCCAGTCAGAACGTAGTATGCAGACCTGCCATTTTTGCGGACAGAACGGTTAGCAAATATAACCTCGTACAGTAACGTCGTACAGCAAAGCTGGCTTCAGCTTACCTTTTGTCTTTGTTTTCCTGAACTTGGCCGACGGGAGGAACGTACGTAGTCAAATCAGCAAAGCCCTACAAAAAGAATCAACACGACATGGTGTCAGCACAGGCAAGGTAATGCAAAAGACGACCCGCAACTAACCCGAAGTCTGCTGCTGTTATGGAAATACTTTTGAAATTGCTGGAAGTCATCATCATCACCGTCTGCATTCGCAATATGAAGCGCAAACATGAGTATACAAAACATGCAATACCCGGCAATCGCGAAGTCAACAAGAAATACGCACCTTTCTCACTCCGGTAGTGGTCCAAATTGATGCTCATAATCGTGCGGGGCTGTGTGTGTCGGCAGCCCACAAACACGTAGCGGCCATCGGGGGAGATTTTCACTCGCAAATGGACGTTAAAAGATCCTTGCGAGGACTGCTCATCAATGTGACCCAAGAGGTAACCGTGACGATCACTCGGAACACTGCTATCCATTTCGTAGAGTCGCACCGAGCCATCCGTAAAGCCAACCACAACAATTTCACCATCCGGAGTTACATCCACTGATGTCGCCACGCCTTCGGTCGAAAAGCAGATCGATTTCTGAGCCACAACGACACGGGAGGAGAATAACTTGCGCACAGGCTTAGGCGGCTGCGACGGTGTGTTTGGAGTTCGTGTCGGAGCAGGAGGTGGAGCTCCAGCAGGATTAATGGACGATGTAGGCGCTGGGGCGGCATTATCTCCGTCTCCACCGCCGGCACTTGCACCATTGCTCGAAGAAGTGGGTGGCACAGCTGAACCCGAAGACGCATCCGCTGCGTACGTAGCTGCAGTATTTTGCATCGAAGTAGATGGCACAGTATTACCAGGGGCTGTAGCTGGAGTTTGTTGTCCCGCAGACTCCTCTGGGTGCGTCAGATCCATCAGCGTTGGCCCGCTTCGAGGAATAACCAGCGCTGGCCCTGCACGTGCCGAACCTGGACTGCTCGTCACTCTAGCAGGTTTAGCAGGAGACGGCTTGCTGAACTTGGCTTGGAACGACTGGAAAGGTGATTTAGCCGAGGAGCGCACCACCATGTTGGCCTTGGCAGGAGGAGCAAGTTCCACTTGGTCCAACACCGAAGATAACAACGGTGGGTGTCCGTTGATCCTCGTACTAGTAGAACTAGCCTCTCCTGCCGCTGTCGAAGTCGTAGAGTCATCGAACGTAAGCGGCCTCTTGGGTGAAGCCGAGGGTCTGTGCCTCAACGGGCTGGTCAGGAACTCGCTGCGCCTCATGGGACTGGCCGTATTGGCGCTGCGTCTCGGCCTCGCGGGGCTAGCAGCCGCCGCACTCCTCGGCGGCCGCACGGGACTGGCCAGATGCAATGGGTTGACGCCCCTAGCGCGCGCGGGGCTCAGCAGCTGCGGCGTGGGGCTCTTCATGTGCGGAGGGTAGGTTGGTCGTCTCGCGGGGCTCGTAAAGCCCGGCGCCAGCGCATTGGAGCGTCTAGTGGGCGACAAGATGCCGGCAGCCAGCGCCGTTCTCGTGGCCGCGTCGCTGGGCGGCGGAGGCTCCGACTTCTTGCGTTTAGGAGCGCGCTCGGCGTCGTCCGCTGCGGCTCCCGATGCAGCGGCGGAGGCGGAGGCCTCGCCCTCCTGCTGTTGCTGCTGCTGGCGCTTCTTCTTGAGCGCCTCCACGATCTGCTGCGCGCGGTTCTTGGTGCCGATGCGCGAGCCCGCCACGTTCTTCATGATCATCTTCTCCATGTTGAGGCGGTTGCGACGCACGTCCTGGCTGCTGCGCGGCTTCTTGGACTGCAGCAGGCTGGGCACGGAGCGCGGGGTGACCCCCGAACCGCCCGCGCCGCCATCCGCGCCGTCCTGCGACGCCATTCTCACCCCCAGCGCCTTCCTCGCCAGCGAGTGCGGAAGTGACGATCACTCTCGTCTTGTCCGCGCGCTTTTTGAACCAAACCCTCGCGCGCCATTTTTAGATCTCTTGCGGGCCAATGGGAGGAGAGGACGAGTTTCAGCCAATGAGCAATCTGTTGTGTAGGAGTGAGTACACGAAGGTATCCGATAAGGGAAAAGATGCGGACGTTGCTGTTGCTGCTGACCCTGACCCTGACCCTGGCGGCGTTGGTGCTCGGAGGCGCCAGCGCCAGCATGAATGCGCATGCGGAGCAGACGCCGACATCGTTCCTGGACTTCTCAGTGCCCGATCTACGTGGCCGCCAGGTGTCCATGAGGGAGTTCAGCGCCTTTCGCGTCATCCTCGTGGTCAACATGGCCAGCGACTGCGGATACACGGACAAGAACTACCGCGAGCTGCA
Organism: Phytophthora vignae f. sp. vignae; assembly: GCA_016169955.1. Taxonomy (NCBI): domain Eukaryota; phylum Oomycota; class Peronosporomycetes; order Peronosporales; family Peronosporaceae; genus Phytophthora; species Phytophthora vignae. Next base: position 819,253 of record JABJUM010000024.1, on the reverse strand, counting down.
GGTGCGACGCCAATGCAATGCATTGGGTCGTTGCAATATCTTGCACAATTATTTAACGTTTTTGTTGATGCAAATATTGCAGGAGCTGTACGAGAAATACCACGACGAGGGCTTCATGGTGCTGGGCTTCCCGTGCAACCAGTTCGGCGGCCAGGAGCCCGGTACGGCCGAGGAGATTCTCAAGTTTACGCAGGAGAAGTACCATGTGACGTTCCCCCTCTTCACTAAGGTGGACGTGAACGGGGACAACGCGCACCCGCTGTTCAAGTTCCTCAAGCAGCAGCTGGACGGCTTCATCACCAACGACATCAAGTGGAACTTCACCAAGTTCTTGGTGGTGAACCACGAGCCATTCAAGCGCTACGGTACTACGACGTCTCCATTGGAGATGGAGAACGACATTGTACAGGCGCTTCAAAGCAGCCAACACGTCGACGAGTTCGACGATGGGGGTGCTACAGACGGCGACTACGGTGACGCCCACGACGAGCTGTGATGAGTGCCTGGAAGGTTCGGGAGATAGCAGGCTTTTGGGCGATGGATCATAGTAGTGATCAATGGGACAAACATAGCTGTACTCCCTAAGTTCATGTTGTGTGCATCGCAAGAAAGTCTTTCTAGCCAAATTGCTTCTGCTATTCCACGTGTAGCCACTGAAGAAAATCTGTCGGAATACTCGCCGGTTGCTCATAACTTTCAGCGATTTGCCTGACGACAAGGTTGATTCCTTCGTCTGAGGGTCATCAAGTGTATTACTTGAAAAGAGCTAAGCAACACCCACGAAGCACATGAAGGAGTCCGGAAGACGTATAGATTGGAACAACTCCAGTGATCCCAAAACTCGTACACGAATGAAATTTACTGTAGTGTCCGTAGAGAGCGAAGGTTCCGGTAGTTGTATCGAGGTGTGAATCGTAATGAATCTACACACCTCACTATACCGAACCCCCCCCCCCCGCAGAACACGTTCAGGAGAGCTCTTGATACGTATAGTAGCCATGCCACCCAGTACAGCGAACCGATCGTTGAACTGGAGTTGCTGCGAATTTGAAGATAATACTCAACGTATTTGCGTCCAGATGACGCACTGTTGGCTGGTTTCCTTCTGGGCCACTCGCCGCCCCGCTCCCTCCCATAGTGCTCAGCAGGGCAATCTTAGCCTCTATCGGGAACTTTTCCTTGGTGATAGGCAGACACTCCCTGTCGTGAGTTTCCAGCACATTTCTCTCTTCTCCAGCAAACTCCTCGCCACCCAGTCGAGATGCTCTCAGCTCCGTCAGCCCCCGCGCCATTCGCGTTGCTGGGTTGCTCAGATATGGCCCCAAGTTGGGTAAATGTTCACTGTTGATGATATTCATCTTCTTGATGGGCCACTTGCTCAAAGCATCGTTGCTAGTTGATTGCACGACCACGTCGAAGCATACGAGCTGGAGAACTTCCAGCTTCGGGCAAACGGCCGCCAGCGCGCACAAATCGATATCGGCAACGTGTTCCGTGTCGTACTCTTCGTCAGGGTCCGACTCGTCCAATTGGATTGACAGCGTGCGCAGATCGCCACCGATAAACTCGAGCAGATCCAGCAGCAAGGTATCGAGCTCGATTCTGCTCATGTGCATTCTCAGTGAGCGAAGACGACATTGATTTTGACTTTGATGCGTCAACTCCAATGCATCACGCTCAAAGGAAGCTGCCCCATCTCCAACATTAGTCAGGCAAATTCCGTATCCAGGGACGACCGCTTCTACACATTGCGATGTGATAACGGGGCAACGACGTGCTCGGCAGGTCAGCGCTTCTGCGGTTATGAGGATCGACCCTGGCGTCCGTACGGGCCACAGTGTTGCACCTTTAGGGATTGACACGAACCCGTACTCCGGAGAAACCTGAGGGGAAGTGTAGCGTGGATACCTACGTTTCAGCGCCTCTCGCATAGCAGCTACGTCAGCCTTAGTCAAGCTAGCACTGATCATCGACAGCTCTTGCAATCCAACTACCGACGAACCACAGCACAGCATGTAAACCAGCCATACCCACCGAACAAGGTTAGTCGTGTAGACTTCGAGGCTGTTGAGCGGTTTGTCTGATGGCAGCTCAGCGATTGTAGAGCAGATCGCCGCAAATACACCGTCGGTCACTGACGAGCTCGATAAATCACACGTCTTGTACCTTGCAAACGTCATCGAGGATCGAAATTCCCCAGCCAATTGACACACCAAGCGTCCACGGAGTAGAGCATTCAGCGCAAAGCCACCGTTCTCCACGACAGCAGCCGAGTCCAGTTCTCTTTCTTCGTAATCGTCTGCGATGAACAGTGTCAATGTGTTCATCGGATTCCGAGATAAAGCTGCCAGCATCTCCGTGAAGCCCCTTGATTCAGCAAAGTTAAGACCTCGCGTCATAATATATTGGCACAGCGTAGACGGAGACCTCGTCGAATCACCAGCAGGAGTCGATTTGTTGCTTTCAAGACGAGGTCGCTTCGAGGCAGGAGCTACCGTAGTCTCAACTTGTCTGACCAACTGCTCAACAACTGGGGGAACACCCAGATTCAATAGCGATGTTAACTTCGAGTCTTCGAATTCACCAAGCGCTTGCCACCCCTGAATTCGTGAAGCTGGGAACCGGCACGTCCAGTGAAGTTCAGAGCCACGAAAATCACCAACCTCGGTCTTTCCCATCGTTTCCAGCTTTTGCATCGCCGATCGAAACTGCGACGACAGCACTGACAACGAGGTGCCCACGAAGCCAAACAGAGCTCCCCATGTTGGTGGCTTGTGTACTTGAGACAAAACTCCGACGGGCCACAGATCCCACACAAGATGATGTTGTGCTGAAAGCTGCGGCAGATCCTCGCTTAGGAGTTCTCTGAATTTCGTGCCGTCCACCTTAAAGAGAAGAGTGAAAAGCTCGATGGCCTCCCGAAGAAGTTGCGGCTCAGTTGGTGCTGCGGCATCCACCGGAATTTCCATTAGAACGGGATATCTTGCAGCATTGTCTTCATCAACTTCTGGTGGGCACGGCGTTATGAGCATCATGTTGAGAGTGTGGCCCCTGCGCTTGGGCTCGTGGGCTAGCAGCCGAGCGCAGAGAGCGGAGCGCCATGGGTCCAGGAAATCCCACGAGCCATCCATTGCACGAAGTTCAAAAGTGGCGTTCCATGATTGGACAGAACGGCCTCAACATCAAAAAGAGCAAGGCATCACGTTTATTCGTTAAGTACGATTCTCTATCTAAGTACGATTATTGCGGGTTCTGCTCAAAATTTCCTCGGGCGATTGGTTCAATCGCCCGAGCCCAATCGCGCGACCAATCGCCCGAGGCCATACAAACTCCAGTATTACTCGATTAAGTACGACTACAATCGCCCCGAAGTGCTCGGGCGATTGAGAAATGACTTGGCGTTTGTATAGGAGCGATTCGTCCAACCGGCAATTGGCAATTATGGCCGGAATTCACAATAGCTGCCGAGCGCAGCGAAGGCGGCACCCCTCACGTCGCGGGCCGCAAGGCTCGCCTACCTACGTATTAATGTATAGTACTGCGAGTAGTTCAGTGAGCCGACGAGGCGATAATTTTCTTCTTCCGTAAACTTGCGGCGATATTAGTTCGTCCACATAGTAGTAGTAGTAGTAGTTGCGATAGCAGGGCCCGCTCAAGTATATAATAGCTAATGGCACTGCGAGTAGTTCGTAGTAGCAGCGATACCTGGGCCCACCCTACTTCTGAGTATAATAGTAGAACTGTAGCGATGTTTAGTTATAAAAACAGGCTACGACATTAATATTGATATGGTAGTGAGCGATAAAATCGCATAATTAGCGATATCAGCGTGTAGTAACTGATAGAAACGCATAGAAAGCGATAGCAGCAACATAATAAGCGGCGGCTGATTAATAGTTTCAGCTTAGATTATTGTGAGTGTTACATATATGTACATCAACTGACAATACATGTAACACTTACGCGGGGATAGCTAATAAACTGATTTCAACCACGTAACTCTACTAACAGCACTCCTACCGACAAAGATATATTTCTACATGCCCACAGTCGATATTAAACGCATTTAACATGGATAAAAACCCACTGAAGCGAAGCGGAGGTGGACGGTCCTCACTGCTACGACTAACCACTAAACCTCCCGCCGCGTAGCGGCGGCGCTCGGCTACAGTAGTATTATTGATAACGTTGGATTATTGATAATACGCAATTTATCCTGGGACACCAGCTTGCAGCCTCACAAACTTTAATTCGTCACAAATGTATTCCCAGTTACAGATAACGTTCAGGAGACAGCGAAATCGCAATTAGGGAGGGTACAAAAACTTTTCAAAAACAGAACACGTCTTTGGAAGATTGTCGCTCTTCACCAATGAGGACGATCCGGGTTGGCAGGTTCAGTGTTAAATTACCGTTTCAAGTTGTTTGTCACCTACCGCACGTGTTACTTCTTTCGAGTCTGGAAACCTGAATCGTGCCATAGCGCTTGCCTGAGTAAACACTGCAGTGGTTGCACCACCCTTCCAATCTGGGATCTCGAAACAAACTACCTAAAGTATCACGTGTTGCTGTGCGTGTATGTGCACAACTCATGTACGTGGCAAGTCTTAAGAAAATAGGCAGACATTTGTTCGTTTCAAATTGACTAGAACATCATTTCGTACTTCTCCAGTTGCACATTAACCGGCCAGTAGATGGCCGTATTTATCATCAACTAACCGTGCTTCTTGACTCAAATTTTGTCCTTAGGTTAGATTTTGTGCTACAAATCCGCCATCCACAGGTGTCTCCTGCACCTGTTTCGCAGCCGCAGCATCTGCCTGCGCCCAACCACTAGGGTTCTCGAAAGCTGCAGTATGCGTAGCTCCACCGGCAGTTCACCAACCACTGCACCGACTTCTAAAGAATATACAACAGGTTCGATACAAACGCGAATTAGAAGTAAACGCGTCGACTTTCAACGAATTATAGATTGCGGAGGGCTGTATCTGAACATCTTTAATGTAAACTACCTTCCTGTGAACAACCATGCAGAACTTTCACTTCCACGATAAAAATTACTAAGTAGAAAAATGGTATCCCAGCCAAAGCGCAGCAACCTGGTTAAGTTATTGAGGTAGCACCTAAACGTTAGTGGCAAACGATATCGTTGCGCAGACATTCCAAATGCTAGCTAACTCTACACTCGATACATTTTTGCGTTGTTGCAAAGGAGAGATGTATTCACTGAGCGTAAGAAAACTGACGAAAAGCCCTCAAATGTCTCTCGAGAGCAACTCACGGGCAATTGGGCCGACAGTGATCCTAAGAATGAGAAACTACAGCGGCGTTCATCACCGCACCCATGCAAGACATCTCAGGTCAGTGTCAGCTTGCCGATTGTGTCGTGGTCGTGCATGCTCGACCCCCTCAATAGGTGGAGACCTTATAGTCAACTCCAAGCGTTCTTACTCCAACGTCACACTTCTCAAACATGAAGGAGCACGCTCGAACGACGTTCTTCTCGAAATCCGACGTACCGACAGGAGGGTGAAACTCCGACAGCACCTTCACCGAAACAACGAAATAAAGCTGAACCTTCTTGAACTGCACGTTTTTCAGATCGTCGTGGACTGCGAGTTTGTGCAACAAGTCGACAAAGTATCGAAGTTGGTAGCTGTGGCGATCTGCGCGTGTAGCTTGGACGAACTGCACCAAACCATTCAGCCTATCAACAAACACCGCGCGTAACCTGCTTCGTTCCACTGCACCGGAGTAACCCAGACAGGTCGGTCAAGGGGCATATCAAGCGAAGCATTGCTTGGGTCAAAGAAAAGAACGTTTGCTCGCTCCAGCTCCTTCTGTGACTTGGAAATATCCTCCTCCTCGCATTCGACCCCACGAGTGCTGAGTGCAGACAAAAGCCACCCTACAAAGAGCCATTCCTTCGTTACCGAGCTCCACGTACGCGCCCTCGCTATTTTATCTAGCATCGCAGAGCCTCGACTGACAGCGATTTTACGCACGACGTAGGCGCTCATCAAGCACGTATCGGGACTACCACTGATAGATCCAGGGTAGAGTGCCAACAAAGGGATGATGTCGTGGACGCTCTGCACGCGTTCAACTGCGTCATCCACAAATGCCACTGCGTCTTCAGTCGAGAAGCTGAACATCAGCCTCGCACTTCCGCCAGCGACACAATACTTCATGCCCAACAATTCCGTTATCATTTCTGCGTTTGCGCTCGGATCTTTCGATTCATTATACGAGGGAAACACGTCCTTGATTCTTTGAAAAAATGCCTCGCATTGAACTGCACGTGTGTAGTCCTCCAAACTCCACGACAGCAGATCAAACTTCATTTCGTCGTACACGATCGACTCGTTTGGATTCATGTTCATTTCGCCCAGCTCAAACGTTACGTCGTCGACGCTGAGTCCCTCTCCTTGCTCGCCACTACTGGAACCAGTCATTTCCACATCATGCAGCCCTTCTCCCTTTGCCATCGCAACAGTAGCAGGAATTTCCTCGGCAGAGTGTCGGAAGTCGCTGCAGCCGTGTGACATTGAGGTTACTATCACCAACCGATGCCGGTTCACATCTTGCCGACGCCACTGGATGCAGATAACGCACACCACCTGCCACTCCGCCACTCTGTTGTCGTATCCATCGAGACACACAACGGTGCTCTTGTCGGACGACAAAGTAACACTACTTAGCAACGAGAATACTTGAGACTCCTGCAAAGTACACGTTGTCTTCCTGTTCCCGCGCAGCCATACGCAGCTGACAAGCTTGCTCTGGCGAGAAAGATGAATCCAAACCACATCCCACTTCGAAGGCCTCAGCGCGTGCGCAAAAGCCAAAGCTGCGCACGATTTCCCCGTGCCCGACGGGCCAACGATCCATAGCAGAGCATACGTTCGGATGCAGCACCGATAGATCTCCTTCCATAGCTCCAGCACCTGAGGTCGGCAGAAAAGTGTCCACGGCTCGCCACTGCGATCCAATCCCGAACGCAGTGTACAGGCTTGAGGTAGCTCTAGCTCTCGGACGTCGGCGCTGAGGGAAAGCTGGACACGAGCTCCAGACGGCGTCCAGTCGAACCGCAGAGCCTCCAAGTCGAAACCTGGAGGCGGCACCAACACGACGAGCGCGTGATCCTTGTCCTCGCCTAGACCATTCGCAGATTCCGTGGCTACCAGAGGCTTCATCTCCGGGTCCTTGTACTCGTCCATGTCTCTGAAGACCTGTAGTTGATCCGAGGACACACCGCTGTAGAACCGGTAATCTCTGACGTCCCGTGCATGGATCGCCGCCTTAACATCCCGAACAAGCTCGATGCCGGCGCGCAGAAGGTATGCCGGCGAATAAATTGGGAGCGGCCTGGCCGTCCTTGCATCGCACACCATGTACCAGATTCTCGGCGGCATCGTTTCGAAGCGGAGGAAATTCTCATGCTACACCTCGTCGCAACAATCCGGCAAACGAAAGGTTGTATTAAATTTTTTTGAGCGCGTTCTAACTTTCACCTTTCATCATCAACGTACTGAATTCATAGGTAAGCCTTGGCTGCATTGGTGCAGAAATGCGTTTTCAAGAGTTGAATTTTCAGGGGGGGGGGGGGGCGTAAGGGACGATGTCGACTAAAGTCTGGTACCAGTCGGTGGATGCGGACACGGACGGCCCGTTTGCACATACCACCAGAGCAATTTGACGCTTCCGCGTCTCTGATGTCCCGGATTTTTGCGCGGAGGTCTACGCCAAGGACTTGAAGCGGTTCCAGATTCTTATTGAGAGTCAACTGCGAGTATTCAAGAACCGCGACCCATTCGACAGGCTGCAGATTCAATGGCCGGCTTAGGTTAGGACATTGAACGTGCGCTCATCGTCGTTGTTCCGAGCGTATATTGCGATTCGGAGGTCTCTTTCCCGTTGGAGGCGCGCAAAGTGGTAGAGACTCAATGTGAAGCGCGTATCCGGGTTCCTCTGCTCGCCGACGATCGAGTACACGAACTGCCAGTGGCCTGCACTCGTGGTTCGGGACTGGCGCTTCGTGATAGTGAAAAACCATTGGCGCTGTTCTGCCGACCTCAGTTCCTGGAGCAGTGGGGGGAGATGCATCGTAATTCCGTCCGAACGTATGCGCTGTTGTGGATTGTCGGTCCTCCTGGGGCTGGGAAATCATGCACCGCGCTAGCGTTTGCGTGCGCTCTGGCGCCATCTCGGTGGGATGTGATTGGGCTCCATCTTTCTCTCAAGGACAGGGTTGTTACCTTCATCTGGCTACGAGAGAACGAGAAGATAATGTGCACTCTGGACATGTCAACGCTCGACTCCCAGCTATCGTGGCTGCTCAGTAACACTTCGTCCGAGAAGACGAACATCCTGTTTCTCGATGGATACGACTTCAATGTGAAGGAAGAGAGAGAGAGAGAGAGAGAGAGAGAGAGACGTAATGTCTGCAGGGAGGGGTAATGGGAAGACGCCATCAAGCATCGCTTGGTTATTGTATGCTCAACAAGAAGCACTGGGGGGGGGGGGTTGTTCCGACCTGACCACGCCATCGAGATTCCTGCTGTGTTTGTTGGAAGCGGGTGGGGGTTGCATGGGGTGGAATTGCCAGCTCCAAGCTGCAGTAGTACTGGTGAATCCCACGTTGACGGTGCAACGTCGAGACAAAACGCCAAGATGCAGAAGGTGGACAATATAAACATCTTTAAGCTCCAATCCAATCCTGGAGTGTTGAGGACTATGCAGACGCAATTCGGCATCAAACGTTTTTCGAAACTGTGAAGGTCGTGTTTCATCCGTATTCTGAATCGGAGGATGCGAATGAAGAAGAGAACGAGAGAATGGAATCGCTGAAATGAAATTCTGCGTGGCTGGCGGAAGTGCAAGGCTCATATTTGGCGTTTCGACCGATAACGCGGTGGAGTCGTTAGATGGGTAAATAAGTCACGTGCGGGACGTCGGGGTCCTCAACCGTTTGAAGGCAGTATATTGTAAGGTTCAGGGGTGTTACGACCTGCACTACACACCTTTGATAAGTGCCTACGTTGCGCGGAAACTGGCGCTCACCCACGATTTCCAGCTACAGAAGTTAATTGCAAACGGGTGCGTCGTCGACACGATGGATGAATGGCTGGTGGAAGCGTGGTTCCTATTGACACTGAGTACAGGCGGGATCGATTTCGTGGAGGAAGGTCCTGACCAGGTCCGTGGAAAATGGGGACGATCGGATGTGAGATTCTTCGACCCGGCCAAGCCTTATATATCGAGTTACCTCTAGATCGTCCTGTGTGGGCCACTCCAGTGCATTGGAGCGAAGCGGGTTTTGACGCCGCTTTTCGTGGACACAAATGCGCTGGTGCGGTTCGTTCAGGTAACTCTTGCGACTCTTGCGGACCACCAAAGCTACGATCACCGATACTTTGTCGAGCTTTTGGAGAAGCTGGCAACTCACGACGATTTGGAAGAAGAAGGTCATGCTCTCCTATGTTGTTCCTAGGTGTCGAATGTCCGTCTTTCAGCGTCCTGTGGAATGGACGGGTTTCAAGGAGAACATCGACCAAGATCGCCTTTCTCCGGTGAAGGCACAAGCTGGGCGCTTTCGCACCCGCGGTGACTTCGTGTTGGAGAGCTGCGATGTTGAGGAGAAACGCTCGGAGTTGGTTACGCAATATCGCCCTACTACCTATAATACGACCGATACGAAGAGGACAAGAAGCAAGCGACATAACCGATCTTGCTACAAAAGCTGCGGACGCTGGCAGGTATCTTGATTGACTTTTTTGACTAACTTTCATGCATTGTTGTTGACCACAGTGTGTAGTCAACGGTTCGATCTTTGATTTCGTTCGGGAAACTACAAAATGACACTCAAAGTTTGCTCATTTACTTGGGTGCGCATCCTACTAAAATGCCGCAGTGCATGTTTCCCCTTGCTTGCCATGAGTAAAGGTGGCTGCTAAGCAATGCTAATGCTTACGCCCTAGCCTTGCAGCGGGCCGACGACGTGCTCGTCACGTCTTCTTATCTGTGACTTAGGAAAGACGCCACAGAAGACATCGCCACCCTGGACGAGACCAAAAGAAGGCACACTATGAATGTATCTGGGGAAGTAGCCCATCGAATGATGCTAGCAAGCAAATGGAAAATTTAAGCGTAATTTAGCAGAAAACAAAAGCAACAATTGGGCTTGTAGCACATTATTTACTTCATAAATGCCATCCCAATAACCGACAGTAGCAAATTGGCAAATCGTGCGCAGCTTTGCCTTTTGCGTACGCGCTGAAAAGACCGTCGCAGTGGGATGTGGTTTGGATTCATCTTTCTCGCCAGAGCAAGCTTGTGTCGTTGGCGGGAATGCGAGGCTTGTAAGGATCGCTTGTGTGAAATTACTCGGAAGTCAGTGAAGTGTACTCGCAAGTAAGTAGCACCTCGCTGCTATCCGTGCACGACGCACATCGATCATTGACGACACGTAGGAGTCCTACAACCGAGGTGAGATAATATGCGTGAGGACTTAAAAAAATTTGGTGCTACCGGTAGTTTTTTTTTGTCTTTTCCAAAAGCAAAAGATAATGGCTACAGGTCTTACAGGTAGCGAAACCCACCGCGGCTTGGATTCGTTGGAAATTTTTCTCTACCCAATGCCGCCGCCAGATGCAGTGCACGCGTTCAAATAAATGCAGTCTATGTACTCGAGAATCCGAGTTGTACAACCCATACTCGTTACTCGAAATTCCTTGAAATGTACTCGAAATTAAGGACAACCCAAAGCAGCGACTTGCGACAAAGCATCTACCAGCTTCTGCAAAATACTTCGAGTACAACAAGTGAATGAAGTGCGCATGTTCCCATTGAACTGCCATTTACTTAACCCTGTATGATAGCGAACAACGCAACTCCTGTAGCGTGAGCTGGGTTTGCCCGCCTGAAAGGCAAGACAAAAACAAAACAACAATATGCCGCCACCTTCTTACTTGCGAGCCGTCTCGTAGTTGGCTTCAAACCACGCTGTAGCTTCTCTCAGTCCGCGCTTAATCGGCGTAAACTGAAAATCCGGCAGCAAGCGCCGCAGCTTGGCGTTGCTAGCCGTCTTCTTGAACTGTCCGTCCGCTTTGCTCTCATCGAAGACGATCTCCCCCTTGAAGTCCATGGCCGCAGCAATCTCGCGAGCAACGTCTCCGATCGACACCTCGTCCTGCTCGTCCACCGACAAGATCAGCGGCTCCACGCTGTCGTAGTGGTCCAGCACCCACAGCATGAGCTTGGCCACGTCGTGGCTAGAGATGAACTGGCGCAGCGGCTTGCCACTGCCCCAGATGACCAGCGGCGTCGCGTCTCTCTTGGCCAAGTAGCACTTGTGGATGAGCCCGGGCACCACGTGGCCGTCCTGGATGTTGAAGTTGTCGTGCGGCCCGTAGATGTTTGTGGGGATGACGGACGTGAAGCGGCAGCCGAACTGGTCGGCGTAGCAGCGGTTGAGCGTGTCGATGAGCCGCTTGGCCATGGCGTAGCCCTCGTTGGAGCTGTGCGGCCTGCCGTTGTGCAGCATACTCTCGTCCAGCGGGTACGTCGTCTCGGCCGGGAAGACGCACGTGGACAGACACGACACGAGCTTCTGGACGTGGAACTGCTGGCAGTTCTGCAGTACTGAGTCGTTGATGGCCATGTTATCTCGGAAGAAGTCCACCTTCCTCGCCAGGTTGTGGAAGAGCCCGCCCACGAGCGCCGCCAGGTGCAGCACGTGCGTGGGGCGCACTCGCTCGAAGAGGGCGCGCGTCTGGCTGGCGTCACGCAGATCCGCGTCCTTGGAGCCCACGAAGTGCCACTCGTCCGTGTCCGACGTGCCTCGCGTCGCCACGACGTCCCGCAACGCGCGGCCCACGAGGCCCGTGCCGCCCGTGACCAGGACGACACGCCGAGGCTTGGCGGAGGGGGCGTCGAGGAGCTGCTCGCCCATTGCTTGTCAAATATTGCGATCTTCCAACCTTGAAGCGGAAAAGATCAGTTGTGTACAGTACACAACTGACCGAGCTATTGCAGTGAGGAAGTTGAATGTTATATGCCGTGTTGGCATTGTGCTAACCTATCTACTGCTTCTCCACGACCGAGTCGTCCCGGTTCAGGTACTGCAGCATCGAGTCTTCGTAGATCTTGACGTCCTTGAAGCCCATGACCTGCTCCAACGCGAACGCCGTGTGCGCCGCGCGGATGCCCCTCTGGCAGTACGTGATCACGGGTTTGTCCTTGTCCAGGTGGAAGTGGTCCACGAAGACCTTGTCCAGCTCCTCCTTGGTCTTGAACTTGCCGTTCTGCGTGAAGTCCACGCCCTCCATCCAGTTGAAGTTGAAGGCCCCAGGCACGTGTCCAGTGCGGGCGTTCCCATTAGCGTCCTCCCCCCAGTACTCGCCGAGGGACCTCGTGTCCACGAACTGGGTGGACGCATCGGCGATTCCGCTCTGCACGGCGCTAAAGCCCACGAGTTTCTGGGTGTCCACTGGCTGCGTCCAGAGCGTCGAGGTGGACACCTCTCTGTCCTCCGGTGGACCCATCTCCACTGCGTTGTCCTCCGCCGCCCACTGCTTGACACCTCCGTCCAGCACCTTGAGCTGCTCTACCGGGAAGCCGTAGTGGCGGAAGACCCACCACATGCGCGTGGCCTTGAGGCTCATCTCGTCATCGTAGAACACGAGCGTCGCGTGCGCCGGCACCTGCAGCGACTGCAGCACGTCGGCGAACAGCTGCGCGCTCACGACGCCCGTGGCCTGCGGCGTCGGGTCCTTGAGCAGCGAAGCGGCCAGCGGCAGCGGCACCGCATCCGGGATGTGGCCGCGCGGGTAGGACGCCGGGTGGTTGCAGTCGAACAGCAGCAGCTCCGGATCGCCCGACTCCTGCGCGTTGCGCACCCACTTGGCGTCCACCAGGGCGGAGAGCGAACGGGCGGCAGCGGAGGTAGAACGCAGCGAAAACGCGCTGCGGCGCAGGGGAGAACGCACCAGGCGCAGTGACAGTGAAGAGATCATGGCTGCGGTCCGCAGCCTGCGGAAGGTAGGATAGTGCACGACAAAGGATGATTGGGCTGGATTCGTGTGGTGCACATAAATTACCGGTGCTCTAAAAAAACATAATTGGCAAAAAATATTGGGCAGGGCAAGATGTGCGGTGCAAGATAGCCTCGCCTTGAAATTCCAAAGCTATGCACCCGAGGGTCAGCTGTCTTAAGTAGATTCAGCTGAGTTGACTGCGAGGTTGCATATTTACCCACGAATCACACGCATACATTAGAAATTACTCAATGAAATTGTAATTGATTGGTTTTAGCATGCAAATTTCACTTCCCAGTACTGCGAGTCGAACGTCTACGAAATCGAAAAGGATTAAATGGTACTTTTCGTGGATAGTGAAGTTGAATTGTTGAAACGTTGGTCTCAGCGCTCTAAGAAGGTGGAGCGTCAAGCTGAGCCTAACCAAACTTTTGTCAGCGTACGTGAAGTGGAAGCTACTTTATTTTGGTTATTGCATCTAGAACTTTTGTATGGTCATATCCGATGCCAACGTTGCTGAAGCCAGCAAGACTACTTCACAACTTACATATGGTAAGCTTAGAGCACTCACAGACTGATTGTTCTCCCATATTTGAGTCACAGTGCAGCATATATAATACATGTGGTGTAGTCATCAATACGCGATCCTGCGCATGCGGAATGTGCTTCGTTGCGCTACACTTCACCACCAGTGGACAGAACGGAACAACATCTGCTTCGAAGATGGAGAACCGGACCCAATACCCACGGCAATTTCAAGCATTCATTCAGCATTTTGCTACCACCACCGCAGACTACTCCGGATTTCCAGTACCGACATTCGTAAAGAATACGAGCATGTTTTGCGTCAATTACGGCAATCCAAGCACTTCGGTGCGTTCATCCAAAGGAACGCATCCAACTTTCGCACACGGCATGTACAACTTCGTCTCATATACCGCACCGGCGTGGTGTTTCGCACAGTTGCAGATTAGTTTCATTTTCATTATCTAGTACGAGTACTACCATGCATAGTATCCGTCCAAATCGAGAAAGACAATAAATCGGTAATCGAACCACAAAGTCGTGCTGTGCACGAAGAAGCTCTGAAATTTCGCCTGCAAAGTCCAAACTTTTAGTTTCAATTTTTTAAGCTACTTTCCTCATGCATTTCGTTCCTACGAAGCTTTCCGTACTCGCCATCTTCTGATAAACCTCGACTATGCTTTTGGTGTTGACTACAGCTACCCATAAAAAAAGTAAGTTATGATTTCAAATTGTGTACGATAACTTCGGAAGCCAAATATAATGGAGAGCGCACGTTCTTTCGGCAAAAACATGCTGCTTGAGTACTCCCCGCTAAAGCTCTCGACAAGCAGTGCTGCTCCAGATCTTTCTCTCTGCAGGTGACCTGTTTAAAATAAAATGCGTGGTATCCTGTGGCGTTAAACGCAAAATCAACTTTACTTGGTTCCCCCACAGGTCCACCACAGTAAGTAGAATTTTTTTCCTGCCACGCGCTCACTTCAGCTACAAACAGCGCAATAGCAGTGTTTCCGTGCCAGTCGTCTAGAACGAGTGCGAGTGAGTTTGTCGGCACGATATCCATGAGCTTTTTGAGTGTGAGACGAATCCGCCTGGGCCAGTACCACGACGCGTCCTGGTCAAAGATGCGGGGGCCGATCACATTTTTGGCTCCGGCCATGAGGTTCCACGGGTAAATATGGCGTCGACGGCTGCCAAAGCGTAGCGCTCCGTGAACGGCACCGCGCGGCTGTCGTCAAACTCTCCGTCGATCGACCCCAGCATCCACTTGGCCAGCACCACAGGGTTCAGCGTCGTGGTAAGCAGCTTCTCGCCGAACGTCGTGTTGTCCGCAGACACGTCCGCGTGGTGCCTGGTCTCCATGAGGTGACGCGGGTCCTTCTGGCGCTTCATGTCCGCGGCCTGCTCCAATGTGCACCCGTCGAAATGAGTGACGTTGCCGTTGTATCCGGCGCACCGCGGTGTGAAGAGATGCGCGTTGGCGTCGCGGTGCACATCGTGCAGGTTCCGCCGGATCTACTCAGCTCACGCGGATTTCAGCGCTGCGGCAACGACTCTCAAGACGCGGCGATGGTGGATCACTGCGGCGTCAGTGTCCGCATCCGCCACGAGTAGTAGGTACTGGCACATTACGCCGGCAGTTTTTTATTTTCATAATTTCTTACCGTAATTTACAACCGAGAACGGTGCTAGAACGATCTTTGGGGTAGACGTTCGTTTTACGGGTACGACCTCTCGACCACCTGAGAGTGAAAGCCACGTCTTTTGGATCTTAGGGTAGTCTTAGAACCGCTCAAGTACTGAGATCTAGCAGCAGCGATTTCAACGACGCGACCTCTCAACCACCTGAGAGCTTGAGGAGGCGTCTGTTAGCGAGCGGGCAGCCGCGCGACCCTGTAGACGTGCAGGATCGCACATGCGAGGGTAAGACGAAACTCCTAATAATTACTGGCACATTACGACGTCATTTTCAGAAATAATTTATTTTTTTTCAAAAAAATAAGAGGCTATCTATATAGATACCATACATACATCATGTCGAACACACTAACTTTCGGAAAATACAAAGGTCAATCCATTGAGGATGTATTCAAGAGTGACCCCGGCTATTGTCGATGGATGCACAACCAACCCAGTCTCAATATTACTGAGGATATCAAGATTTTCCTTCACTCCAAGTTTCTCAGCAACGATAACTCATATATGATGACTTGGGGAAAATATCGTGGCAAGACTCTCAAGCAGATCAGTCGTATGGATCCCGGATATATCGATTACCTACGCAAGAGCGAATTCGTGATTGAGAAGTGTCCTAAGCTACTCAAGGAACTGAACTAAGAAAAAATAATATTTTTTTTTGTTAGCTAAAAGGAGGGCTAAAACCTATGCGGTTGAGAATTCTAAAATTTCGCCGGTTAGTCTATCGAACGTTAGTTCCTGTTCGCTGATCACGAGGACCAACAGATTTACACCTTGACATCCAGCGTTTGTACCTTGAATCTGGATTGCTTGAGGAACATCGCGTTCGGTAAGGCGACTCACATCAGCAATCAGCATTCGGTTCGTAAGCGACCAAGTCTGATAATCAAGTAGCCCATTGACAAGCTCAGGAGTCAGATCACCGTTAATAGCAGAGATCTTAGCAATCTCGTTTGTGAAGTGATGGAAGTCGTAGTCATGACTGATATCAAACACCTGAGTCGAACCGATGCGTACATTGAAGTTGCGAATCGACGAACCGGGGTGTAGAGACCAAGGAGCACTATCGAACGGACTCTGGAATTGCTGAACAGTAGCTGACGCGAAATTATTTGTCTGTTCCGCAAACGGTAGAACCACTACGTATTTCGCATTCTTAACGCTCGCCGACAGCTGTAGATCAAACGAAGCATTGAGCTGAGACGATGACTTGCCAACTCCAGCGCGTTGGTAGAACCACTGTGCGTAACAATCGTTGTAGCGAACCTTCTTCACAGGCTTAGAGATGATTGTCTGAGGGTTCTCGAGATGAACGAACGGGACATACAGACGTGCAGTCGTGAAAGGCATGTACGTACCATCAATAGTTGATTCCAAAGTATTAACGACAGCACCCCAAGCAACGGAGAATCCGGCAGACGCCGCAAGCACTCCACCCATCGGATTACCAGTAGCGGCACTGGCAACCATGATTGGACAGCTATTACCACTCGATAGAGTAGTAGAAGTCAGCGACATATTCTTACTGGAATCAACGGCGATTGCAGCAGAACCCTGATTAACACGGAAACGAAGACGGATTTGGGGGTTCGCCATGAGATCTAACTCACGGAAGATAGGATGGAGGTCAGTGAGCTTGATTTTTAGCATGTAGTTCCACGTTCCCATGATTGAGTTAGCAGTTGCAGCACCGGCTACGAAAGCACCGCGAGAGGTCTGATTAGCGATAGTGGTTGAAGCACTACTTCCTCCTACCGACGGCCAACTGGAAGAGAAATCGATACCAGAAGTCGGAGGGTTAGATAGAAGACGCTTGACAAATCCATCGTTAGGTACAGTCGCTCCACCTTGAGCCTGGACTCCGAGCGAGTTGGTGAATGCCGTGTTGTTAGAGTATGCATCACCCGCTGTAGCAGCAGCAGCACTGTACAGTACGGATTGGGCAGCATCAGGATACAGGAACGACTCCGCACCGTGCTTCTCTACATACTGAGGACTGTATCCAGTCTGTGCGCGTACATTGTTCCAAAAGAGCTTGTAGTCCGCCATAGAGACAATTGTCTTACCGTTGAGTTCCAAACTAAGGCTATCAATGACATTCCAATTACCGCACTTCAGAGTAGTACAGAGACGATTGGCAGCAGCAGTCTGAGTCGTAGCTCCATTCTTCATCGAGACCTTGTATGGTAGCATAATGTAGGCATCGCGGAGACTGGCAAATCCTTCAGAACCATTAAGCTGAGCCGTAGCATCGATGGTGATAACACCATTCTGATACGAACCCTGATTGAGGTCGATTACGTGCGGCACACGCTTGCTCGAAGATACCTTGATCTCCGGGTCGCTCTTGAGCGAGCTCTGGTACAAATATTGGTCGGATAGTTGAGTTTCACTCATCGTTGAGATTCTATATGGGATGTAATATACTTTCTCAAAATTAATTATTATGGAGTTCATTAAACCGATCACATCCGATCATGATCTTATCGAACTTGCGAAAAAAATGAATATACATCTTGATGATATTTTTGAGTCAAGTGAGATAACAAAGCGGCTCCCAAAGAAAGGATCATATCTGATTTTGTTGCGGCAACCTAATATGGATGTAGGGCATTGGACATGCGTTCATGATGGAGAGTATTTCGATAGTATGGGCGAGGCAGCCCCAACAAAGTATGGTATCGGTAAATACAATCCAAAGCAATACCAAGGTACGTATGGTGATTACTGTGGAATATGGTGTATGTTGTGGTTATATTGCAAGCAAAAGAATAGAACTAGCCTACTCAATCGTTTCAAAGATCTGAATTTAACAATTCTTTCATAAAAATGTTCCAAGCTATATAGCAATAATGTACCGCGAACTAACTATTTCCAGCGATGTACCAGCTCCAAAGCTGACCAAAGCTTTCAAGACCGGTAAGCTAAGTCTAACAGCAAACGAACTCAAGGGTAGCGGCTCTGTAATCCACCTTCATCCGACGTCTTATGAGAAAGCTATTAAGGCACGCAAGGCAGGACGTGGTGTGCGTCTTGATATTACACGACACGAGGTCAAAAAGGGGTACAAGAGGGCCCAAGGAGGCTCTATTTGGGGTAAGATTTGGGGAGGGATCAAGTCTGCTTTCAAATTCGCTAAAGATTCGGGAATCTTGAGCAAAGCCGTTGATGCTGCCGTTCCTGCGTTAGCAACGTATGCCGGTCAGCCAACGGCTGCCATCCCCGCGCGAGCTGCAATTAAGTCTCTAACAGGAATAGGTATTTACGACTCCGATAGCGACAAGGAGGGAGGACGTGTATCGATGGCTGACGTAAAGAAGGCTGCTAAGAATGCTCTTGGATATGCCAAACGTAGAGGAATCATCACTGATGCGGTCGATGCAGGAGAGAAGTTCCTACTATCAAAAGCTACCAAGCCTGAACATGAGGATCTAATCAGATCTATGCGAAAGGAGGTTCGTCGTCGTTATGGAGTAGGAGTAGCAAAGAAACGCCCAGCGAAGGGTTCGGCGGAGATGAAGGAGCGAATGGCAAAGCTACGAGCTATGCGAAAGAAGGGTAAGTCTGGAGGTTCTTTTACATTGTAAAAAAATTATCGAAGATTTATTTTTTTGGACGGATCAAGAGCATAATAGATACCGAAGTATCACGGAAAATGACCTTCTTGTCATTTTGATTGTATATGCTTAGCGTAATACTGGCACGAGATCCGTTATGACAGTTCATCCACGCATACTGACTCGGTTTGTATGAAATGACCTTTCCAATAGCGGCATCGCCTCTATCAAAAGCGCTGACAATATCGCCTGAGGCTACGTATTCGTTTTTGATAAGATCGCAACGGACGATGTAGGAACTGGTTGGATGGATCTGAGGAATGATATTAGAGAGCTGAGCACTTGCAACAGTAGCTGGAGAAGCAGGATATGACCCAAGCGTCAATCCTACTACTTTTCCGAATTCAGCATTATCGATGATCAATCGAGGGACACGAGTGGTAGTCGGCAATCCACTACCGCTCGAGGAATATAGACCTGTGGTAGGTCTTGTCCATGTACCCCCAGCTGTAGGTAGCGTTGTAGGTGTAGGAGAGAAATCAAGCTGACAAGCGTAATAGACGCTGTTAGCACTCATTTTGAGGTAGAATGTATTATTCCCAGACGGATCGATGAGATAGGCCCCAGCATTGACAAGAGCCGTCTGAATGCTTCGATTGATATCGTCGTAGGAGTAGATTCCATCAGGAAGGCTTAGATTGATTGTCGATGTAGTTGCAGCGGTAGGTACTTCGATTTTGAAGGTTGTGTTCTGAAATTGCATCGAATCAATGTTATACTCGGAGTTATACATTGAAATCGATTGAATAGCACATACTACATCGCGGAAGTCAACGGCCGATCCGGGAAAAGAGTATTTCCAGGTTGAGTTGGTTCCATCCTGTACCAGATTGGTGCTATCGAGTTTGATAAAGCTGGACATATTGTTTTATATGAATGGAAGCATATTTTTTTTATAAAATTAGTCCTCAATTCGAATCACTCTATCAAAGTTATACCTGATCTGACCCTTGACGGAATCTATGAAGAGCATTTGCCCCTTTCGCTCCGTAGCCTTGTTGTAGTAATAGACGATTGAACGATCATCTACTCCCTTGATATTGAAATCTTTCACAACCATCTGGAGATCACGCTTCGAATTCGCCTTTAGGATAGCTACATACTCTGAATTCAAGCGTATCATCTTATCCGTGGCAAAGTAGCTGTGGCTTAGGAATATCGTACTGAGCTTGAAGTGGCGACCTCTTGTATAGTAATGAGAGAACAAATTCTTCTGAAGTAGCTTATCGTTGCTGTAGTCATCTATGATGACGAGCTCAGGTTTATTGGAGTTGATTGGTGTATGACGAACCTGATCAACACTTGGAGGCGAATCAGGGTCGGCGAATGTGATAAAGCCATCCAGCTTGTCGCGAAGATATTCGTACAACTCCTGATGAGGATTACGGGCAATGATCGTTAGATGAGCGAATACGTGAGGAGAATGTTTGAGGATGTACATACATAGATTGTTCTTCCCACTGAACGATGGCCCCAGAACCACCATTCTAAACAACGCTTTGATGTCAAGCGCTGGAATATCACCCATCGATGCGCTTTTGAACTTTTTTGGGATTGAAGCCCCAAAATCAGGAATACCGCTCATGATTATCGTCTAATCTATATAGCTTTAGACAAAATGAGTTCTGGTTTTTCTTATCCTCAACCAACATTCACATCTTCAATCTATAACCCTGCATTCTACCTATCGTTGGATGCCAGTGGTTTTCTAACGTATGACTATGCTCAGACTCTTTATCTAAACAAGTATGACTATCGTTTGTCATACATTACCGGTATCTCTCAAGGAATTGCAACCCAAGGAGTAGCACTTGTCCCTGGATCTGGTGGTGATATCAGCGGCCTCGGGGCAATCAGCTGTAGTAGTCTGACTGTTAATGGATCAACTATTACAAGCGCTCCATCTTACGTTTTAGGAATTACGCCTGGTACCGCGGATCTAAACAAAGCATTGGTACTTGATGGATCGAAGAATGTTTCAGGAATCAGTTCATTATCAGCTTCGAGTCTTACAGGCACGCTACAAACCGCGGCTCAGACGAATATTACCTCAGTAGGTACGCTGAGCAATCTCACCCTGAATACGGGTGGGACAGGTCTATTCATTCCGAATCTCAAGTTCTGGGATGGCGTTAGTGCATGGGTTAACTTCAATCATGCTTACTTTCTTAACGTTATCGAGGGAGGAGCTTCCCCCAGTACCGCTGTCGTACTCAGTAGTACAAAAGACTTCTCAGGCATTCGCGATCTAACAATATCACGCAATTTTATAGCCTCGTCTTCAATATCATCCCCAACGCTCACGTGTGATACGATTTCGAAAAGCGGTACTCAAACGATGAATGCAACTACCCTCAACATCAATCCTACCACACTTCAAATCAAGGGTACTACACTCAACGCTACTGGAGCGGAGCTGAACAAGCTCGCTGGTTGCACAACAACTACGTCTGAGTTGATATATCTGGATCTGACTAGTGGACCAGGAACGGCTGAAGCATTGAAGGCGCTCGTTCTAGATTCTAGTAGCTCGATCTCCTCAGGCATCTCATCATTAACCTCAACTAATCTAATATCAACAACAACCATGCAATGCCAGATTGCGGCTGGTACTTCTTTCACATCGACTACTAGAGCCTCTGACTTCAATTTAATCATTCGCAACCAATCGAATACGGTTGGGGCTCAGGCTGGATTATCGTTCGTGATTGAAGGTACTAGTGATATGACTACTTATACTCCATCTGTCAATCTCTATACAACGAGAACAGCTACATCCGCTCAATATTCGATGGCAGATTTTGCCATTTCTACTCGTTCAGGATCTAACGCACTTAGTCCTATGACGGAACGTATGAGAATAACGCAACAGGGGTATGTACGCTTTGGATCATCGTCATCGACCGCGAAAATTGATATTACATCAACCGCGAATTTACTAAGCGGATCTTGGCAGCGGGCAATGAGAATCGCTAATGATCAGGCAACGCCTATCGAATTCGAAGTTCAAATTTACAATGATGTTGCTGGAGGTAGCAATGGAGTAGCTATCGGTACTACATCAACCGATCCTCTTAGATTCATGGTTGGTAATACTACCAAAGCATATCTCAACGACTCTGGACGATTGGGAGTTGGTAATACATCTCCCGAGGCAACTATTCATTCCGGAGGAGAAATCTGGGCTAATAACTTCATGCATATCAAGGGCAATGGAGATGGTTTCGCTCGTTATAGATTCAATTGGAGCCAGACTGACTACCCAGCGATCGGAACTGACTCTACGGTCGGGGCGATCCGTCTAGGCAAATGTGATGGAAACTATAACTGGACAGCCTATGTTCCGGTGAGAGGTGGTTCATATACCAATGCATCAGATCAGAGATTGAAAACAGCCATTATAGACTGTCCATACGGTCTCGAAACAGTTATGAGAATGCGACCCAGGCGTTTTAAGATGATCCAAGAGCAAACCTCACACGTCGGATTCATCGCTCAGGAGGTGAATGAGCTCATACCAGAAGCTGTGGATATCGGAGCAAACGATGATCTCAACGCTGATGGCTATCCGATTAATCCATGGGGCATTGATCTCGCAAGTCTGACATCGGTTTTGTGTAAAGCAATCCAAGAGTTAAAAGCTGAAGTCGATCAACTAAAAGCAATTATCTCTGAATGAATATAGAATGGCTCCATTCAAGTTCCGAGTATCCACTCGAAAAGGCAAAAAATATGCTGTTTTTGCTGATGGTCGGATTGTATCTTTTGGTGCTATTAAGCGGACTGGTGAGCCTTATCAACAGTATCGAGATCGCACATCGTTGAAAGCTTACAAAGACTACGATCATAACGATAAGGCTCGCCGAGAGAGCTACTACAAGAGGCATGGACCCCTTGACGAATCAAATCTATACACAGCCGATTGGTTCTCGAAAAAATATCTTTGGTAGAGTATATATATCATGGGTTGTGTACCAAGTAGGCAAACGATTAACCGTGTTGTTGGTTATCTGGACTTCTCAATATGCAGAATTGTACACTATCATACACAAATGTAAATATGGGTTGTGTACCAAGTAAAAGGAAGATCACAAAGGATTTGACAAATCCTGAAACTGGTCAAGTCATCGGCTCAATAACGATGCGCGATGGAGTAGTATCTATTGGTGATAATGCTTATATCCCATGCGCAATGTCCACAACGGCAAGAATGCTATCATGGCTATCGATATCGGTGATAAAAAAAATTAGAGTCTACCGTGAGAAACAAACAGAAGTATCTCTATAGAGCAAAGGTTTTCACGCTCTTCGACTTTTTTTTCGGCTGGTACGCCCATACCCGTCCACCTTCCGTTTGGGTAGCTGCTTCCACCTTCTTGATTGACTTATCGAGGTCAGTAGCCCATGCTGCTGCTTGGGTCTGTTGAGGTCGGTCTCTGGTGATTAGATTCTTCATGATGGACTTGAGCTCAGCAATGTTGAGATCGCTGTTGTCTCCATAGCTGCCGCCTGAACTGGCGATGATGCGGGGGTTGAAAAAGAACATAGCTATATTAGTCCGAAAATAAAAATGGCCTAAGCGATAATTAGAGTAGTAGGAAATTTCATAGTTTATAGTAATCGAGTGATAATTTCCTTGAATTCCTTATCATCAATCAGACGATTGCTGTACATATCCACCGTGAGAGACTTCAGCTGTTTGATGATGCTAGGATTATCGTTTCCTAGCTCTAATTCACCTTTCAGCTTGTCATACTCGGCGCGGAGCGTCGAAAGTGGATCCTCGAGCTTGTCGTGGAAGTTGTACTGGAGGTGGGTGATTGCTAGGATTTCCTTGAAAAGCTTCTTATCATCGATCGATAACTTATCGTATGAGGCTTGATCAATTTGCTGCTTATAGACTAAGGTTCGGATCATTCCTTGGAGACTCTCACTGATTTGACATTTTGGACCACATTTTCGGCGATTCGGCTGTACAATGACCAGTGTTTTTGCATCAAGATCGGGAATTCTGATGTATTTGCTCCCAAGTTGACGATATGTGTAAGCGCTAGGAGTAGCTAATCCCTGGATCTCGTTGAGATTGTAGGTGCGGCCTCGGCGAATTACACCTTCCAATGGAGCAACGCCTGCACCAAGCAATCCTCTTCCTTGAAGCTTTGGCTTAACTCCACTGCCGGATACCTTGCTTGCCTCGTTGTATCGCTTAGCCTTCGTTTGATATACCGATTTTGTAGCTTTCATGGCTGAAGTAGCTGCCTTCAACGCTGATCTCACTGCTTTTGAGTTATTCCCTCTAACAGCCTCTTTTGCTTCTTCATAGCGCTTCTGAGCCTCGCCGTACGCCTGGAAAGCCGCTTCTGACTCATCGTGAAGCTTTTGCAAGCTGTCATCGTATTCATACTCTTCAACGCTTTGTTGTCTGATATCATGGACAGACTTTAGAATAGCTTCATTCAGTATCTCAAGATTATCATCCAGATTTGTGCGTCTTTCCTTATCAATCTCCTTTTCTTTAACTATCTTAGCTGCTTCTGCATCGCTCGATGGGAAGGGATATTCAACCTCACTAAGATATCGATCCAAGTCTTCAACTCCGTTGAGTAGAGACGTAAAGGTATCCATCCACATGATATTCTTCATGAGACCCTTCCAAGCTACACCAGACACCTGCTTGTGTGATTTGCTTTCACGATTTAAAATATTCAGGGGTCTAGACCCCGATGGCTGTCCAAAGTAGTACGATGGATGGGGTTTAACAACTCCGCTGATTTTAACGATTGGCTGTAGACGAAAAGGAATATCAACACTATTAGCCTGCAACTGGGTGAAGTAATCAGTTAAGATATTCTTAGCGTCGTTATCAGCATTTGATAGGGTTGGGTCCATGTCTTCATCAATTCCGCTCATTAATCCATGCTGAGCTTCACCATTAACGGGGGTAAATTCATTTATGGATTTTGTCTCATTGCTACCGACAAGTTCCAAGTCGATACCTCTATCGTTAGTCATATTAATGAAAGACTGGAATGTCATAATCCAGTTCACTTTCTGAGTGATTGCTTGCTTCACGCGATCACTATCTTTCCCGTAAACGCTAATGCTATTGGCATTGATCCAAACATAGCCATCTTTGTCAATAGAGAAGATTTTGCGGAAGCATTAAGAATTGGAACAATCTTCTTCCTCAAACCGTTAGAGTCAAGTACTTCCTTATTTTTGCTAATTGTCCAAAACAGTTTCAGCTTGCTATCCATTTGATCGGAGCTTGTGGATGTTCCAGTATCGAACACAAAGCTATCGTCAAGCCTCTGTTTAGAGCGGTTTGAATAATCCCCTTCTGAGGCATTGGCTCTTTTTCGCTTTGAGCCAATAGTTTCCCAAACCTGGTATGGACTATTTTTATCCTCTTTAGACATTTCATTACGACGCTCCTTCTCATTGACGTAAGCAAGGAATCTAGGATCACTAGTCAGTACCTCTCCAATATGATCATACGTCTCAGACCAATCAATGGATGGGACTAGTACATATTTCTTCAGTTTAATGCTAAATACCTTAGCTTCCATCCCAATATAATACTTGGTCAGTTGGCGCCCGTTGGAAGCAACAGGGTGAATATTGAGATCTGCGAGAATGGGATAAACTTCGAAGATTTTAGCGACAGCTTCCTTTGCTTTAAACTCATCATTATATTCATCGCTAAACAAATCTTCAATTGGTCTATCCGGACCAACACCAGTATCTGTCATTCTTGCACTATTATCAATTCCAACATTAGTCATATCAGGTCTCACGTGGACCCAACCATCGCTGGTTTGGGGTTTAGCAGTACTGGATGCGTCAACGGATTGGGGCTTAGCTGTAGTTGATACATCGTTCATTTCAGGAGTTGCATTAACGGCTGCATCTACCATTGTTGAGGACTCAGGGTTTTTCTGGGAGTTTTCATCATTCAGGCTTTTTTTTAAGACATCAGCCAGACTTTTTTTTAACTCTTCCGGTGTAGCCTCGACAGGGCCAACCGAAATATTAGTCTGTGCCGATTGTGTCGTCTTCTTTGGAACCGTAGTGATCCCATTTGTGATATCAGTAGCCCACGACGTACCTTCGTACATAAGTCGCTTGGCTTTTGCTTGCCGGGCTCGGCGCTCAGCTCGTTCGAGTAGCTCCTGCCGCTTTTGCTCTCGTTGAGCGATGGATGTAAAGTTGGGAAACATCGTCTAACTATATCATGGTAGTCATAAAAAATATTTTACCATAGATTAAATATTACCAATAGCTTGGCATAACACTGTCGTGTCTAAATGGTTGATACGTATGACAGATACGGTTTCGTTCGTTGAGGAGATTGATGTATCGATCCTTGATACAATGAAACGGCATCCCAAATATTGCTTCAAGTTGCTCGCGATACTGTCGATTCGATACGGTCTTCCGGAAATTAGCTACTGGATCTAAATCTCTAAGTTCATTTTTGATTCGACTAACTTCTTGGATTATCCACAGCTTTCGTCGGAGCTGTACAAGCTCACGTTGGTTCTCTACGCAGTTGGAACACATTCTTTTATCTATATGAAGTCATATATTTATGCAATCGTTTTCAAAAAAAATTGATAGATATAGATGAGTCAAAGCTTACAGAGGATTGCTCTATTAAACTTATTTTGAAGCTAGTTCGACTCATTTTTTTATCGACTTCCAGTACTCATTCTCTAAGGTTGATCTCTTGTTCTTATTGACTAATCTAAGATTATCTTGTGGCTCCCAGGAGTCAAGTTCATTACCGAGCCACCGAACGAGATACTTGTACTTGCCGGATCGCATTTTTTTGTGGTCTAAGATCTTCTCCGCCTCTAAAATATCACCTCTGTTGATAGTAGCTTCAGATGTTTCTGCTTTAACAATTTTTAGATCGTTTGGCCCCTTGTAAAGAGTGTGTCCATTTTTTGACTTGATTTGGATGCGGTAGCCATCAATACCTACCACCGAATACACAGCCTTAGACCATCTTGCTGCTTCTTTATCAAATGTTTTCTTGTTTAGTCGATACAAAACCTTTTCACCGACCTCGAACTCGTTTTCAATCCTCTCAGCTTCGACCTGGTTGTGGACTTGTTCAGATTCAATTACCTTACCTTTAGCTTCGTTGGGGGTCATGCCAATCGATCGATGGGTCGTGCTATTGTAGTTCTCAATGACAGCAGCTACGAGCTTCTGGGTTAATCGCTTTGGTTCTATTTTTACAAGGCGCTGCTTCAGCGTTCTATTGAAGCGTTCAATTTTCCCCATTTTGGCGTGATCACCAGGCTCATTGTTGAAATGGTCAATTTTTTTAGTTTTGAAGAATTTCTGAGCCTGTTGGTTCATGAATTCTGAACCATTATCGGTTGTGATAATGTTCACTTTATGGAGGCGGACAAAAGATTTGATCGCTGCTAGTACTATCGGGCCAGTTTTGTTGGTTAGTAGTTTACCGTAGCCTAGGCGGGAGTTGATGTTGATCGCAGTCAATATAGGTGTTTTCTCCCAAAACGCCAAGTCCATCTGCCACGAGTTGGGGTTAGTCGATGCGATTTTGAACCCATCGTATCGCTTCTTCTGCTCCTGAAATCGCTGAATATCGCTCTGGTTTGAGTACCATTCCTTGACGATTTTCATCGTAATCTTCGGCTCCAGTTCTTTAGCCTTCTGGTACAAGGCTTGGGCACCCACATAGCCCGTTTTGGGGTCATAGTATAATTTGGACAACAGCTGATCCATCCCTCTATATGGTTATAAAACAAAAAAAAATCCCCTGCCAGGTAGTTGCTTATATGTCGAGCGGTTCGGTGGTGATACCATCCGCAAGTACACGGCGCTTGTCATAGTAGTAGTTTAGAGCTGTTTTAGTTTGGGTGTATGTAATGATTGACTTACTCTCCTTACTGAGTCTAAACCCCTTGTTGGTACCCTGTAGCGTGATGCGATCGCGAACAACTGATTCAAATCCATCTGGGTTGAGGACATCACCGTTGCGGTCACCGCTCTGCTGGACTCCCTTCGCTGAAACCTTGACCTTGTAAGATTCGTCTGGTAGGTAGCAAATGTAGTTCTTAGAGGACAATGATACCATAGCATCACCAGACCACTCTTCCTTAAATAAACCAGGGGTTCGACGGTCAAACTTGGCTACAGTCTCATTATAGTCGCGCGGGAACCACTCATACTTGTGCTGCTGAAAATGCTCACGAAGCTCAGGCTTGATGCACTCCTCAAATGGCTTTTCACAGCTGAAAGCGATGTAGCCAGAGTCGGTGTCCATCTCCTGATACTGAAAATTTGAGCGGTCGAAGTAGAAGTCAATACAATCGTAGTAGAACTCAAGCATGCGGAGCTTAGCGAGCTGATAGATTGCAATCGAGAGATGAATTGGGTTCTTGTTGTTGAGCTTTCTCTTCTTCATTGTGAATTCACATGAATCATTCAACTCTTCCATTCCATGGAAGGTGAAGTGCTCAATCTTCGATTTAATTGCCTTCTCATCCGACTCATACTTGACCTCCTTATGCTTGCTCATGTCCATGCCACTGCGACCGAACGCTGAATTACCTACTAGTTTCATCATCTCAGCAATCATGGCCTTAGACTTATCGGCATCACCTTCCCGTCGCGCGTTCGATACGGCTTCCATGAATGGAGCAAATGCCTTGTGAGAGCTAGCCCTGATGAAGCTGTAAGTCTTGGTGATCTCCATGCCATGAGAAATGTACCATTTGAGTAGCGGTGCATAAATGAGGATCTTCTCACCAAAGTAGCTCCCGATGAGTTTGCGAGCCGGCTTTGCTCGGCTTTGCTTGCGCTCCTCGTTGTACTCGAACATGTGCTGACCGATGACACTCCGATCGCTGCAGTCGATAAGGGTGTTCTTGAAAATTGGGGTCATTTCACTGAAATAGGGTTTGAGATGCTCTGGTGTACGGATATCACACTCTAGGAAGCCAAAGATCTTGCCATTTACAATATCATCGACGATCCCTGTGTATGCCTCGATGGTGGTCAACCGTCCACATGGCATCTCGTTACCAAGAGCCCACAAATACAGAGCATTAGCATCGTAGCCGATGATCTTTTTGCAGATCTTACCCCCTCGAATCTTGGTTTCGTTGCGTTTTGCGTATCTGTTGAAGATGATAGAAGGACCACCAGCAATATTCGCCTTCATCTTGGTGTAGATGTCCTTCTCCTCTCTATCGATACTGTACACCAACCTGTCTGAGTTGAATTCAAGTAGCTTCTTATGGCGGAAGCCCTTTAGCGACATGTTCTTGCGAGCAACATTGCATCCCACACAGCTGATCAAGATATTGCCATCGATGTGTCCGAGCTTGTTATTGATTCGGTCGGCCGAGGCAGTATCAGCTGTGAGTTGCTTGTAGCATAACCCGCACAGGTACTTTTGTCGCTCTAGCAAGTCGTTGACGTGTTCTAGCGTCATATTGAATTCGCGATCGGCATCAGCATCCTGGGTCTTATATCCACTTAAGCGACTAGCGGGAAAGTCAAACGCTTCCGCAGGCTCCTTACTTGGTTGCTGGAGGTTGTTGAAGCACGTCTGATACATGACTTTCTCAGAGAGACCAGGTAGCGACACACCATCAGCGAACATATCAAGTTCGAAACGTTTGAATAGTTCTCGCTGGGCTTTGATGGCCTTGATGAAGGGGACTACATCGAGGTTGTTGTACCAAATGAGTAGATCCTTGATTGACTTCATGCCATAGTGTCCCCATACGAACTGTACCCGCGCAAAGTCCTCATCACTGATGCTAGTGCTACGGAGAGTGCTGTCGAATGCCGACTTAAGAGGGACTTCCGACTGACTGAGTACGTCAAATGACGTAATGTACTCGTACGGGAAGATACCTTTTCCTAGGCCACAGACGCATCGAATCTTGTCATCACACTTGCACTCACCGAGATATGTCGACAAGTACTTTGCATAGCTGGTGCCTGCCGGAACATAGTTGCTAATGTCAAGCATCTTCATGTCTGACGTGGCGATGCACATGTAGCTAGGGTTCTTGATGACTGATGTGATGTTGTCAGTACCGATGACTGCAAACAGGTCCGCCTTGATAAGGTTGATGTCGTATCGTCCAGAGTTGAATCCGAGTACTGGTACCTGATCAATGCACTGCTTCAGCTTACCATAGTCAGAGCGCTTCTTACCGAATGTGAGCTTGCTGTGGAGATCGAAGAAACTAGCAAAATCTCCGTTCTGAATCCAAGCATTGACATCTTCCATCTTGTACGTCTTACCCAAGTCTAGGCCAGGAACCTCAGCGTCAGTCAAACCATGGACGTTGATGATCTTGTGTAGCAAAGTCTCATACTTCGAGACGTTGTACCGCTGAATCTTAGCCGCAACTTCCTCGATGTACTGGAACATATCCTTGAGCAACTCCTTTGGATCATCGCTGACAAAGCATCGCACCTCCTCAGTCAAGCTGTTGGCTACGGAAACAGACACAGGGATGTGTTCGTTTGTGAAGATAGTATTCTCTCCGTGTTTGACACCCGTAGGCTTGAGGATAGCCTCAAAATCATATACAATGAAGTGATCGATGTAATGGTCAGCATCCTCGATGGAGTACTTAGTCAGTATGGAACGAATGCTATTCGGAGCGGGTTGGTAGATGGTTGGCTGAGCTGGGAACGATTCGATGTTCACGAGTTCACACTGGTTCTTGGTGTGGTTGCGTAGCTTATCAGAGCTGACAAACACCATCTCACACTTAGAGCATTGGTACTTCTGCTGGAGCATATCAATGTTCGTGATGTAGAGAGCGTGATTCTCGTGCGACAGGATGTTGATCGAATCATAGTCCTTGTCCGAGCGGCGAATGCATTCAACCTTGCCCGTCTCAACATCCATGGTGAAGACGTTGATGTTCAGCTTGAAGCACTCCTCAAGCTCATCGAATTGGAGAATATCGATAGGCTTGAAATTGCGGAACAGACCCAGAGTGTAGGTGATCTCCTTGTACGAACAGTACTGCTTGAAGGCTTGTTTCACCAGAGCCTGGATTCTGCGTGGATCCTTCTTCGCCCCCTCCTGCTTGTGATAAGCAATGCAGTGGAAGACACACTTGTTATTCGTCTTGGGGAAGTTGATGACGTGCTTGTTATCGCGGATCACCTTAGGAATGACAGCCTCACTATCGCCCAGCGCATGGTCGCGCTGGTAGATATAGATTTTGAAGCCAGTAATACCCTTCACCATGTACCCGGATCTGGGGTAGTTGAGCTTGTCAGCCAACTCCATGGAGCGAATCTCCGAGATCACCTTCTTACGAATATCAGCCTTGCTGTTGATAGCCACAGGAGTGCTAAATACAGATGTGTTGCTAATATTCGGGTGGAAGTAGCGAGTCTCGCTGTCATCGGTTCTGCTGACAAGCTTGTATCCAAGAGCGATGTTGACCTTGAAGGCAGACTTCTGGGTTGCAAGCACGTTCTCAAGCTTGTCGTAGAAGTCAGCAGGCTGGATTCCCTCATATAGGTGCGACTCCATGTGTTTGCCTTGGTAGAAGCGGTACTTACTGTCTTCCTTGAAATCAGCAGCCAAATTCTTTTGGAGCTCGCCTAGACTGATCTTGTACTGCTTCGCTACCAATTTTTGGTTGATGGGGTGGGAAATGTTGCTAATGTATACCATGCGCCCCGTCTTGCCACGTACCTTAATACGGTAGCTGCTACCCCATTGGATTGGGTTAATATTTAATCTCTTAAGACCTTCAAGCTCGTATGCGAACATTGCTATATATCGGTGGCTATATTATTCTCCGAAAAAACGACTTTATAATATTGGGTCTTGTATCAGGATTGACTTTATATCATAGACGACTTTTTATCCGAGGAAAAAAATTAATTAATTAATTAAGTTCGGTTTCATTATTAAGTTCGACTTCACCATCAATAAGTTCGGTTTTGGGTTTACGCTTGCGAGCTCGAATCTGGTCTCTATTCTTGTCATCGTAGTCTTTTTGATAAGATAAACGGGCTTCGCGTGTGCGCTGGTAGTAGCGCTTCTGCGCTGCTTTGATACGTTCCTTGCTAGCTTGGTATTGCTCAGGAGAGTACGTCATCGTTGTATATTAGTAACTTTATATTTATCAGGATCAATAAAAAACAATGTATTAATGCTGCATGAAACAAGAATCAGCTGAAATAACTAAACGTGGGAATAGATCGAGTGACCTGCCGAGCCACAGCACGCGCCATCTCAATGTCGGGACCTAACATACTGGCGATGTCATAGTATCGTTCGATGCTCTCACGAATCCCGCCACTGTCACCACCCTCTCCGATAGGTGGTAACGCCTTTCTCAGCTTCAATCTCTTCACGGGACTTTGGAAACACGGGAGCTTGATCTCGGTGGTATCAGTATCAGCGGGTGCAGTCGGTGGCTGCACCAGTAGCGCTCTAATTACCTCGAAGGCTTCACCTGGCTTGTTGATCGCCGCTTTGTGGATACGGGCAGAACTGTTTATCTTCTCGGCCACCCAGAAGAATATCCACTCTCCTTTCAAATCAGTAAGGAGCGCCATTACTGGGTCGTCAACGAGCAGATCCAAAGCGATCAGCTCCGACAATGCCTGGAAGTCGTTGCTTGGCTTGACGTCTCTCTTCACTTCAATCAGCATCTTCACACCAGGCAGGTACTGCACCTCGGTCGGCCTCATCTCAACAAGATCACTCAGTATGAGGAGATCTGTACGTCCAGCGAGCTCAATTTCGCGACCAGGAACTTTAACTGTGAGGATGTTTGTGCCTCTTTCCACGCCAATCACGCAAAGCTGCTTCTCCTTCAGCACAGCGCCAATGTTGTGTTCCACGTATCGGCGATATCGTTTGCGCTGCTGCTCCTCAGTGAGTCGGACCTCTTCGCCGTTCTCAATAATCACTCGTTTCCACTCGTATGGGTCAACTGAAGAACCCTCTCCAGCATCGAATGGAACTGTGCGCACAAATTCCACCCGAATATCCAAGTCGTTCAGGAGCTGCCTGCCCTGGGTCGAGGTTACCTCCGAGTGGACATATTTGCGTTTCCCCAGCACAGTCTGCTCGTAAATCTTGTCAACCTTTTCGACGAGTTGATCCATCTTGGAAGTCTCGCTCGCTGAACCAAATGCACCCTCCGGAACCACCACCAGCACGTGAACTTGGCCTTCACCCGGTTGAAAATTACCGCCAAAGTGCTTGGGGTTCTTGATCCACAGTGTGGGATCCATCTGCACGCAGCCTTGCGGGTGTCCACGTTCATCGAGCGCCACAGATGCCGCGCCAGCTCCATCCAGCCACGCGCCGCCCTCCGTCTTCGCCAGGAAGAGCTGCAGGTTGTCGGCCTCGCCCTTGATTGTGTCAGGCTTCTTCGCCTTGATCGCATCCTTCAAGTCTCCCACCGTCAGGCCCGCATCAATGTCCACGGGGAACGCGCTGCCCGCCGCACCAACGATCGCGCAGAAGAGCTTCACCATCTTTCCTCGAGGCGGCGGATTCTGGAATGAGGAGAAGGGAGGGAGAGAATTCACTATCGTACCTAAACGGAAATGAAGATGTGATGAAGGCGTGTCATAGGCTTCCAACCAGGGTGAACTATTCTTTGCGGTAAGAAAAACCTGGTGGCGCGCTTTTTTCTCTTTCGAATGAAAACCCCCTTTGTATGTGATCCCATTGTTGCTGTGTGCGGTGCTCGGAGGTGTGGAGGAGGCCTCCTTCGCACCAGGTGCTACCTAGCGGTGGTGTCGACGTTTTCAGCAGCTGGGGTCCAGGAAGGTGCAGAGCAGTGCTCGTTGGTAAATTACGGGGAGAAAAAAAACTGGCGGTGTTATGTACCGCTGAATTACTACTTCCAATGCACTGGAGTGCTGCACACCGGACGATCTAGAGGTAACTCGATATAAGGCTTCGCTGGGTCAAACAATCTCACATCTGATCGCCTCCGTTGTCTTCGCACTTGTCAGGACCTTCCTCCACGTATTTGATTCCGTATATACTCAGTACCGACGTAAACCACGCTTCTGAACGCCCCTGAGCCTCACAATATATTGCCTTCAAACGGTCGATCTCTCGATCAGACTCTGGAACTGCTTCAAGTCCTTGGCGTAGACCCCCGCACAAAAATTCTGAGACGCGGATGCGTCGAATTGCACTTGCTCTGGTATATGCAAACGAACCGCATCCTACTACGGCGAATTCTCAAGTGATGTCGACAGACCTGCTTCACTAAACAATAAAAACAAACCTGAAGACTCATCTTTTGGAAACGAATTACAGACATTTTTTATGTTTGAGACGCTGATCTTCGTAACGTGGTGGGAAGTACAGTATCAGATTTCAGCTGGCTACACCAATACGCCAATCAGTCAAACACTACAAAACACTACAGCGTTGCATGAATTCAGAAGCTGATGCACCCATGACATGAAAAAAAAATGATTTGCGAAAAGCTGCTAAGCTTCAAGTAAGAAACTGGGCAATCATATAAGTTTTATCTGTCAGCTTAGCTGGCGTATGATAAACCTCACCAGCTA
The DNA here is from genome assembly GCA_016169955.1 of Phytophthora vignae f. sp. vignae. NCBI lineage: Eukaryota > Oomycota > Peronosporomycetes > Peronosporales > Peronosporaceae > Phytophthora > Phytophthora vignae. The sequence goes on along the minus strand of JABJUM010000024.1, from coordinate 784,797 downwards.
CTGCTCCCTCTGCGCAGCTCACAATTTATTCGTCACACTGAACCGATCGTTGGACAGGAGTCGAGACGAAAGCGAAGATTCGGCCCAGGCACAGCGCGTCCAAAAGGTGCACAGCCTTGAGGGAATTCCCTCCACGTCTGCTTTTCACGACACTGATCAGTGCAGCCTTCGACTGACTGGGAAGTCTCTCCTTCGTTAGAGACAGACAATCGCCGTCGTGAGCATTCAGTGCCTTGATTTCGTCAACGTCGTAGTTCCAATTGTAACCCCCAGACAGTTTTAGTACCGCTAGCTCGCGCGCCATTCGATACGATGGGTCGCTCAAGCAAGGCTCGAGATCCGGGAGGCTCTCGGAGTCGTAAATGTCAATCTTCTGGACCTTCCAAGCGCGCAACGCATTGTTGCGCGCAGTCACCACCACATTAAATCTGCTGACTTGGAGATTTTCCAGATCAGGACAAGCCTCCGCAAGCGCACTCAGATCCAGCGTAGCGTGCGTGGCTGGATCATTTTCACCGTGCCTTTTCCATTCTGTGCAGAGTGAAAGTTTCTTCAACCGCCAAGCTGCTAGACCTATAAGGCCGGCCACTAATGCGCCATCTTCGACTGTTTCAAAGCTCAGCCTAAGAGCGCAAACGCTAGCAGTCGGTTGTCTCAGGAAGACATAGCTCTCTGGAGCATCACGGATAAACTCACTAACTTTATCCTTCAACGCAACTCTGCAAAGCCCGTATCCAGGGATAACAGCATCGACCGTTTGAGGAGAGAGCGAAGGGTTGACCCGAGCTCGACAACGAGTTGGGCTTGACACCTCAAACACGATTCCACTTCCATTGGATAAAACGACCTGGAACTGTGCTCCTTGGTCCATCTCGACAAACCCGTACTCTGGTGGTGTCTCAGACGCCTGACTTGAACTTATTGCAGGGAACTTATCCTTCAGCGTTGCCTTGACGGCGTCCAAAGCCGCTTCTGTCAAACAGACAGCGCCAACGCGGAGCTCCCGGATAGATACACTTGAAGATCCGCGACACAGCGCATACAGTACCCACGGCAATTGGTCCTGAGTGGAAGATCGTATTCGTGAAATGTCGAGCCTGTCCACTTTCCCTACTAAGCTCAAGCCCGCCACTGCAGAGTAGATCGCTGCGAACATGGTGTACGACACCCACTCGAACTTCAAGTTCAGCTCGTCATACCCCATATCACGAGCGATAGTCGGGAAAGTAAGATTTCCCGACCTTATTCCACAAGTTGAGCGCCCACAGAGCAGTGTACTGAGTAAATACCCAGCATTCATTGTAGCCCCCACCGTGTCGGGGCCATCGCTTCTATCGTACTCAAGCGACAATCTCTGCGTTGCCGTTCGTGCCAATGCTGTCGTTACGGCAGGGATCCCGGTTTTTGAGAAATCCAGATGATCCATATGAATCACTGAGCTCGATGCAGGCTGGATAGTTGTCGACCCACGGCTGTTTGCAGGTGGCATAGGAGAATCAATCCCCCTTCGTGTTTCCTGCAAGCGCTTCACGACACTTGCATCATTTCCAGTCGCGCACAATTGAACTACGGGAGGGACGTTGATGTCAAGAAGCTTCTTCAGCTGAGTTGAGAGCGGCCTCGGTGCATCTCCAGGTGGGTCAGCCTCGCAGCGACTATCAAAATTGACAGTCGAGTTCTTGATCTCCCAGTCGATAGCGAATTCGCTGAAGTCGTACTGCGTCAGAGTCTCGTTCAGTCCCATTGCTTCCAATTTGTCCACGGCTTCTCTAAAATCTGTTGAGTACGTCCAGGGGTCGTCTGGAAACCCCAGTAGCGCACCAAAGCTTACGTCGTACTGCGTTGCAGCGGGGTCTTGAGACGGCAAAGTACCGAAGAAGCAAAATATCCATTTCGGGTGGTAGCTGAACACCTTATCCGGCATAAAGTAGAAGTAGGTGAAAGTGTCGACCCGCATCAGATCCGTATACGCCTTGTTGTCGACTACAGCCACTGCCGAGATGAGCTCAATCGCTTCGCGGAGATGCTGCAAGCGCTTTCGATCTTGCCGACCGACTTCATCCACGGAAAGTCGGAGGTAAAATAGGTTTGGATACACGGCTCGCGGAGGACTAACCTTTGGGTAAAGGGGCTGGAGAGATATCTGCAGTTCGGATCCAGGGCTTTCAGGGTCGGGCTCGCCGTGCAGTAGCATGAAAGCACGTAAGGTGTCTACCCATGGCTGGAAGTACGCCCACCTGGAGTCCATCGCTGAGTAGAAGAAAAACGGAAATGAGTGGTGGAATCGAAATGTCAGCTCAATAGCTGTCAATCAAAGTATTATTCGTGTTCGATTGATGGTAAATGCATTGCAGTCTTTTTTTAAACAAAGCTAACAAATAAAATATACTTCAGTAGCAAAAATATAACAAGTATGCTCTAGGTCTTCCTCTTGCGAATGAAAAGGCTCTGCACACTCCAGCAAATTAAACCTAGGAGGTCCGTTACCAGCGCGCCTACTTCGACGCTCTCAAACTGAATGTAATAGAACTGATGCAATTTGACAAAGTCTCGCGACAGTACCGAGTTCTCTTGGGTGTCTCGGAAATATTCGCTTCACGCCGCAAATTCCGTATCCAGGGACAACAGCATCAACCAATGCAGGTGAAATGAAAGGGTCGTACCGTGCCCGGCAACGAGAACCTTAAGCACAAGTTCTTCACCACTAGGTAAAACGAGTTGAATCTGTGCTCCTTGCTTCAGTTCGTCAAACCCGTACTCCGATTAGACCCTCTGATCTCTGATCTGGAATTACTCCAGGGAACATTTCTTTGGCGGCAATCAAAGCTGCCTTCGTCAAGAAAATATCATCGCTTTCGGCATCTCGACTGCTTCTATTGTGCTATTTACCGTACGTGGTCGCTTGCCGGTGCAGCTTGGAAGCTGCCACATTTCGCAAATAGTCCATGTATGCGAGATTGGATCGATCCGTCCACCGCCGAGTTGACAGTTGCATTGGCTCGGACTCCAACAAAATACCAGTCTGACAACTTTGGACCAAGCTATGGCGAAAACTGGATTCGTGTTGGCAACATTGAACCTGAGAATATTCAGGAACGTTTGTCCGACTCGATTACGAATGGCTAAAGAACTCGCCAAGCTTGAAGTGGCATTTCATCGATGTATTATATTTGATTGAGGAGGATATGAGGGAGATCAATGACAATGCCTTCGACAGCTAGTTCGCTTCCAACCAGTTCAAAGGCTGCAATGATGAGTGTTTCCATGGCCACATCCAGTCCATGTGCAATACATGCCCCTCTCATTCCCCTGCACACCCCTGCTCTTTTGTTCGTTGGACGGGAATCCGCTCAACTGAAGGAGTTAACTAGGTATTTACTACTACGTGACAAACGCTCGACGATTTGTTGTCCCGGTGTCGAGGTGAAACAAAGATAAGACTCAGGCTTAAGGACTAGTCGATTTTATCAACTCGTCTGGGCAAGCGAAACAAGTTGGTAAATGAGTTCGAAGTAGTTAAAATATAATCGATCATAAAAGAAAAAGAAATGTCGAAAAAACAAATGAGACGGTATGTGGAGGACAATCCATTGCATGCACAACATCCTGAAGCACCGGAATGTAGGGAAACCAAAGTCTGTGTACTCATCTTAGCCTACATTTCCACCAGCACTTGATGGATCGTTGCTCCGGGGTGGAAGCAAATACAAAGATGAGTGCTAGGATGTTGGCATCGAGGCGGTGAATCGGCTTTGTGGTACTGGGCGCAGCCACAACGACACTGATCATTGCAGCTTTTGAGCTGGCTTGGAGTTTCTCCTTGATCACGGGTAGGAACTGGCGGTCATAGACACGGAGTTCCTTCATGTCATTCTCATCAAATACATGTCGACGAGATGTCACCTCAAGCTGTACAAGTTCTCGAGCCATTCGTAGCGTGGTGTCCCTCAAACATCCGATCAAGTCGGACAAATTTCCAGGATATTCTCGTAAGGCGATCGTCTTAATAGGCCAGCGGCGTAGGGACTCGTCGTGAGCAGACACCACCACCCCATATTTTGTAAGAGCTAAATGCTGAAGACCAAGACAAGCGCTAGATAGCGCGGACAGATCGATAGTGATCGACGCTGCAGCGTCGTCGTTACCACCCAACCTTAACACACGCAGGTTGCGGGTTATCAGTGTCAGCAACTCCATCAGCACACCACATGACTCGAACGTGACAGAGTTAAGTATCAATGACCCACTAATTCGTTTCTCTATGAAAACGGGTTCATCAGGATCGGGGGTGAATTTCACCCCTTCTTCCAGTTTCGCTTGGCAAACTCCGTATCCAGGGACGCTGACGGTCACCCCGGATCCACTAACGGTTGGGTCGTAAAATGCTCGGTAGCGACGGGAACTAACATGATTTAAAACAACGCTAATACCACTGGCATCATTTACCCCCGATGAATACAGCTCGGCCTCTTCTTGAATATCCGCAAATCCATACGTGTGGGAGCCCCTTAAACTCGATTCCAAGATTGGCTGTGGATAGTTGGTCCGAAGTACTGCAGAGAGCGCCAAAATATCCGACTTTTTCAACGTACCACGCAAGATAGTGACTGACGTGACAACTGCGTCTGATGATCCACAACACAGGGCGTAAATCAGCCAGGGCCATCGCTCCGGCATGAATAAATCGTAGGTCACATCTGCCTCCGTAGACAGCTCAGCGACCGCCGAGCAGATTGAACTAAACATCCGATCGCATACCCCAAAGCACCATAGAGATAGCTTTCGAGCCGTTCCTGGAATCGCAACACTGCTACAATTGCCGGCCCCACCAATCAATTTGCTTCTGCATACCAGAGTGTTCATCAAAAAGCCTGCATTCATCATGGCTTGGTGTGAATTAATCGTAGCACGTTCGAGGTCCAGCGACAGGGATCTTGTTGCGGTGCTGGCCAGTGCAGCCGCCAGTTCTGGGATGACTGGATCAGCCAAGTTGCGTATCACAGCCTCGCATCGATTCTCTGCTAAACGTGGAGACTTCGAAAGAGCAGCAAGCGTAGGTCCACCACCGACAGCCATTAACTGCACAACTGGAGGAACCATGGCATCAAATAGTCTTAGAAGCTGGACACGAGGTGAACTCGACAGGTCGGCAGGCTTCTGACGTCCATCTACTTTTGACTTTCCTAGTCTGGCCTCCCAATAAATCGCAGGCCAATCATCCTCACGTGTTTCAGTAGACTCCGCGACGCCCATTGCCTCTAGCTGCTGGACTGCTGCAAGAAACCCAGGCGAATACTCCCACAAACCATCCGACAATCCGAGCAAAGTGCCCCACGTGACTGGAGTCTGGAATTTGTTTGCCGACCACCTCCCTGCTACTCGAAAAATCCATATTGGGAAGTAGACTGGGCGGGTTACCGTGCCCGAGGAAACGAGCTCACTAAATGCTCCATTGTTCACAAACGAGAGCAGTGTGAACAGCTCCATGGCCTCCCGAAGATGCCGTAGCCTCCTTGAATCTTGGATAATGCACTGGTTTCCTGATATTTCGAGGTAAATATTTTTCCCTTCAGTCAATAAGTGTCTGCCTGGAATGACAAATTCTACTTCGAGAACCGATTCGGAGCTGTGTGCCGCTCCTTCCCTTGAATTGTCACGCAATACAGAGCGCCAAGGCTCCAGAAATTCCCACGTAGTGGACATGTCAATGTATCGGCAAAGTTCAGAGTGATCCTTCCGAATTTCGAAGCTGAACGTCGAGTAGCATCAATTTTTGCTCGATGAGCCAATACAATCAATCGCAGTGTGAGGGTGGACGTATAGTGACCAATTTGCTACAAATTGATTGAAGCGACAATTTGCAAGAGAGTATTATTCACTGCTTCAATCGAATAGACGTGCCGCGACGTTGTGTTTATCGGACTGTTACTCACTTGTGCCTCTCTTCACTACATGTATCCCGGAAGTCGTAGATGCCGCCATTTTGCCGAGTCGGTGCATTGTACCGGTTGAACAGTCTAACAGCCCTTGAGAGAGAGAGAGAGAGAGAGAGAGAGAGAGAGAGAGAGAGAAATACTGCCAGTCGGGATGGAACTTCCCCATGCGGTCGGAGCAGCATCAAGACGAGCCGCTCTACTATTCGCAACATCCTGAACGGGATACGTGGCTTCGCCTTGACATCCGTACATACATGTAGGTACGTTTGCTGCTACAGTGTACGAAGGAGGGGGCCATGCTCAAGCAAGCGAGAGCTCCGTATAAACAATACATACTGTAAAACCTGTGATTGTGCCCCCTCCCTTCAATAGTACCCCACCCCCCAAAAATTTAGAATCGGAGTGGGGACTTACGATAGTACCCCACCCTTTATTAGTGCCCCACCCCCTAAACTTTATCCGAAAATTTGAGCTTTAAGGAACAATTTCAGATCAAATCCATAATTTCAAATAATTAACACTTGGCGTTTGTATACTGTCGTCGAATAATCAAATTTATAGTGAAAAATATCCACTAAAGCTGAGTGTTGTAGTTGGATATCCCTAGTGCCCCCCTTTAATAGTGCCCCATGTTAGGAGGGGTACTAATGGAGTACCCCATGGGGCACAATCACAGGTTTTACAGTAAGTACGAAAAATTGCTACCGCCTTTTACCTGTCATAAGGGCTCAGTCAAATGCATCTAGTGTGACGCCGCGCCCAAAACGAAATGTATCGTACTTAATATAATATCGTACTTAAACCAGACTTCACACCAAACAGTCTCACTCGGCACTGCAAGGAACGCAGTGGAGGCGGCGTGGCCGCGAGCACGCTTTGAAGACTGTCGTTTATTAGGCACGTGGTAGGGTGCGTTGGCTCGGTGTGCAGCGAGTTGGAGCGTCTGGGAGCGCGTGTGGGGCTAATGCTGGCGTGCTGTGCTGCGCAGGTTTGAAGAAGAGGAAGGCGGCTGGACGGCGGCTCACCACGCGGCCCGTGCGAGGCGCTGGACATTGCGGCTTGGAAGGTTTACAGTGAGATACGTGAGTGCATTGCGAGCAAGTTTAGAAGTCGGTGCGTTCGTGAATCATGATGTAGAACTATGAATTATCTAAATGAAGTACCTCTTACTCTTGATCTGAGCTGTCTTCATCGGAGCCGCTGGTTGTTTCTCCGGGTGTGCGGATGTCGTCGGCAGAGCTTACGCGGGCTCGACGTGCCGGCATAGTTATCACAACAGAAGCTAGCTGCATCAGGAGGATGTCGATCTCCACCATCATATCAGCCGTTGTGTCTTGAATAGGTCGCGTGTCATTGACAACTCCAATACGCTGGAAGCCTCCGATTATCGTTGCTGTCGTCAGGTTCCGCCAGGCGTCGGTGATCCAGGCTGCAATCATATCACGCGAAGGTGCAGCTAATTCGAAGGCACCCCCACCTTTCTTCCGGGTGCGCCGCCATCGCTGGTGTCTGGGTTGCGGAGCCTCGTCAGCGCTCTCGGGCCCAGATTCTGCTTCTTCTCGGTAAGTTATCATGCTGATAGGACGGCTGGAGATGTCTTGCGTTTGAACCTCATCTTCGTTTTCGTGCTGGTTGTAAGTGCCGCCCTCTTGTTGTAGTTCCTCTTGCACCGGAAGGCCTTGCGCATCAGCAATCACGTCGGGCGAGTGCGAAAGCTCAACACAAAAGCTTGCCGGGGTCCTGTCAACCCGCGTAGACTGCTGGTGTAATGCCGCCTTCAACTTCCTGGCCAGCTCAGCTTGCTGGAGCACTATAGCTTGCCGTCCAGCCTCCGCCTTCTTTGTCGCAGCCGCTCTCCGCGTCACTTCAGCTCGGTGGTGGTTTGCAATTTGCTCGCGCATTTGGGCAACCCAGGCTCGGCGAAGGAAATCCTTCAACGGCTTATTCCAAGCTATATCCGCAGGCTGGCACACGTACGTATATCGGGGCGGGACCTGCATCAACACGACGTTGATGGACTCTGCATACTGGGTGACCGCTTCGGTCCAGTGGCCGGAAAAATCATCCCACAACAACAAAATGCGGTCATCGATATTCTCTCGCCCAGCAAAATGAAATTTCAGAAACTCAATAGATAGTTCCGCGTTCCACCAGCCTTTTGAGTTACCGTAGATGCGGCATCCAGTTGATCGTTGAAGTGGGGCAATCTCGTTCCAGAGCGTCCTACCAAATCCATTGCGAAACTTGGTGTTGGCAATTCGCTCAAGCTCTTTCTGCGAGGGTCGAGTCTTGAATACCAGGAAAGGTGCTCTTTTGTTGCCGACGGCATCCGCCAACAGCATAGCAGTAGCCCGTTCCTTGTCTTTGCCGGCACATTGAACCCAAACCGTCCTCGTGTTGCGCCGGTCAATTGTCCTTCGTGGCAAATACTCAAAACACACAGCTGCATATTGTTAGCGAAAAACGTTATAGTAAAAATAAATAGTAGCAGCTCAATATACCTGTTTGGTCAGCATTATACAGCTCAGAAATACTTTGCTCGACAATTACCTGCCGGACTGAGGCGGTAAATGCTGCGGCAACTTGTGCAGCGTCGTCCGGGGTGGTCTGGCCTTGGCGTGTCCTAGCCCGAATGGAGAGCTTGTAGCGCCGAAGAAAACGTCGAGACCAGGAAGTTGAGGCTCGAAACGAGCCTGGGCGAAGGCCTGCTTCCGCCGCCACTTCAAGGGCTTTTTGGGAAAGCATTCCAGGTGATACTGGAATGCCTTCTCGGCGAGCCGAGTTGATCCACAACACGATCTGCTCTTCCGCTTCGGCTGATAACACAGTACCTTGGCCGCGCTGACGCGACCTCTGCATGCTGCCATTACCTTCCGTGCACATGCGCTCAATGTGAGCGCGCTCCCTGTTCCATCTGCTCACTAATTTCTTTAGCTTTTTCATTTCTGAAGGGTTAGTAACATCACGAAAGACTGCCTTAACGCCAGTAGCAAGTTCACCAGACTTCTTAAAGGCATTTATTGCCTTCAACTTATCCGAATAAGCGTACGCAGTTCGGGCATATAGCCTAGGCCGCCGCCCTTCACCTCCTACTCGAGGGCGAGTCATCGGCGACGCACCAAAGTGTGCACCGAGAACCTGTCGCTGCATGATTCGTACTTAGAAAGTGATTCTACGGTATTTAGAGCCCTTATGACAAACGAAAGTTGTACCTTCCATCATGGAGCTATCTTATTGGCCAAATTACGATAGCCCTTAAGACAAAGCGGCCCCTTATGACAGGTAAAAGGCGGTATTCGACAATCCGCTTCAACTTCCGAACATCTGGGAGCTTGTCAACAATAGCGGCGTCCTCCTATTGGCAACGAAATGCCGTGTTCGTAACGGTTTTCAACTGCCAGCAGCACCGCTAATTCGACTGACTTGTGTCTTGTAACCGATCCCATACGGTGTAGTGGTAAGGGCCGCACATCGGGGACCGGGAGGTTGAGGGTTCGAGTCCCCCAGGGGGCAGGACTTTCAGCCGGGGTAGAGCGGGGTCGATAGTGTAATGAACAGAACCCTACAGCACATCTTGACATGGCTTACACCATCCAAAAAGGGACGGTTACCGAATATCTCTGACTTGTGTCTTGTGCCCTGGAGAATGCGCTCGTCGGTGGCGGACGACGATGCGAACGCAGCGTTGGCAGGCCATATGCAAGGGACCTTCAAGCAGAATGCGGTGGACGTGGCGGCGTTGATGCGCGCGCTCGACGCGGGGCAAGTGGACGTGGCGGTGCATTGGCTGCAGCTTCTGCTAATGGAGAGCGGAGACCGTCACGCGCAGCCGACCAAGCGCAGGAAAACACATAACTATTCACGAACGCGACGGCTGAAGACGCTCCAGAGCGCAGTGCTGCAGATGCTGAGAGATCACGCTCAAGACCAAGAAGAAGACGGTATGACGCTTCGTCCGGGGCTGGCCCAAGCGACCTGCGAGCTGTCGTACTCGCAGCTGCAGATGTTCGCGTTGCAGAGGATGCAGCCATGTAGCACGGCGTACAACGTGGTGCGAGCGCTGCAGTTTAGTGACGTGGCCTTAGATTTGACCGCGTTGGAGAGCGCCTGCCACGCGTTGATGGCCAAGCACGAGGCACTGAGGACATGCTTCGACGTCGACACGAACGCAGGGGGGCAACCGCGACAGATTGTGCGCCCGTTGTCACATTTTCAAGGCGAGCTAAAGGTCTTTGGAGTGATCGAGAGTGAATTGTTAGCCTCTGGATGCATCGAAGACTCGACGAGTGAGGGAGAACTTGCTGCACTTGTGGCGAAAGTGGTGGATGAACCCTTTAGCTTGGCATGCCAAGCTCCAATCCGCGTGTACGCGTTTGTTAGTCCAGATCAGAGCCCGACATCGCCGTGGGTTCTAGCTGTAGTACTGCACCACATCGTGACAGACGCAGCCTCCAGCCAAATCTTCTGGAACGACTTTCATGAACTGTACGACCGATTCCTGCACAGCGATAACGCTTTGGTTTCGACGGCGGAGGCTATTCAGGAGTTGGAAATCCAGGCCTCTAACGGATGTCGAGTGACGTACCGAGACTTCGCAGTGTGGCAGCGCTCTCGAATGCGCTCCGGAATAATGGCACCAGCGCTGCAGTATTGGATGCAGCAGCTGACTGAGGGTGGGTTACCTCCGCTACTTGAGCTTCCGTTTGACTCGGAGGCTTCTGAAGAGCCCAAAGCGCCTGGATTGACTACTACAAAGGGCGACGTTGTAGTATTCAGATCGACCCCTGCGCTGCAGAAGGCCTTGTCTGCACTGTGTCACGCTCAAGGCGCCAGCATGTTCATGGGTCTTCTCGCTCTCTTCTACCTCCTGATCGAGCGCCTGTCCGGACAGCAAGATTTCGTCATCGGCGCCCCCTCTTCAGGTCGTGGACGTGACGAGCTCCAGGACGTTATGGGCTACTTTGTCAACACACTCCCGCTGCGCCTTGGAGTAAAGTGCAGTGAGAATGCGGACTTCACAGACTTCCTGGCCTCTGTGCGTGAGGTGGTGCTCGGAGCCTACAACCACATGGAGATCCCCTTCCACAAGGTCTTGGAGCACTTACGGGCGACAGCTCAGAGTAACCGCGATATGGACGGAGACGCTGAGCGAAGATGGCAGCACCCACTCTTTCAGATCATGTTCTCTTGGGAGAGCAGCGACGACGACGACACTCATCAGCCAACTAACAGCAACAAGTACGTGGAGCTCTCGCTGCCGCATCAGTCGGCGAAGTTCGACCTAATGCTATCGATGCGCTATCGCCATCTCAAGGGGGGAACTACAGCGGACCGCGTACTGGAAGGATCGATGGAGTACCCCACCGCCCGATTTACTCGAGACACTGTCGAGCGATTCACAGGCTACTATCTGACGTTATTAGAGCAGGTCACCAATGCCCCAACGGCGATTGTGCGATCTCCAGCCATTTGCATGCTGTCTGAGTCTGAGAGAAGGCAACTCGTGTCCAAGTGGGGGATGCCCAAGCCTCCCGCTTCATCGTGCGATAAACCGTCGAGTTTCCTGCACGAGTGTTTACTTGCCCAAGTGCAGAAGACGCAGCATAACGCCGCCCTGCACTTTGATGGCACGCAATGGACGTACCGAGACTTGTGGGAGCAGAGTGGACGCGTCACTCGTGCTCTATGTATGCTCGACCTTCCAGGTTGTGCTGCTGAACTGCATATCGGACTGCTACTGGATCGAGGGCTGGAAAACGTAGCAGCTATGGTGGGTACGCTGCGGTTGGAAGGGGTCTTTGTGCCACTGGACCCGGAATTCCCACGTGAGCGTCTGCGTTATATGGCAAGAGATAGCGGGCTTCAAGTGATCATCACACAGCGGAAACACTATGAAGTCGCCAGGTATTTGTCGGCCTCAGTGACTAATGGCTGTGAAGATGCCGACGATCTGTCGCCGTGCGTCCTGTGCTACGAAGACATTGACGCGCTGACTTCGCACTATGGGCACCCACGAGACGACATTCGATTCCAGAGTCGAGACTCGCGAGATCCCCATACAGCCGCCGCATACATCCTCTACACCTCAGGGGTACGTGCGTTTACACGTGCTCAGTAGACCACCCAACTCATCAATGGCTAACCCTCTCTTCTTTACAGTCGACAGGGAAACCGAAGGGAGTCGTGGTTCCCCACGCTGCTCTCATGACTACGCTCTGGTGGACGGTACGGACGTATGAAGTGACTTCCGACGACGTGTTCCTCCAGAGCACATCGACAACACTGGACGGTTCACTGTCCCAGCTCTTCTCCCCTCTGCTGGTCGGAGGGAGCGCTAGGATCACTCGTCCGAAGGGCTTACATGAGCTCCACTACATGCGAAATGTGCTGCTTGGCGCCCCACACATCACCTTCTGCGTGTTTGTACCTTCGTACTTCGCGCTGATCGTGGACTTCTTAAGCGACAAGGGCGACGACTTCCCTACATCCGTCAAACATGTTGTACTAGCGGGCGAGGCGTTCCCCATTGAGCTGGCAAGGCAGTTCTACCGCAAGCACCAAGACAGCACAACTTGCTTAGTCAACGAGTACGGACCGACTGAAGCTTCCATCACGTCTACAGCGTTCCGGCTGCCTCGGGAGCTGGCACTGCAGGGGGCTTCGAGTATCATTGAGGGATTACAGAGCGTTCCGATTGGAAAGCCCATCGACGATCACCCAGTTGTTGTACTAGATGCACAGCGACGGCTTGTACCCGTGAACGTCCCTGGGGAGCTTTACATTGGTGGTGCAGGAGTTGCCAGAGGCTACTGGCACCGTCCAGACCTCACTGCGGAGGCTTTCATTGCTCACGAGGACCTTCAGGAGATCGCGTCGATCGTTTCAAAGCGTGGACGGAGGTGGTACAAGACGGGGGACTTGGTCAAGTGGCTGCCGAGTGGAGATCTCGTCTTCCTTGGACGCACAGACGCTCAAGTGAAGCACCACGGGATGCGGATTGAGCTGCAAGAAGTGCGCAACGTGCTGCTGCGGTATTCGAGTATCAAAGCGGCTGAGGTACTGTCAATTGGTCAGCCGAAATCTCCTGGACACAAACAACGACAAACCTCCTCGAGCACTTTGGTAGCTTTTGTGATGCTTCTCCACTGCGTCAACGACCGATCAACTGGAGAGGAGTATCTTGATAAGCTCCGCGCCTACCTCCGTGATCATCTGCCAGTCCACATGGTGCCTCAGTCCATTCGCGTCGTAAGTAGCTGGCCACGGACACCGAACGGGAAGATCGACCTCCGCGCGCTTGCAGGTTGGGCAAGCACAAGGCCAAGCAATAGCGAACCTTCAAACTGTGGAGGAACTACTTCGAATGGCTCCACAGTCACGGTGCAATTGGCGACGGATATCTTGCGGCAAGTTTGGATCCAAGTTCTCGGCCTCGACCACCTCAACGACGAAGAAAATGACGAAGCTGAGGAGCTCGAGGATCGACTGATGACACGCTCATTCTTTGTGTTGGGCGGTGACTCCCTGGCGGCTATCCGTGCTATTGCTCTGGCTCAAGCGCGAGGGTTGTCGCTGTCTCTCGAGCAATTCTTCCGTACATCATCGCTGCCTGAAATGGCTCGCAGTGCGGCAGCTTCTATGGTGGATTTACGTGGATGGACGTCGCAGACACTGGTGCCGCTCAATTGGCCTACAACAAAGTCGTCGGACGAGATGCCCACGCTGTTCTTGTTCCATGACGCTGACGGCACCGTGTGGAAGTTGCTGGAGCTGGCCAGACAACTGCCATTCGCGGTTATCGGTGTCCAAGCTCCTACAGATTCTGACGCTGTAGCTAACTCCCAACCTTCCAGCGTCGAAGAGCTCGCCTTGATGTACTGGGACATCATCCGCGAGCACCAACCTAAAGGTCCCTACGCCTTGGGGGGATTCTCCTTCGGTTGTCGTGTGGCTCATCAGGTCGCGCGTCTTGCTGTGAGTGAAGGACATGATATCTTGCCTCTGATTCTGCTGGATGGACTCCCCTTCGAGATGCCTTCCGTCCAGCACCAAGTTACCAAAGCTGAAAGGGAAGAGGGTCGGCTGCGAATTGACGAGTACGCGGTCGAAGCCTTTAGCGATGAACTGCTCCGACCTTTGGGGGTTAATTACCGCAGGTTTTGCGCCATGGAGGAGACCTACCAGCCGTACACTGCTGCTCAAGTGGAGGAGGGCCGAAGCTCTGAGCCGCCGATCTGGCTGAGAGCGGACTTGTACATGACAGAGCGCTGGCATGCAGACGTTTCTCAGTATCAAGCTCTGGGGATTGGCATTTCCACCGTCGTCACGCTAGAAAACTGTACGCACCTAAACATGCTTCGCCATCCCACAGTTGAAGTGCTTGCGCGGCATATCCGGCAACGTGCCAGTAGTAGTATGAAATAAACGCAACTAGATGCGCCTACAAATACACTGCAGTGTTCAATTATGCATCACCTCGTGAATGCCTCACAGCTTGATTCTATTACCTGCTTTTTAATATTTTGAAAAATACAGCTTACATTGAATTCGCACTTTTTGAATTTGAGTGTTGACTTTTCAACGTTTAGAAAATAACCTTTTTCACGTTTAGAAAATAATATTTTTTGCATTAAATGCAGCCTGCAGCTAGACAAGTCATGTTGGTCACCTTCAGCTAAGCTTGGTCGATTATGGTGCAAATTGATACGCCTTCAGCGAAGCCATCGACGATCTCATAGTGTACTGGAGCGTGTGTAAGTGTTTGAATGCAGGTTTTGGTAAAGAATGAACGATTAGAATCAACCTTTAGTAAAAACAAATTTTGAATAAATTTTAGGATTTATCGACGGGTACCCGATTCCGGCAGACATTAGCTTAAGAATTACGATTAAGAAAGAGAGACCTGGCTTGGTACCTGGTTTTGGAAATTTACAAGTTTCTTGCCGGGGCCAAGCGCAGTTCTTCGACCTGTGAATTAATCCCCTCCCGCAGCATACCTTACGGTACACTTGCTATCTCAGTATAAGGTATCATTAAAGCTTGACTGGAGTCTGGACCAGCTAATCGGAGCTTACACACCGGACAGTACACGCGATGTTCTCCATCGTGAGAATGAATCGCCGCCAGGGCAATAGTAAGCTACTTGAAAGCTTAGTCGTTCACAAAGAAACCAACTCAACAAACTCGAGAGCCTCTAGAAGCCATTGTAGCCTCATCGAGTCGGATGTGTCTCCTGGACACCTGAGGGATATTCGTCCCGCTGCCATGACAGAGCTCCTCTCTGGACAGTAGAATGAGGCTGCCAGTAAGATTTTCATCAGAACGAAACTACGCTCGGAGCCACTCCCACTTAGCCCCCATGAATCTAATCTGCGAAATCCAGAAAGTTTGTGTTGCGGGTTGACTTACGTAGTCCAGCGAATTTGCAGTAATGTACTATGATAACATCGACGGAATTTTAGCTGAACATTGACGTACGTTTCAGACTGTTTTTATTATACATATTTTTAACTAACAAGCGAGCCATCACGCTCCACACTGGACCGAACGTTGGACAGGTGTCGATGCCGAAGCAAAAATCCGGCTCAGACACATCGCATCCAACACGTTCACAGCCGTCGGGGTATCACCTCATTTTCTGCTTTTCATGACACTTACAGTGAGACCTTCGACTCGTTGGGTAACTTCTCCTTCGTTAGCGGCAGAAAATCTCGGTCATGTTTATTAAGTGCCTCCACTTCTCCGGTATCACACGTCGAATGATGAAGACCACACACTGACAGCGTGGCTAGGTCTCGAGCAAGTCGATACGAGCAGTCACTCAAACACGTCTCCAGATCTGGTACGCTGGTGGAGCCATAAATCTCAATCTTACGGATAGGCCGCACGCGCAAGGCGTCGCTCGCTTTAGACACAACTACATCGAATCTACGATGTCGAGCTCTTCTAGAGCGGGACAAGCCTCCGCGAGTGCACTGAGATCCAGCTTAGCGTGCTCGTTCTTGAGTGAAAGTGTCTTTAGCCGCCAGCGGACCAAAGTCAACAAATCCGTCACCATGGCGCCATCTTCGACCCCATCAAAGCAGGCGTGAGCGACTGAACGCGGTCCGACGGGTATCTCGCAAAGCACGAGGTCAATTGCGCGTCACGTGTAAATATACTCACGCCTTCCTTCAGCATCACTTTACAAATTTCGTATCCAGGGACAACGGCATCAACACCTCCAGGAGAAATTGCGGGGTTATATCGCGCCCGACAACGAGTCGAGCTTGACAGTGTCTTCACCACCAGGTCATGTGAGTGGCAACTGTGCTCCTTTCTGCATTTCGACGACTCCATATTCCGAGAGATACTCAGCTCTCTGGTCATGAATAACGCCAGGGAACTTGTGGTGCAGCGATTTGGCGGTGAACGAGCATCGGGCTGACGGCCAAGCTTCAGTGGCGACCCGAGTCATCGGGACATGTTCAGCGATGTTCGGCGGATGCTGATTGGCCATTATGGACCGGTGACGAAGACTCGTCGACATCCACGCTCGAGATCCAGGACTTCAAGTACGATCCGAACCTACGGCGAACTTTGGTCAGGACCCGCACCTAAGGCGACTCTTCGAGTCATCGGGTAGCCATCCGAGCCGTCGAGAGGGCTCTGAAGAGTCGGGTGGTTACCTGGGAAGATCCAAAACGGACGCGTTTAGACTAGATATTTGTATTGAACCATAGGAAAGAGAAGATAGAACAGATAAGCCCTTTGGGCAACAATGACAGAACAGCTTTTCCTCTCAACCGCACAAGGAAGACGTCCGGGCTATCGGTGAGTTCCCGTAGCATTTGGATAAACCTGTTGGTAGGATTATGACTGTCGGTGGACGTGCCTACTAGTATCGTAGCGTGCGTTTACCCGTGGTCAGGCCAAGAGTAGTAGAGAAGTGGCCGTGAAGGGCGAGTCATCGCCGAGTAGTGGAGGAGCGAGAGCGCACTCCCTTTATCCTTCCCGCCGGAGTATAGCTCCGGCACCCTCGTATCAAACCGTGACTGGCTGGGACCCTTCCTTTCTGAGGGCCTGCGAGGTATATTTGCGTGTGAGAGCGTGCTAGCCTGTGCTCGTGGCTAGTGACGCTGGGTTTCCGTCAGTTGACTAAGCGGAAACACGGTGCACAGAGGAAACATCAACCCGGTGCAAGGGAAAGTTCCTGGGCCTTCAGGTTCTAACCCTAACAAGCTTATTGAGTCTTCGGGCTTAGTGAGTGTTGTTGGTGGGGAAGTGTGCCAATATATATATTAGCGCGTATTCCTACACGACAACTGGTGCCGCGACCCGGGATTGGTGTGACCTTCTGTGTCTCGTGCTACTGCAGGTCAACTGACTTTACGAGCAACAACCGAGAAGAAGAGCGAGAACAAGAACAAGAAGACGAAGATGGCGAAAGGATCTCAATCGGCGGTACCAGCAACTCCGATGAAGTCCGGCGGAACGCGTGGCGACGACTCGACGGCGGCCCTGATCACGCCGCAGCTCGACCCGATTGCTGAGCGTCACGTCAGCTTCGACGAGTCGATGACTGGATCCGACGCCAAGGATGAGGAGATGGATGAAGAATACGACGATTACCTGGAGGAGAAGGCGCCTGCGCCAGCGGTGGTGACACCCGATACTCCGGAAGATGGAGTGATGTCTGCTGGACGCAGTGGTGGCTCGCGCTCTCTGGCACGAAGTCTCGCGAGCGAGTTGGAGGACGACGCGCCCCCCGTCTCGCGCAACCTCGCGGACGAACTGGATGATGTGGATGGCCCTGAGCCAGCGTATGATGACATGGAAGAGTTTGAAGGCAATGCCGACGACTCAAGATCGCCGGTGCTGACGACTCAAGTAACCGAGCAAACCTCGGGCAACCGGCCACCGATGAATGGAGACACCCCGGCGGCCAACAAGGTACTCGGCCGATGCTTTGAGGAAATGCGTGCGAGTGAATGGGGCCGACTCTTCGAGCCGCGCATGATCCGCCAAGCTGTGTGGGCCGATCTGAGCCACGAGTTGGCGCGACCGGTCAATGCGGTCACTGTCGAGCAGGTGGCGAAGGACACGGTGACGTTCCTGAAAGCTTTGGGCCTTCGGCCCACGCTTGCACCGTCGCCGTCGACTCTGGAGAGTTTCCTACCCGCGGAGGCCGGAGCCGAGCTCTGGCAATGGAAGAAGAAGCTGTGTACAGCCTTCGGGGTGACCCCCTTCACCTTGGACCAGACGAAGGCAACTCGCACCAACGAGGGTGGCGCTGATCCAGCGCGCGTCCCGCTCCCGCGAACCCCGAAGAAGACTGAGCGCGGTAACTCGGCCCAGCCAGCGACTGGAGGAGTGTTCAGTACGTCAGGCGGACGATCTCCGTACTTTCAAGACTCCCACATGGTCACTCCACCCGCGACGGCTCGTAATGAACGAGTTGCGCGTGGTGCCGAAGACTCGAAAGTGACCAGGAGCAGTCTACGAAGCGCTGGACGGAGCTCAAGTCGCAAGTCCCGCTATGCCGATGACTCGTCTGATGACGACGGTGACTTCACGGGTGACGGTGGTGCACAGATGGACGAATATCTGCGACAGATCCGGGAAGTGAGCGACGCCGAGACAGTGAACCCGACGCCGAGGCTCGAGGTAGCGATGCATCGACCTCTGGGGCAGATCCCGACGTTCTCGGGCACTCGCAACAAGAGCGAGAACTCGATGCAGTGGCTGCGCGCGTTCGTGTATGAGATGAAAGGTACACACGCGCCGCCCAACGAATGGTGCATGCCCTTCGAGCTCCGCCTGAGAGACGGCGCGGTGCACTGGCACCGACAACTGACCAAGAAGACCAAGCGAACCTGGACTCTGCTGAGCGAAGCCTTCATTCGCTACTACTGCTCCCAGTTCAGCCAGTCAGCGGAAACCCGGTACTACTCGGCCAAGCGCGATGGCAAGGAACACGTATGCGACTACTTGAACCGACTCAACGGCTACGCTCGCAACGCAGGCGTCCAGTTCGAGAACGGCGGTCGCAAAGCGAAGGACCACGTCAAGCGCTTCCTAGAGACCTGTGGCGATCGTAAGCTGGAGAGACGACTTGCTCCTCTGCGGATCAAGGATATCCACGAGCTGGAAGAGATGATCATCGAAATGCTGAAGGTTGAGGAGCGACAGAGTTCACGAGAGTCTTCGGGGTCGCGATCCAAAGTTCGAGAACCGTCTCGCCGACGTGATGACAGGCGTCCCGATGACTCGCGTCGCCGGGATGACCGACGCCGGCAGGACGCACGAGATGGATACCGTCGCGATGACTCACGGAATAGCCTCAGCCGTGGGGATCGGCGCGAACGAGATTATGAGCGCCGTCGCGAAGACTCCAGGAACGTTCCTCGCGTAACCCTGGCAGACGCGTCGGTGGAAGACATAGTCGCGGAACTGCAAGGACGGGACGCCAGGAGCGCCTCTGCAGGGCGCGACATCGCGCAACAGCGGTTCAACGGTGATAGTGACAGCGACGCCGCCAGCAATTACAGCTCCGACGACTCGTGGTGCTCCGACGAGGGCGGACTCGATGGTTACTCGTCGGACGGCAGTGACCACTACGTGGCTGCAGCGAACGAGAGTGAACGACGCGCGGCAGCCGACGGCACGTACGCCAGGTCCGACAACCGGCCTCCTCGACGCGATCAGAGTGGTCGGGAACCCAGCCGGGACAACCGATACCAGAGCCGGGATGGCCGTGACAATCGACGACGCCAGTACGGTCCATGCGCAGCCTGTGGCGGTCTCTCGCACTCCGCCCACTTCTGCAACCGGCGCTGCAAGTTGTGCACGACGCAGGCCGGTGCGAAGTCTTCCAAGAACTCACCAAGCTCGTCCGCAACAAGGTGGACAAGAAGGACCTCACTCCTGAGCTCCAGAACCTCCTCTTCACGGAACATTTAAACTAGGCAGCCCGCCAACTGAAACTGGGTTGGTCCCAATCGGGCTGCCACAGTTAGCCGAGCCTGCAGTCGAAGCGGAGTGCATCTACGCTTTTGTGGGCAAGTGCGAATGGCCGGATGAAGGACGAGGTACATGGGTGAACGCGACGGAATTTGAAAAGGAGAGAGGCAAAAGCCTCGGTGGAGGTGAATTGAGTGAGAAGAATGAAGACGAAGGGATTGGAGACACTGCCGAAGACTGGGTGACAAGTGCAGTGCAGGAAACATCGCGCCGACGACTCGACATTGTGGTCCGGCTCTTACCCGGAGAGCGTATGGGATGGTGGTCGGCGCAGAAATTTGATCGGCGGGTACGGATGAGAACTCTGGTGAACGGAGCTGTCAACGACTCGCGGACGCGGATCTTACTGGTCACTGGAGCGAATGTTAGTGTCATCTCCGAAAGGTACGCCAAGCGGTTGAGACTCAGGGACATCCCCGACCATGGACGGTGTATGGAAGTCCAGGGAATCACCAAGGGCAAGGCGGCGACGACTCGTAGGACGTCGGTGAAGATTACGCTTGGATGGGAACGTGTTTACGTTTTCGAGGTGTGGATTATAGACCACAACGCTGGAGTCGACGTGGTGCTGGGCACCGACTTCATGATCCCAGCTGGTATCCGGCTGGATCTCTTCAATGCGGCTGCCAAGCTCCCGGATGAAGTGATGATCCCGCTGATCAAGACGCAAAATATGGTCGACGAAGCTGAAGGGGTGCACGTCAACGGAGGCCCGGCCGACGTGCTACAAATACCCGGCCGAGAATGGAAGGAGTTCCGGTTGCAACGAAAGCGGCCGTCTCCGATGACTCACGTGCCGTGGATCCGCCGGACGACCAAGCTCATCCCTACGGTGACAACGCGCCACAAGGGGCAACCACTGTGGATCCGCCTAACGAACATCGACACACGGTTCACGATCTGTCCAGCTCACACGACTTTCGTGGTGTGGGTCCCAGTAGGGTCGCTGCCGAAGACTGCAGGCTATGTGCGACTCGACTCTGACAAGTATCGGGAATGGCAAGTCCTCGCCTACGAGGCTGAGCGTGACAAGACGCTGCTCAAGTGGGAAGCCGAGCTTCACGCTCAGTGGTTAGCCAGCCAACCATCGGCAGTGGACCGACCCGAGTACCCTACGCCAACCGGATTGCTCCAACGACCGCCAGAGGACTCTCAGGATGACCTGAGTTCGGAGTCGTCCGACAGCGACGGGGGTGATGGTTCTTACGGCTTGCCAGTGGGCAATGCTCCGGAACCGAGCTCCTTGAGACCGGGCAGAAGCATTCAAGCCGCTCCCGACGACTCGCCAGCCGACCCCCAAGCGGCCGACATTGCCCCTGAACGACCCTCGATAACTCAGTGTCCGACCGCAGCGACAAAGGGTGACACAGACGTGAAACCACATTGTGACCAGACCTACGGAGCGCCGACAACTCATCCGGCCCCTAGCTGCGATGCACACGCTCCCCTCACTGTGTCGGAACATACCTGCATGTCGGTGATGAGCGTAATGGATGTGGAGAAGAATGGGGCAACAAGCAGCAACGCGTGGTCGCCTATGGTGTGTTCCCCGACGACTAATGTGGCGACAAACATCTCGCATACACGGCTCCCGAAGACTCATACGGGGCTCGCGGTCTCTTTCGCGGGGTTCGCTTACCCTGAGAAGTACGGAGGAGACAGCGGTTGTTCGTGGATCGTGTGGCGCCTACCCGAGTGGAAGATAGTGATTGCCGCGAACGCTTACCTCATCAATACGGCGGTCGACACAGCAGAGCGCACTGGTCTGAGCAACGGGGTGCTCGCGGCTTTGGAACATGGCGCCGAGGATTTGATCATTGCTGGAGACTTCAAGCTCAAGATCCGCGAATCACTGGGGATTAGCCTATGCGGTGCAGACCTGTTGATGAGTCCGCTACGGAGTTGCGAGAAGGTCGCAGCACGGATGCAGTCTGCTAAGTATATCCATGTGCCACGAGACTACAACGCCGCTGCGAACTCACTGGCGTCTGAAGCTTTGGAATCTCAAACATCGAAGGTGATTTTGAGCGGCGCCAGGAAGGTCAAGCTCTCTGGACTCAACCAACTCCAAGCTGCGGTCTACCAAATCGATTCAGACGAGATATCGTGGCAGAACGTGGTTCCTGGTGACTCTTTTCGGTCCCAAGATTTTCCCAGCAGTAGTCCGAGGAGCATTGAGCCTACCATGGCCGCGCCGATGACTCAGGCACAAGCCAAGCTCAAGACGAAGCCGCCGATCCAAACCGACAATACAATGGAACCACCGCCGACGACTGGTGAATGCGAGTTCTGTGCAAACAGTGCAGGTCATCCAGAGAACGGACAGGCCAACAGCACACCGAGATCTCGCGTCGACTGGATCAGCCGTATCTGGCCGTACATGGAGCGGGGCAAAGCGGCGGATGGAATCGAGGTCTCTGCGTACCAACCTCTGCGGTCTACAAGCGCCAATGCTGCACATGGACTGTGCCGGAAGAGTGTCGTGGCCGTAAGCAACGCCTAGCACCCGCCCGCGACAACTCAAGCTCACGGTGAACTGCGCCTGGGGCAATGCAGCCCAGGAGTGCAGACGAAAATGACTACTGCAGCTTTGCATTTTACATGGAGACTGAACGCGATCGATATGGATAGTGAATCGAGATACGAATGGACTACAACAAACCCCGACAACTCAAGCGACAGTGCCGGCGAAGCCTCGATGTACTTGGAGTTCGGACAGAGGCGCGCCGACAACTGCCGAAGACTCGAAGCGCCTGAGGCAGGATCTGTGCTGGGTCCGACGCGCTACGGCAAGATGGTGGCTGAGAAGTTTTCCTGAGGGCCGGATCGGCCACAGGAACTTGCTGAAGCCTATGCGCAAGGATCTACCGCAGTCTACGTCCTCACCAAGCTCGTTCAAGTTATCACGCATCATGATGCTGATCATCGTCTGGTTCCTGAATACCAGGTGGTTGTACAGAATCAAGCCGAGCGGTCATGGAGTGTCGAGCCGTTGTCAACGAAGCAGAGTCTGCCGAAAGCGATGATGCCACCGCTGCTCAACTCAACAGAGGTCTTCGAACGGTGGTGAAGGCGGACATGATGCCGGTACGAAACCGAACGAAGTCGGACTCACTATGCAGTGGCCGCCAACCCGGCCCCGACGACTCGGCGTGAACCCGAGTTATGGAACCGGGTAAGCTTACAGCAGCGAGCCACCGGAGGGACATTGCGACGATGCAGACCTACCCAGTCCGGAGCCGGTTCGAACAACCCAGAACGTCGCTAGCAGCGGAAGACGGCCGATGCAGAACGCACCACGACGCTCGCCATCATGTGGTTCGCATAGTGGTGGGGGCAGCTGTGGTGTAGCGATTTGGCGGTGAACGAGCATCGGGCTGACGGCCAAGCTTCAGTGGCGACCCGAGTCATCGGGACATGTTCAGCGATGTTCGGCGGATGCTGATTGGCCATTATGGACCGGTGACGAAGACTCGTCGACACCCACGCTCGAGATCCAGGACTTCAAGTACGATCCGAACCTACGGCGAACTTTGGTCAGGACCCGCACCTAAGGCGACTCTTCGAGTCATCGGGTAGCCATCCGAGCCGTCGAGAGGGCTCTGAAGAGTCGGGTGGTTACCTGGGAAGATCCAAAACGGACGCGTTTAGACTAGATATTTGTATTGAACCATAGGAAAGAGAAGATAGAACAGATAAGCCCTTTGGGCAACAATGACAGAACAGCTTTTCCTCTCAACCGCACAAGGAAGACGTCCGGGCTATCGGTGAGTTCCCGTAGCATTTGGATAAACCTGTTGGTAGGATTATGACTGTCGGTGGACGTGCCTACTAGTATCGTAGCGTGCGTTTACCCGTGGTCAGGCCAAGAGTAGTAGAGAAGTGGCCGTGAAGGGCGAGTCATCGCCGAGTAGTGGAGGAGCGAGAGCGCACTCCCTTTATCCTTCCCGCCGGAGTATAGCTCCGGCACCCTCGTATCAAACCGTGACTGGCTGGGACCCTTCCTTTCTGAGGGCCTGCGAGGTATATTTGCGTGTGAGAGCGTGCTAGCCTGTGCTCGTGGCTAGTGACGCTGGGTTTCCGTCAGTTGACTAAGCGGAAACACGGTGCACAGAGGAAACATCAACCCGGTGCAAGGGAAAGCTCCTGGGCCTTCAGGTTCTAACCCTAACAAGCTTATTGAGTCTTCGGGCTTAGTGAGTGTTGTTGGTGGGGAAGTGTGCCAATATATATATTAGCGCGTGTTCCTACACGACAAACTTGTTCTTCCAACGCGGCTTTGGCGGTATCCAGGGAATCCTTCGTCAAGCAAACGCCCCAGACACCCAGTTTCTCGATTGGGACGCTCCAAGGTCCGCAACAGAGTGCATAGATCGCCCACGACAAGCGGGATCTTGACTGGAGGATTCGGCTCGTGGGAAGTCAAAATTCGTCACCGTCTTGATCATTCCACAGCAGAGCAGCAAATGTACAATCTGATACAGAACTGAATTTCAACGTCAGCTCGCCAAACTCCACATCGCGACCGATTGACGGAAAGCTGCGATGTCCTAGCGTAATCCCACACATTGAGTGACCACAAAGCATCGTACTCAACAGATACATTTTTTATGTCAAGGTTGAGGTTAGATTGAGTTCCTTTATCCTTCCATCGTCAACACCGAGCTCTACTCAACAGATACCTGCACTCCTCGCCGATTCAAGTGTGGCAGCATCATCTTCGTCATTACCATTCTCAGCGATAAATGCTGAATAGCTGCTCGTGCTAGCGCCGCGGTCAATTCAGGTATGCCCGGATGAGTTAGTACCTTAAAGCTCTATGGCATTGTTGAGGAAACTTGCCATTATTGAGCTCAAATTTTGTGCTGACAAGTATACATGTATACTTAAGTAAAGAAGAAGAATATATTTATTTAGTAGTTGCCGGCTCAAGCCGCTACATGTACTGCCTCGTTCGTACGTCGTGCCGGCCGTTTGATCTGGAACATTTTTCACGTTAAACTTCATCAAACCCGTCAACGATAACGGAGCGTTTGATGGGCGTCTTAGCAAACTTGAGGATGAGACTCAAGAGGCTTGAATCAAGACGACCGATTGCCTTCGACTTACCAGCGTTATGCACATCCACGATGCTGATCAATGCCCGCATTGCTTTAGAGTCGCAAACCGTGCGAAGTTTGGGCAAGAGATCCCCATCGAACGCCTTCAGAGCTTGGGCTTCTTTCGTGTCAACCAACGCAGTCTTGATCTCCAACTCGCTGAGGCTTTGTGTCAGCCGATGCGTGGGGTCTGCTAAATACGGCGCCAAGTCCGGCACACCGAATGACCCCATTAGCCACATCTGATAGACTCCCCAGTTCCCCAGAGCCTCGCTGTCGGCAGCGACTGTCACGTTGAAGCCTGCGACGACAACGTCTCTCAGACACGGACACGCTTCAGCCAACAGACTCAGTTCTAGCTGCGCTTGGTTTTCACGAGTGATTGTACTTCTAAGGAGCTCAGTGGTAGTCTTAATGAGCTTGAGCGACTTCAATCCCCAGCCGATCAACGTGAGCAACTTCGTCACCACTGTGTCGTTTTTCACCGAAGCTAGCCACATTGTAAGAAAAGAAGTCCGATGCACGAGGTCCTCGACAAACGGCGTGCCGTCGGACGTAACAAACTTGTCTTTCTCATCGTCCTCCAGCTCTGTAGTGCAGATTCCATAACCAGGAACAACAACCTCCACCCGACCAGATTCATGGGTCGGGTTCTTCACAGCTAGGTAGCGGCCCGGTGCCGAGGTAACCAATTGAGGGCCTTCGTCACGCTTACAATCATTGAGCCAAAGTTTTGCCCCCGCTCGCAAGTAGACAAAGCCGTAGTCCGGCTTCTGACCGAGCTTTGGAACTGACAGAGGCTTGGGATACTTGTTTAGTACTACATCTCTTACTGCCAGCACGTCCGCGTAGGTCAAACGAGCTCGCTGGATTTCTACCGAGTCGACACCAACACTGGAGCTTCCGCAGAACAGGGCATATGCCAACCACGACCATGCAGCTTCGCTCGTAGGCCCCACAGCTGAAAAATTGAGTTCCTTTGCAGTCAAGGACAACTCCGCGATTGCCGAACAGATCGCTGGAACTCCCGGCCCATGTGCCATGCACTTCAATTCCAACTCTTCATATTGAACTGAGCGTGAAACGGGTTGCAAGGCTTGAAGACTCCACGTAGCGCCAGCCACTGGATGATTGCAAAGCAGTGTGCTCAGCTGGAAGCCCACATCCACCGCAATTTTGGGAGTGAGATTCCCCCAGTCGAGGCCTAAAGTGAATTTGGTGGTAGGTGTTTGAGCTAACGCGCGTGTTCTCTCACAAATTGTCCTTTCAGGAATCTCCATGTCCTCGCCTGGTAGTGCCAATACGACCTCAAGGCCACTACCACGCGGGTGTTCCGTTTGTTGTACCATCACGACAGTGTCGCGGAAAGCTCGCATTTGAACAACCGGAGGAACGAAACCATCGAGTAGCTTGCGAAATTGAGTTGAGAAAGGAGTTGGCGAATCCGCCGGCAAAATTGACGCGTGCGTTCCCTCAACTTCAGTGCGTCCAAGGTGTCCGATTCGCCACTTGAGAGCAAACAGACTGTTGTGCTCTTTCACAGATTCTTCGACCCCCATCGCTTCTAATCTGTGCACGGCTGCCTGAAACTCTGGCGAGTTCTCCCGCGGGTCGTCTGGGAATCCAAGCAGCACTCCCCATGATATCGGCGTCTGGGTCGCAGCAGCGTCTTCGCGTGATGGTGTTTCGACGAGGTAGAGGTGCCACTCGGGATAAAACTTTTTTGGCCTTGACCGTAGGGCCGAAAAAAGTCGTGCAACCACGTGTTGAGGTTCAGAAATTCCCGGAACGCAGCATTGTCCACGAACGCCAGCATCGTGAAGAGCTCCATGGCCTCTCGAAGACGTTGCAGCTTGGCTCGGTCGTGTCGACATGTTTCACTCATGGAGAACTTCATGGGGAGATCGTACATCCTCGGCTGCTTCTCGCTTTCGTAAGAGCACTTGAAGCATAACATCACATCCCAATCGAGACCTCTCGGTTTACTTTCCGGCAATAAAAACTCATGCAGAACGGAGAGCCAAGGGTCCAGGAATGCCCACGTCGAGCTCATGGCGAGATCGCAACAGATGAGTTAGTCACACTTGTTCGCCACCCGCCCAAACCAGAAATGAAAAGTAAGGAAGAGGGAGCGTGGATGAATGAGTGATGGACTTAGACAGAAAGCTCCCGAACCCAACCCATCATTGGGCCATCATTTGAATGGCGAGGTCATAAAGCTTCTAAGCGTATGATTGGCCGCGTGACTTGTAATACTGAAGTAGGTCGTATCTACAGTCGATACGCTTTCGGAGCTTCGGCACCTTCGGTCGTACTAGCCTACGAGCCGCAAACTTGAAGTCCATTATGTGCAAAAGATCATCCTTTCGTCTTGTCAATCTTCAGCCAAGTGACAGCAATCGAGGTTTTCTCTTGGACTACTTCAATGAGTGAAACCTGCCCAGTCAGCCTTGCAGTAGCGAAGCTTTTGGCCAAGTCAAGGATTACTTACAGTTTAGAAGGCCAATGTCGCGAGTGCCCTGGATGGGACGGTCAAGCGTTGTGTGGAAGCTAGAACGGTTAGGCAGTAGAACACAGAGCGAGAACAGAGCTAATATGCAAAAGCTATCAACTTGTTCTCTCCAGTGCAGATTCGCGACTGACCCTACTTCCTTACCGCGCACGGAGCCTGACGGCCCGTGCTTCCTTCTTCTTTCGGCTCTCTGTCGGCTCACGTGTCGACTTCAACACGTCACCGGCTCACCTGGCTCTCACCTCACCCCTTCTCCTCTGGCTCACTCACTGCTCACGTCCGAGCCACGCGGTGCACGTGACCTCCGTCCTGCCCTTCGCGTCACTGCTCACCCATCGCTCGCGTCACCGCTTCCATCGCTGCCGTGGCCGCCAGCTAACCGGCGCGTCGCCAGTCGGCGCCTCCCCGAAATGGATGACTGCCCGCTCCCACATCGTCAACCAGCTGACCCTCCCAAAGTAGATCGCGGGTCGAACGGTCGTCCACGGGGTAGGAACGGTGGTGACCGTTCCTACTCGGGACATCCTCCCCGACTGAAACTCGACGTCCTCGTCGAGCAGCTTCCAACTTGGCTTCGTGCATCTTGGCCCGCAGCTCTCGCTGTTCGGCGCGCAACCCAGTGAGCGTCCTCACGGGTTTCTTCTCGCCTACGCAGCCGTCCGCACGCTAGAACGCTTCGCTCAAGCGCTCAGCCTGCTCTAGCTCCTCCAAGTCCTTCTTCCACGCCGCGTAGTGGTCTTCCGCCATCTTCAAGGGCGACCGCCCTCCCGAAGTCGCCTCATGCCACTTCAGCAGGTGGCTAGCCACGCAGACCACCACCACATAGCAACTTCCCCACGCCACCGTTTCGTCCGGCACCAGTCCTTCGCCGGCGACCAGACCCCCGTCGGCTAGCGCGTAGTTCAGCGACAACAACAGCACGGCGACGCCCACCGTTCCTTGGCACACTTTCTCCACGAAGTCGTACACGTACACGACCGTATAGAAGACGGCGTACATCAGGAGCGACGAGAACGCCCAGAACCCACGGCCCACGCAGCCAGCACGGTCAAGCGACCGCTGACACTCGGCTTTGGAGCCCGTCCAGTACTTGACCGTTGACTTGTAGCTCAGCTCCAAAACGTCGGGTAGGAACACGCACCACAACGCGTGATAGGCTTCTAGCCACTTGTGCATCAGCCGGCCCAGGCCCTCCGTGTGTTCACCACGAGCCTCCAACACGATCATAGGCGTAGCCCAGATAGCCTCGAACGCTTTCCATGTTTGTTCCGCTACCGGTCGGCCTTGCACGGCTAGACCGTTCACGAAACGACGATAGCGCCTCAGACACACTCGCGCCAGCACGGACCATTTGTAGACGAGGGCGAAGACGGCGCCGATCAGTCGACCAGCAATGCTCCACAGCGGCCTCGTCACCACTCCGCCAACTGCCCCAATCGCCAACAAAACGGTCACCCACCAGTACTTGCACAACGCCCCGAGCACCACTCGCCCCAAGAGCAACGAGCTCCAGAAGCCCCACTCGATCACCGCCATCGCTGTCTTCATCTCCACCGTGCAAAAGACAAAATGCCAGCCGTAGGATAGCCCGAGTTCGCCGTTCCTGCGCGCTAGCGAGGTCTGCAGCCATCGCCCCGGCAGACTCGGTCGACTCCGCAACCCACCGTTACTTTTCATCAATTCTCCATGGTAGACGCGACCGTGTCGCTCGCCAACCGCACCTCTCCTTTTCTTTGAAAGGCAATCACAGACCTTCAACTTCCAACGGTCGGGTCATAGTCCATCAGTGGTCCACGCCCATTGGCTTCTTGTCCTCATTTCAGCTTTCGCCGAGACAGGCACAAGACGCTCAAGACCCTCGCCACCATGGCCAAGTCTCGTGAAGAGAACAAGGCCGCGATCATCCGACGGTTGCGCACGCGCTTGGAGCGCAAGACGCGCGGTGCCAACGCCGAGGCCAACGCGCAGCTGCGGGCTCAAATCGACTTCTTCGCCAGACTCTGCGCCGCCCTCTACGTCAACAGCGACTCGCTGGGCGCCACGGCACTCGACGACCTGGCCGTAGCTGTGCTGGCCGACGACGCAGCCTTCCCAGCCGAGCTCGGGCGCGTGTTGGTGCTGCTACCCGCCCCCGATTCGATGGACCCGGAGTCCCCGCCCGCCCACGACCTCTTCGCCGCTCAAGATGCCCCAGCTCCAGCCGTCAAGCGGCCGGCAGCTCAGAGCGCCGACCCTCCGAAGGGACCAGCCGCCAAGAAGCAGCGCAAGAACGCGCGCACGTCGAGGTACTCGCTGGACCTGCCCGAGACCTGCCCCCGCGACATCCGGCGCGACGTCGAGAAGCTCGTCGAGGCGGCAGCCAAGCAGGGCAAGACTCCGCCGCGCATCGCGTACCCGTGGGCCGGACAGCGCGCCTGGTACGACCCGGAAGAGTTTCCGGAGCTTCATCTGGTGCACTGGCGCTACTACATGCGCCACCGTGCCACGTTCTTCGACTGTGCGTTGTATGCGCCAACGGACAACTCGGACGCTCGCCGCCGCGACAAGCTCAACGCGAACCAAGGTCGCCTCGTGCTGGTGAGCGGGAACGTCTGCCTCTTCGGCTGGTACGGCTTCCTCGACCGCTTCGAGAACACCGTCCACGATAATCTCATGTGGCTCGGAGGCAAGGCCGCCAAGCGTTCAGCGTCGGCCAAGGGCAAGACCGGTTCGGCGACGGACCTCGTTACGCTGTGGCGCCACGACCGTCCCCGTTACGACCGTTTGATGACCCGCATCTTGGACCCGTGCCGCGTCGATGAAGACGGGTACCAGAGCATCCGGGAGCTGCTGGAGCAGACGGAGGCTTTGGACCCGACTCGCCCCGTGCACCTTCGGCTTAGCGACGAAGCGCTGGCCCGCATCGCTCTCGACGCAGGCCGCACACCGCCCAACCCAGCTTGGATCGGCAACAAGAGCAGCGGCATCTGGAAGACACTGCTGACGAACAGTCGGATCCGGGCACTCCAGGTCAAGATCGCCAAGCAGCTCAAGGACGGCTCGTACCGGGTCGCCATGGACTTGAAGCCGTTCCAGAGCAAGGAGCAAGGCGAGGACGACTCGGACTATGTCGACGACGACGACGAGCCCACCGCGCAGCCGCCGACCCCGTCCGTCGACGAAGAGCTCGAAGAGGTCGAAGAGGACGATACCGAGGAGAAGCCGCCCGCACAGAGCCCCGCGCAGGACGACGACCTCGACGACCATGACCAAGGCGACGCCGACCAAGAGAATCAAGTCGAAGACGACGAAGGCGGCCGCAGTCCGGACACCCCCGACGCCCTCAGCGACGACAAGACGGGCAGCCCCGGCGACGACAAGAAGAGCAGCTCCGGCGACGACAAGGGCGACTCGTCGGCCAAGGGCAACTCCAGGACGAAGAGCTCCGACTCTTCGAGCTCCAAGTAGTTCTCCGTGAATTAGGGACGCTCCTGATCGTTCATTCTTTCCGTATTACTCCATGTGTCCCTCCAATTAATTTCAATAACAACACGTAAACCGTTTTCCACTCGTTCCGTTCTTGAGTCTTGTAGTCTGACCGTTCGTAACATCGCACCACGACCGTCTTCTCCAAGACTCGAACACTCCCACCGTCGACCTTGCTACGCCATTAGCAGGTCGTCATCCTCCACTTCTTCATTGGCGTCGGCCAGCCGCGAGCTTCGACGCAACTCGGGCAGCCTCAACTTCTTCCTCCGGGCTTGTTCAAACGCCGTCACCAGGGCCTCATATTCAGGCATCAGCTCAGCCCGAGGCACCCAAAACGTCTCATAATCTTCAAGCAACACCAGGTATTCCACTGAACGGTCCACCGTCCGCTTCCCACACACAGCCAATACCGGCGAATCGACCCCCGTGAGAACCGTGTCTCCCCTGCCGACAGTCAGCCTCTCCGTGAAGCACGACGCCGGGAGATCGGACTCCTCCAGGGGCCCTTCTTCTGCGTCTCCTTCACCGTTCTCGACACCGTCTGGCACGTCATCCATGTACGGCCGAGTCCATTTACCACGAAATTTCTTCAAACGGTTCACATTGACCGTTACCACCTTGTCCGGATGCGACGGGATGTCAATCCGATATGCATTATCGCCCACTTTCGCCACAACTCGGTAGGGTCCATGCCACGAGAACGCCAACTTCTTCGTCCGTGCCTCTCCTCGTTTCTTCCTGAACAATTGGTACACCCACACCGGGTCTCCAACCTCGTACTCCACGGCTACACGGTCGCCCAACCGTTTTTCATGGCGCTCTTGAGCCTTCACCAGTTGCCGTTCGACCAGGTGACGAGAGTCCCGCAGCGACCGGTACAGCTCCCGTCGATACAGAGCCACCTCATTGCTCTTCCACTTCTTCCCTCGGTTGAGGAACGCGACGTCCAGCGGTAGCGTAGCATCACGCCCGTAGAGAGAGAAGAACGGAGTGTCGCCCAACGCCTCGTGATAAGACGTACGGTAGGCAAACAACACCCGCGGCAAATACAGATCCCAGTCCGTTTGCGCTTCACTTACGTGCATCTTGAGCATTCCCATGAGCGTTCCGTTGAACCGTTCCACGAGACCTTGAGTCTGCGGATGATAAGCAGAACCGAACAGCTTCTTGATCCCCAGCGTTTGATAGAACGACCTAGCGATTTCCGACGTGAAATTCCGACCGTTGTCACTCAACAACCGTGAAGGCACACCGTGCCGGGACACCACACCGTTCACCATGACGTCCACGAACGTGACAGAGTCCAATCGGCGGACTGCGAAGGCCTCAGCCCACCTCGTGAAGTAATCTACGAACACGAGGATGTACTTGTTGCCCCTCTCAGTTTCAGGTAACGGTCCGACAGCATCGACCACTAGCAGAGAGAACGGTCCCGTGAGATCGGCTACCGGCATCCGCTGCATCTGCCCCGCCTGCCACGGTCGCGAGCCCTTCCCACTACCACAACGGTTGCACTCTCGGACGTACTCCGTGACATCCTTACGCCATCCGGGCCAGAACGCATGCCTTCTCACCTTCTCCAGAGTCTTCGTCAATCCCAGGTGAGAGGACAGAACGTCGGAGTGACAGTAGTGTAGCACGGTCTCCACATACGGTAACGGAACTACCGGAACGGTCAAGGACCGTGCAGGCCCGACCCGAGCTGGCAGATTCACACGCCGCATCAACAAACCGTTCCGCACTTCATATCTACGCGCCATCTTGACCACTGTTGCTCGCAGGAAGGGGTCGAGAGGCAAGGCACCGTCCAGCAGGAAAGCCACCAGCGCCTTGATCCACGGCACCTCTTGCTGAGCTTCGACGAACTGCTCAGAGTCGAGTCCGAACTGATCCACCGGGGATATTGGCACGTCCATTTGCGGGCCGCCGCCAACGTCCTCGATCGGACGGTCAGGTCCTTCATCATCTACATGTCCATCGGCCCGCTCGCCAGCGACACCCTCACCGTTCGCAAGCTCACCGTTAGCATCCGGTCGCTCCCCGACTGAAGCCGGAAGCCCGTCATCGACCGGGCCTTCAGGATTCAGGAGGTCGCTCATCGTCAGAGCCGCAACCGTCTCCGTCGGCAACCGCGACAGACCATCAACATGACCCAACGAAGTTCCAGGCTTGTGATGAACTTTGAACTGGAGATTCGAGAGCTCCATCGCCCACCGTGCAAGCTTAGCGTTCGTCGTACGGTTACCGGGGCTGAACACCCATGTCAGCGCCTGGTGGTCCGTGTACAAATCGAACTCGCGCTTGTCCAGGTAGCAGCGGAACTTCCTCGTAGCCCAGACAACACCCCAACACTCTATCTCCGAGATTCCATCCTGGTTGTTGATCCAATTCTTCTGCGATCCAGTCAACAGCTTACTAGCGTAGGCCACCACACGGTCGCGACCGTTCACTTCCTGCATCAAGCAAGCGCCAACAGCGTACCGTGACGAGTCCACGTACAACTTGAACCGTTTCTTGCCGTCAGGATAGACCAGTATCGGCGGCTTCAAGAGCGCACGCTTCAACTGTCTAAACGCAGCCTCACAGTCCTCGCTCCACACGAACGGTGCGTCCTTCACTTTCAACCGTTCCAGGGGCGCAGAGATCGACGCATACCCCGGGATGTAACGACGGAAGTAGCTCGTCAGACCCAGAAAAGAACGGATCCCATGCACGTCCTCCGGACGCTTCACGTTCATCACAGCCTTCACCTTCTCAGGATTAGGCAGGATCCCAGTAGGAGTCACGATGTGTCCCAGGAACGCAACTTGGCTGCGCCCCCAGTGACACTTCTTCATCTTAAGCTTGAATCCAGCCTGCTGGAACCGTGTCAGCACTTGGCGCACGCGAACCAGATGCGCAGGAAAGTCCTTACTGAAAATGACGCAGTCATCGAGGTAAACCAAACAGATTCGCCACTTGAGGTCCACCAAAACGGTCTCCATCAACCGTTCGAAGGCTGGAACCGCATTGCAAAGGCCAAACGGCATTACTAACCATTCGTACAGGCCGTACTTGCACGTGAAAGCGGTCTTGGACACGCTGTCCGGGTGCATCGGCACGTTCCAGTATCCAGAAGCGATATCAATCGTCGAAAACAGTTGAGCGTCGCCCAGCACGTCTAGAATGTCATCAATCAGCGGCATGGGGTAACAGTCCTTCACCGTTACCGCGTTCAGCTTACGGTAGTCGATGCAGAACCGGATCCCACCGTCCGGTTTCCGAATCATCAGGACCGGGCTCGCCCACGGACTGTTCGAGGGTCGAATCAGGTTCAGCTCCAAGTACTGCTGGATCTCCTCCGCCTCCATAACCTCACCTTCAGCCAACGAGACACGGTACGGTTGCTGCTTAATTGGAGCACTGTCACCGGTGTCAATCTCAAACTGTAACAGGTCCGTCCGTCCGGGCTTCTTCGAAGAGTCCACAAAAATACTAGCAAAACCGTTCAGCTCCGCTTGGAACAGTTCCTGCTGTTCCGGCGACAACTTGGACTCAGAAAAATCGGCCTTCATAGCTTCCGCTTTGTCGGGAGGGATGTCCGGCTTCGTAGCCTTCACCTTCTCACCGACATCCACTTCACGCGCCTCAGACACGGACGCTGCACGCTCCCCCGGGGATTCGCCACTTTCGGCGGGCACCGTTCTCTTCGAGCCAACCGTTCGGGGCTCCTCTGCCTCCGGATCGACCGTTGGCGGCTCGAAAGCCGACTCCGGTATCACAGAAGTGCACGCAATGACCGTTCCTTTCCTGATCCAGTACTCATCCGTCGACGCATTGCAGACCTCGACGATGACCTGGCCCTCTTCGACCGTGCACAGCGACCGAGCCACACACAGCGTAGGTGGCAGACCCAGAGATCCTTCGACCAGAACGGTCGCCTTGTCGACGACCGCACCGACAACCCGAGTCATCACGAGGGCTTGGCCACGGGGCGGCACCCGTACCGACGTCGCCATCGTCGTCATGTACGACTCCTGCACCATGGTGAAGCCTAGCGCCAATACCTCGCCCGTACTCTTCAGAGTCAATGTCCGTTCCGGGACGTCGATCACCGCACCGAACGCTCCTAGGGCATCGACACCCAGGATCGCATCGACGTGGAGACGGTCGGCGACCAACAAGCTCATCGAGACTTCGACCGTTCCGAGACGGAGAGAGAGAGTAATCCAACCACGAATCCGCAGCTTGTGCCCTGAGGAACTCCTTACCAGGCCTTCGTACGGTTCTAGCGGCTCGGACGACCGTCCTAAACGCTTCAGCACGCACCGATCCACGAGACTTAGAGTAGCGCCCGTATCTGCTAGCATTTGAGACGGTAGGCAGTCAATATAACCGCTCGAGAGAGCCTCAAAGTTGCCAACAGCACACACCACCCGCCGTCCGTCTTCGACAACGCGATGCACATCGCACTCATCTCCCTCGTCGTCACCTAGCCCGAATCCGTTAGGCAAGTTGACCGAGACCACCTCCACGAGACCGGTCCTTGGCAACGGTGTCCGAGCAGGACGCTCGCACCGTACCACCTCCACGTAATGAGAAATGTCCTCTTCACGCTCAGGGTAGAACTCCACATCTCCCAGGACCTCAGCATACGGCTTGTACAACGACGAAAAGTCAAAGCAGCCCTTCTTCCCTGACTGACGGCGACGTCGACGCCGGGCACTCGGCGCCCTCGACCGTCCCGTACGGTCCCCCAGCTTCGTCCACACTCGCTCAGCGTTCTCTTCGAAATACGACTGGATCCACGGTTCCAACCGTTCCCAGCAATCTCCCTTCAAGCCATACAACTCCGCAACACCTTCGACGTGCTCGCGTAGCCGTCCCCAATCAGGATCAGGCACCTTGTCACGAAGAGGGGGAACATCCACCGTTCCTCCGTCACCGTTCAGAACTTCCGCCGGACCGTTGCTTCGATCTTCGTAGCCTTTCGCTTCCTTCAGCATTCGGAACACCGCCTGACGCGCGATCGCTCTCTTGATCTTCGGATCAACGCGCCGCACTCCACTTAGAGCAGAAACCCCTCCTTCCACCGTGACCGTTCCTCCCGGATCATCAGGGGGGCGCAAGACGTTCTCACACACGAAAGACTCGACGACCGTGTTAACCACGCCTGCGACCGTTTCACCTTCAGAGCTCGACCGTTCGGAGGAGGCATCGGAGCTACAGGAGTCGTCGCCGACGCCCGACTGCTTCGAGGTCTTCCCTACCAGTCCACGGGACGCAGCTTCCTCGCCATAGACGACGCTCGCCACCGGAGTCCGGAAGTCTCGATTCGCACGCTTGGCTTCCTCCGACTTCTCCAGCATGTCTCCGTACCAATCCTGCCAGTACTCAGGCGTTCCAAAGGAGTCGGAGGCGGCTTGGCGCGTCCGTTCCAAGACCTCCAGAGAGATACCTAGGAAGCGAGCCAGCTCCTCCGTGGACGGTTCTGCCAGGGCTTCAGCGTTCTGCTTGACACGCTTCAGCAACTCGACCTCGTCCAGCGGATACAACCGGTCCTCAAGCTCCTTGTCGTACTCCTCCGGCTCGGCGGCGACATCCGTTCCGGCAAGAACGGACGTCTCCTGCCCGGGCTCACAATCTTCCATAGCGTCCAGCTCTTCGTCCGTAAACAAACGGTCGTGCCCCGAGGCATCCTTGTCCTCGACCGTGTCAGTCTCAACCGTCTTGGCCTCGACCGGACCGTTCGCCTCCTTGCTCTCGGCAGGAACGGTCTCCTCCTCCGTCCACGCCGCGAACAGGCAGTCCGACACGTCGAACTCTTCGTCTTCCCACTCGTCCAAGGGCGCCTTCACCTCATCCGGCGTCGTCACAATCTCCATAACACTGCGTTCACCGCTCCTTTCCGTCGGAGACTCCACCACCGTGCAGTTCACGGGGTTTCCCGCGACCTCGTCCTCTTCACCGTTTTCAACCACCTCGTCAATCGCGTCGACCGTGTTCGCAGCGACCAGCTCCTCGCGAACCACCTCGACCTCGCCCTCTTCGACTTCAGCTTTCAAACCCTCGCCTTCTTCATCCGTCCCGACCACTCGAAACCCGACTTTCTTTTTCTTGTTTTTCTTTCCACCACACGAAGCCACGCACGGGGCCGACACCGTTCCGCTCTGCCCCTCAGACGAATCCACGCAAATATCAACGGTGGTCACCGTTCCGCATTCACTTCCACGGTCCCGGTCGCCACCCTCCGAGCCATTTACTAGACAAGAGGAAGGAGTGACTCTCTCCTCCCCTTCCTCCCGCCCCCGTCATTGGTTCGAAGCGGTCGGTGTGGACCCGGCCAGCAGGCCCTGGGCGACACCACGGAGCGCCTCAATGCTCGGACACGAGTCGACATAGTGACCGTCTTGCTTGCAGAATCCACACATCGGCGCGTCACGCCCGCCGTTCCGACTGACTGTTCCAGCGCCGCGATGATTGTTGCTAGGTCCCGCTTCACACTCCACCGCGATGTGACCGTGAACACCACAGTTATGGCACGACATGGACTGGCGGCGGCAGGTCTCTCGAGAGTGACCCACATAGCCACACCGTCCGCACACCGGGGTTCCTTCTTGCGTCCGACTGTCAGCTCCCATACGGATTCCTCGGACCGGTCGACCATTTCCTCGAGGTCCCGGACCGTTCATTCCAGCGCCAGGACTCGAAGTGGTAGCCGACACGTTGGGCACGCGGTTCCGCGGCGAGCGAGGAGGCTGCCAGCGGTTCTGCATCATCTGTTGCTGCCACTGCTGTTGCTGAGTCATGAACGTCGTCATCTTCTCTGCGAGCACGCCCACAGCCGCCATCGGATCGTTCGCGGGCGAGGTCTCGCTCCCGCTCGACTTCTTCCTCTCGTCCGAGAATTCGTCGTCCTCTTCAATGGGACGCGACATCTCCTTGGCCAATAGCCATTCGCAGGCCTCCGGGATGTCTCGTGCAGGTCCCGAGTCGAGACACGCCAATATGCGCTTGTTTCTGAGTCCGCGACGGAACAACTGATATCGCATCTTCCTGTTCGGATAGTCCAACGAGTCACAAAGATCCGTCACACGGTCACCCCACTCCTCAACGGATTCGCCACGCTCGCGGTGGGCGGACTGCAACCGTTCCCAAAGCTGGTCAGCCGTTCGACTGAGGAACAGGTTGTGAAACCTGACCTTCAGTGTCGCGAACGTCTTGATGGTAGAATTGTTCCACCACCGTTCAGCTTCGCTGCCCTTGACCCGTTGACGGAACACCAACAGCCGAGACTGGTCCGGGAGGTGGCTGGTGTGGGCTTCGAACAGCTCCCAGAAGTCACGCGCCTTGTCCATGCTGGCCGTGTCCGAGTAGAACGCAGGTAGGACCTTGATCGCATTCGAGACCATAGACGACAAGTCACGGTCGCTCCGGACGGTCGGGACGTTCAAGGGGGCTTAATAGCCACCGTTCCGAGCTTGAGTGGGCACCGGACGTCCGTTCGCCGAGGCATTCACAGTCGCTCCGACAGGTGCTTTCATGCGCACGACTGTCTTCACAGGCCCCGCCGGTTGGGTCTTCGCCGGTCGCAGAGGTGGAGACTTCGCCGTCGGCTCCACCTTCATCTTTCGTTCCATCTTCACTGTGGGCTTCGGCACCGTTCCCCAGCCACCGTAGCCTCCTTGCTGGGCACCGACGCTCCAGCCAAACACAGGACCTCCAGGCAAACGCTTCTCCGTCCCCGTGTACACAGGGATGAAGCCACTTGGAGTCCTCTGCACATCTTCAGGTTCCTCTGCACTTCTTCAGGTTCCTCTTTCACGTAGTCCGCGTAGTAGGACGGTTCGTACTCAGCGAGTTCACGGTAGCCGTAGTCCTCCGCTGACCAGTACTGTTCATCGGCGTCCTCACCGTCCTCTTCGACCGTTCGCACAGCCTCGAGGCCCGGCGTCGGAGCCATCATCGTCTCGAGCTCTTGTCCTGCTTGAGCTCCGACCGCATCACCGTGTTCCTCAGCGGTCTTGTGTTCATCATCGTCTTCATCGGCCCATAGAGCCTCCATCGTTTCTTGGCGAAGCGAGTCACGGCCAGCAGCCGTCGCTACTTGCGCCGACGCGTCCGTCTCGCCTGCGTCTCCGGACGACCGTGGGCGCCGCTGTCCCAG
The DNA here is from genome assembly GCA_016169955.1 of Phytophthora vignae f. sp. vignae. Taxonomy (NCBI): domain Eukaryota; phylum Oomycota; class Peronosporomycetes; order Peronosporales; family Peronosporaceae; genus Phytophthora; species Phytophthora vignae. Next base: position 745,635 of record JABJUM010000024.1, on the reverse strand, counting down.
TAGAGCCGACGTGGTCCCACCGAGTTGCAGCCGCCGCAACCGTTCCGCTTCCAGCCGTGCCACCTCGTCCTGCACGGTCCTCTGCTCTCCACCCTCTCCTCGATCTCCAATAACCGTCATCTTCTTTGGAAAGTCTTCCTCACTCGACCTTCAGCACGCGATCTTCTTCACTCGAACGCGCGAAACAAACTCCAATCTCCAATCTCCAAACTCCAAACTTCCAGACTTCCAACTACTTCAGGCTCCGAGCGAGCCGACCAGAATTACCGGCGGAACCGAGCGTTCCGTTCACCGTTGACTTGACCTTGACCTTGACCTTGTAGGGCTCCGAGCGAGCCGACCGTTCACTTCTTGACCTTGACCAGTTGCGGCACTTCGCGTACCGTTCACCAACTCCACTGCGGCGCCGAGCGCACCGTTCACACGACACAATTCCAGATCCAGACCGTTCACGCGTCCGGGGCGAAGACTGGGACTCCAGGCAGACTCCCGAAGACCAGGCGAGGCTCCACCGACGCGAGGACTTGACCCGTACTGCCGTCGCTCAGGCTTCACAACGAAGACCGTACCCTGCTTCTCCACCACGTGTCGCGAGTGCCCTGGATGGGACGGTCAAGCGTTGTGTGGAAGCTAGAACGGTTAGGCAGTAGAACACAGAGCGAGAACAGAGCTAATATGCAAAAGCTATCAACTTGTTCTCTCCAGTGCAGATTCGCGACTGACCCTACTTCCTTACCGCGCACGGAGCCTGACGGCCCGTGCTTCCTTCTTCTTTCGGCTCTCTGTCGGCTCACGTGTCGACTTCAACACGTCACCGGCTCACCTGGCTCTCACCTCACCCCTTCTCCTCTGGCTCACCTCACTGCTCACGTCCGAGCCACGCGGTGCACGTGACCTCCGTCCTGCCCTTCGCGTCACTGCTCACCCATCGCTCGCGTCACCGCTTCCATCGCTGCCGTGGCCGCCAGCTAACCGGCGCGTCGCCAGTCGGCGCCTCCCCGAAATGGATGACTGCCCGCTCCCACATCGTCAACCAGCTGACCCTCCCAAAGTAGATCGCGGGTCGAACGGTCGTCCACGGGGTAGGAACGGTGGTGACCGTTCCTACTCGGGACACCAACTTCCCTCTCTCCTCTTGTCAATGTGGTGCATGTAACTTGCACATACATCAGGGCCGCCGAAAATAGCATGGCCATAAAAATAATGACCATAAATAAGTATGGATAATGTATGTTGGCCGTTTTCGGTCCTAGCAATAATTGTAATTGGGCAAATTATCAGAAACAAATCTTCAAATTTAGAGAGACCAATACAAACTTCAAGTAATACAGGATCATGATATTTCAACATTATTTATGAGACACATTTTCTGCATGACATTATTTATGTTCTCTTCTTTCTGGCAGGCCTACCATTATTTATGAGCCAGCTTGGCTTTCATAAATAAAAATGCCATAATCGGCGGCCCTGTCATACATGTAGCCCAAAATACTAAACTGCATCGAGAAAGACAAATTACGCTCTTCATGAAAAAGTAGTTGGGCTTTGGTTAACTTCCGCCGAATAAGAGAGTATTTTGATATTATGAAATATTTACTAAGCGTATTTTATACTAGTAGTATAGTGCGGTCGTTGACTTGTATTAGCTCCCCAATGTATTACCGACCGCCGCTCCGCAGTCTAAGGATGAGGTCCCGCATACTCTCGTCCACATCGTGAAGCGACTTCGGTGTACTGGTTTCACTTGTGACGACACTAACCATCGCAGTCTTCGACACGGACTCGCCACCACGAGTGCAGTATCATAGGCAGAAACGACAACCTTGGGCTCGAATTGAATGATGGTTGGCTCCCGTTGACACGACCAAGTACTGAATTAAAGCTAATACAGTACTAAGTAAACTGGGATTAGTGAAGTACTCTGGCTTTCACGTGGGAACGAAGCACCACATGGGAACGTAGCACGCGTCCAGCACCGCGTTCATTCTCCAATTTACTCGCGCGTGCTGATAATGCAGAGCTCCAAGTTCCTCTTCGTCTGCGTAGGTTTGCTCGCCGCTGCCGTCTCTGGCGCTGTCATCTCGGAGGTGGCGACCTGCTATACGAGCTTGCAGCACGACGTGGAGTTCAGCGGCGCGGAGGTCGGCCGCGTCCCCAGCTCCTCCGCCAACGGGTGCTGCTCCATCTGCGCCCAGGTGAACGGCTGCAATGCCTTCACCTGGACCGACTACAAACGCGGCACGTGCTGGCTCAAGAGCGGCGAAGGAACGTCGAAGTCGACCCTCGGTGCCACCTCGGGAATCGTCCAGGCATAACCTCTTCCAGAGTCCGGAAATCAATGTCGACTAGTTCAGGCAGTACAAATGTTGTTAGTAAAGGCGGTATTGAAGAGCATTAATACCAAGGAAACGGCGAAGTCGAACCCCCAGCACCTTATCGAAAGGTTATCCATACGTACGTAGGAGAGAAACCTTCGCTATTCATTAGAAATGTCAACAACATCGGAGCAAAGTGGCTTGGATTCGAATCTACACTTGGTCGTGTGTCCAGCATTTCGTTCGCAGAGAGGATGTTCCCTTAAAACTGATCAAATTTTCGATGATCCCGCCCTCTTTGGTGTAGTTGAGGTGTCGACATCAGGAAAGGCACAACTCCAAAAAGCTGGACAGTCGACCGTTGATCCGGAGTTGAGCAAAAATGAAGATGAGGCTCAGAATGTAGACATCCAGGCAATTAATCTGCTTCATGGCATTGCTCGCGCTCGCGACGACACTGAATAACGCAGCCTTCGAACTCTTGGGAAGCTTTTCCTTGATCACAGGCAGGAACGCACCGTTAAAGCAATGAGGTCCCTCACTTCCTCCTCATCATATACGCACCTATACGATATCACTTCAAGTGTGACGAGTTCTCGAGCCATTGGTAGCGTGGGGTTCCTTAAACATCCTGTCAAGTCCGACAAGATATCCGATACCCGAATGTTGCGGCAATTCTATTTTCTTGATGGGCCAGCGACGTAGGGACTCGTCATGGGCAGACAGACACCACCACGCCAAACTTTGTTATGAACAACTTCCGAAGCTCTGGACACGCAGAAGACAGTGCGCACAGGTCGATGTGAACCCCAGGCGCGAAGCCGTTCCCCACACCACCATACAGTGATAACGAACGAAGACCGCCGGTGACTAGCGACAGTAACTCCATCAACACCGCAGGGGTCTCGAACGTGCCAGCGTTTATTGTCAGCGATCTTCTCTCGGAAGACCGGCTTGTCAGGATCGGGGATGAATTTGAGTCCTTCTCCAAGTTTTGCTCTGCAAAAACCGTATCCAGGGACGACAACATTCACCCACGATACACTATCGGTTGCGTCATAAAGAGCCCGGCAGCGAGATGTGCGAGCGCCATTATCGCCATCTATCCCGGTCGGAAACAGCTCGGCTCCCTCTCGAATATCGACGAATCCATACACATGGGAGCCCTCTCCATTGGATTTCACCATTGGCTGGGGGTAGTTGGTCTCGAGCACAGCGGAAATCGCCAAAATGTCGGACCTCGTCAGTGCACCACGCAAATAAATCTCGAATGCTGGTACACACACACACAGCTGAAGTCCCACAACAGAGCGCGTACGTGAGCCAAGGCCACCGTTCCGGGCCCTCCAGCTCCAAGGAGAAGTGCGTATTCGCTGACAACTCTGCAACTGCCGAGCAGATCGCTGCAAACACCCCGGTGCATACCTCCGAGGACCATAACATCATTTTTCTACATCTCACCGGGATACGAAGAAGCGTTCCACAGCTTCGAAGCCGCGTCGAAGGGTGTCCACACACCAACGGGTTAAGCAAATTTCCAGTATTCATCATAGTTTGCCTCGAATTCGTCGAAACAACGTCCAGATTCAGCGATAAATACGCTATGTCGGTCCTAGCCAATGCAAGCGCCAACTCGGAGACGACGGGGTGATCCCAGTGGTCTATCGCTGCCAGCACCACCCTGCATGGCCCAATTTGTTTTCCCTGGTGATCCCCACGCGCAAGTGGAACCGCGAGAAACACGCAGCTGCACAATAGGAGGAATCGAGACATCGAACAGTTGTCGAAGTCGAGCGTGAACAGAGGTCGAAGTGTCAGCCGAGCGGACAGGTTCCTGTTCTGTGAATCTTGAAGTTTGTACATCCAGGAAATCAACGACCCACCGCGAACACAGGACTTGGTAGACTCCTCCACTCCAATCGCTTCTAATGTCTGAGCTGCTGCTCGAAACTCAGACGAGTACTCTCGCGGGTCATTTTGGGAAGCTGATCAATCAAATGGGGAGTGGTCACAGTTAAGACAGCTTTAACGAAGTAGCTTGACTACAGTACTGCTACATTCTGGATGAGGTCCTCGACTTACAGCTTGGAGTCGGCCACGACGCGCGACTTCTTCTCCATTTTCTTGGACCAGCTCTCGAGCGTTTCGCGCGGCATGACGGGCTTCTTGTAGAGGTAGTGGCCTCCGTCCACGATCAGGACGTCGCCCGAGACGAAGTTGCCCACGGGCGACACCAAGTAGAGCACCGCAGCGGCAATGTCCGTCTTCGAGCCGACGCGCCCCACGGGGATGGTGCTGGCCATGTACTTCTTCCGCTCCTCCGGGTCCACGTCTCCTCCGAGTTTAGCTGTGCCCGTCGTGTCGGCGATGGGGCCCGGGGCGACGCCCGTCACGCGGATGCCGAACTGCCCCCACTCGAGCGCCAGCGAGCGCGTGACGCTGTCGACCGCCGCCTTGGCCGCCGACGCGTGCACCTGGTACCACGTGGCGGGCAGCTGCAGCGTGGCCGTGATGTTGATGATGCGGCCGTCGCCGCTGCGCTTGAGCGGCTCGAAGGCCGCGTGGCTCATGTTGAAGGTGCCGATGGTGTCGATCTCCATGACCGTGCGGAAGGCGTTGGTCGAGAGCTTGTCGGCCAGCGCCAGGAAGTTGCCCGCCGCCGAGTTCACCAGCACGTCGAGCGAGCCGAAGCGCGCCACCACCTGCGCCACGGCCTGGTCCGCGCTCTCGGCGGAACGAACGTCGCCCTGCACGTACATGTACGCGTCCGAAGCCACGCCGCGCTGGCGCATGAGGTCCATGGTCTGCTGCAGCGCCGTCTCGCGGCGCCCGAAGACCGCGACCTTGGCGCCGTACTCGGCCAGCTTGAGCGCGATCTCCTGGCCGATGCCGGACCCGCCGCCCGTCACGAGCGCCACGCGCCCAGCACAGGCGTCGCGGCGGAACGTTCGCTGGATGCTGGCGGAGTCCATAGCGGGAGGAGGAAGAGGATAGAGCGCGTGGACGTGTGAGCAACTAGAGTGCAGATTGGGAAGTGCTCTGCTCTGCTCTGCTTCAACAACGCTTCGTATGCACTCCCGCTTGTATACAGGGAGTTTTTCCGCCGTATACATTCTACACACCTACCTGATAAACCGGTTCCATCGGTATGTACCGGTTAATACGGCATTCCGATCATGCATACCATCTCATACCGGTTCAACCGGTAATTACCAGTACGAATACGCCATCAGGTCGCAAAGACCAGTACAGACGATCCCCTCGGTAGTAATCCCTAGGATAGGAATACCCGCTCATCAGGAATATAAAGGTGGGTCCCAACGATTTCTGAATGACCGTCACATACAAAGCCACGTAAATATTCCCCCTCACCCCTCAATCGTCATAAGGAATAAAAAATCACGGATTATGAATGTGTTGGGGTGCTTAACTATAGGAAAAGTCCATTCTGTACATGACGTCTGCAGTAGTCTAACCAGGATACCAGCTCCTATTGTCCATTTTTCGTACCGGATTTCATATTTAATGCTTGCATTAGCATTCGGAGCTGGCTTTCAGACCTGCTAGTACCGTTCCTTTGACTAGAATGGAGATTGGGTGCTTGCCAACATGAGTGAAATGGGGCTCAATACTATCGTGGCAACTTATTTTGCACATCAGTATCATTACCTACATCATGCCCCACATGCCTGACGGTATTATCTTAAATATACTTTTATCCTTTTCGGTGTTACTGAGGTATATATCGATATCTGCACGAATTCCATTCATGTCCGCTCATCGAGTTGAGCAGCCTTTTTAGGTATATGTAACCAAAAGACTGCACCAATACGTACCATATATGTGGTACAGTCCAGTGTACCACCCCATGGGTACACCCTACGACAAGAATACCCTCAACTAGGAATAAAAAGTGGGTTCCCGACGCCATGACTAGCGAGGGGATTGTCTGTATGTCTACGCATCTGTTGCAAAAACGAGACGTTTGATAGCGCAATCTATCCGGTGAATACGGAGAACGCAGCGATATCACACAGCCATCCTGGAAAATCACACAAGGAATAAGTTGTGTGACGTACACGAGACAGGTTGTCACCAATCAATCCCCACTCCAGAACGTACTGCGCAGGCAGCAGCACATGCGCATGCACTCGTCGGGCTCCTCCAGCGACGGAGCCGCCCCCGACTGGGTAAACGATCCCCGCATCAAGATGGAGCTTCGCGCAGAGGCGGCGCGGGCCCAAGCATCGGTTCCGACGTTCGGGCAGCGCCAAAAGAGAGGGAAACGACAGAAAAACCCTGCCTACAAGCCCAAACGAAGTCGCCAAGCGCGCTACGCGAAGCTAAAGAAGCCGGTCCGCGACTCCAAGCGTGTGTACAACATTCGTCACATGAGAGCCAAGTTCATGAACGCCTTTCTCCAGCTTCCTAGCGTACGGGACGCGCTTGAAGGCCTCCGATCGGCCCAGTTGTGCCCCGGGAACAGCATGAATTCGCCGGAAGTCATCGTTATTGATGGCGACGAGCCTGTGGGATGGCCAGACGACGTCGAAGAGATTAAGGAGTCACGCACAGCAGAGGAGGAGGAGGACCCCATCTTGTTTCCAGACATTGGTGAGACGGATCCGTGTGAGTGCAGTTACGACTGCTTTCGTAACGTATGTATTAATGCGCGCACCGGCTACTATTGCACCCCCAGTAACTGTCACTTGGATGGACGTTGTTCCAACAGCGTCCACGAGTGCAACGACGTGCAGTTGGTGGACACTGGGCTGGCCGGCCTCGGTGTGATAGCAACTGCTACCATTAATGTGGGCTCGGTTATTGGAAACTATTGTGGAGAGCTGACGACCCATGACTTTGAAGCAGACAAGGAGCAAACGAGCGAGTATGCGCTGGAAATACAAACCAAGAGCACGCAAAAGAAAACCGTCTACATTGAGGCGACGAAGTGTGGCGGGATCTCACGCTTCATCAATCACTCGTGTCGCCCAAACACGGAGTTTGTTGAGATGTTTCACCGGGACGATGTGCGCGTGCTTGTGATCGCAACGAAGAAAATCAACGCTGGCGATCCGGTGACCGTAGACTATGGGCCAGATCTGTGGTTCACATGCATGTGCGGAGAGGACAACTGTCGCAGCAAGAAGCAAGCCATGAAGTAGATCGTCACCTACAGACTAACGAATCTGCTTGGATATAAAGCCGCATATTACAGATGTAGTGCTTGAACCAGGTATTTCAACGGTATATCTCACAAAACACAATTCGCTCTTGATCGCATGAGTAGCTCATTTAAAGATCCATGTTGTTGGCGTGCGCAGAACAAAAGCTCTCGACTTCACGCAAAAGCCGCATATTGCCCATTTAGTTCTTGAGTCAAGCAGTTTAATAGTGTATCGGACAAAAAATAGTTTGCTTTACATGGGATGAGTAGCTCATTTAAAGTTGCTACAATCTTCAAATGTTCTTCTAGAGTAACGATATTTGTTGTATTAGCATCTTACTGACAAACAACGAAACCCCGCATATTGCAGGTCTACCGCTACACTGGGCTACTAAAATGATCATGATAGCTGCCGGTTGCACTACGGCTTTCATGAGCAGCCACCATACTCACTCGATTGAAAGCGCGTGCCCATTAGAAGCCGGACGGCCGGGTAAACAGTTGGTAGGAACACATTGCTAGGCTCACCGACCCGTTGACGCTTTTTGGCCGGCGTACGGTCAACTAAGGTCTCGTTCCCAAAGTAATCGACAGCACCATACTTCGCAAGTATGTGTATCAAGTGGACACACGTGTTAAACTTGAAAAACATGTTGCACTCACACGTTTGACGGACCAAATCGACTTGCCAACCCCATTGCGGTTGATCCTGGACCTCCATTCTTGCGTAATTGAGCCCCATCTGCGCCGAGATTGCGATACCCTCCTCTGTCTTGCGCCGTGGCTGGACGGCTACACGTGGTGGGCGGCTTGAAGCTGCAAACTTGACGCTAGCGCTAACACCTTGTAGCACAGCAGGTGGTGGAATTACTTCTCCCAGTAGTTTCAGCTTCGCTAGTTCCTTTGTACGACGCCGCAAAGTACTTGACGGCTCTACTTGAAGCCGAAATCCTCGCTCTGAGCTCGATTCGTTGTGACAGCATGCGAGTAACTGCCGCAAAAGGGTTCCCATTTTCAGGCGCTGGCGAAGCGTATAGTCCCGTTTCAACTTTTTGTTGAACTGTTCCACCGGGTTGTTCGTTGTGGCAAATGCTCCCGGGGTATGAAAACACTGCCATCCAACAAACATCCCCTGCAACCACTGATTGACAAAGTACTCAGCAAAGTCCTTCGTCTCGGGATCCGACCTCCACTCTGCAGTGCTGGTGCGTACCAATTCCACACAAGCTGCCATTGTGCGGCTAAAGTTCATGTTGTAGATGTCGCGAAAAACACGATCCTTTGCCGCTTCCGACATTCCTTTCGTTCTTTCGACAATTTTGGCGACAAGATGGTAGAAGCACATCAAGTAGATGTAGTTGCTGTCTAGACCAAACACTATCTTGAAGGCGTTGAACTGCGCTTTATCCGCATCTCCCATAACAGCGCTCACGACCAATGGCTTACCCGTCACACGTGCGTACACGTTTCGCAAAGCCCGCAAACACTCCAGGTACTGCTCCTCCGTCCGTTGGGAAGTTACAAAAAGCGCTACCAAGTGGAAACTGCGACAGCGGTCCGAAATACCACAGACAATCACGGAGTAGTCGACCTGGCTCAGTTTGAATGTAGCATCCAAGTGCAGAATGAACGAGTGGCTGGGTCTATCCATCCTGAATAGCAGGCGCTTTGTCGTCAATCCAACAACGAACGGCTTTTCGTCAGAACCGTTTCCCACGAACATCTTTCCGTACTCGTCTCTGGTCCATCCAAACGTGAACGAAGTCGTATCATTTTCGTGGCCCGAGAACTCGTGCTTGTGGATGAACTCAGCGATATCCTTGTGTTTGTCGTGGTTCATCAGCATCTTTTTGCGATAGTGATTCACGAAGTTCTGCACTTTGGAAAGACTTGGCAGGGTTTCCATATCCACTCCAAACTTCCGCGGCATGGAGTTCCGAATTCTTGAAGGCTTCAATCCCTGCGCAGCCATCTCCCGCAGATACACCTTGTGCGCTTCAGTCAACTTGATATTCTTCGGGTCGATTCGATCGTTCACAACGCTGATATGGTCTCCATATTCGTAAATAGCCAATTCCCGCATATCGGTGCACTCCAGAACACGACCGCGCCACCCACACTTACCGAATCGGCAGGTAGTTTTGCATATTGGGGATGAGCAGCTCAAAAGACGATACTTCATCGTGTGAGGGTCCGGGGACGTACATACCGTGCAAGGAACGACGTTGCACTTCTCAATCCGATACTGCTTGAACGTTTCCAGGAACGCGGCAGCTTCATCCGGTGGTACGTTGTCCACTACCAGGACCCAATCTAGCGACATAGACAGAGTCAGCGCTGCCATGTTCAGCGCTTGAGCGATTGTTGCGGCTTACGGTGAGTCGGTGTTCTGCTCAGGCTTCTTGGTACTCTTTCTCTTTGTTAATGATGGAGAAGGGGGTCAAGTTTTAGGTTTAGTGTTGATTGGGTAAAATAGGCTAAAATGGGGCTCTGTGATTGGACTAAAGAAGGTATATGTGATCCAAGACACTCATGGGTGGTTCTCAGCCCTACAATGTGAACAGCATGCATGTTGTGTGTACCGACACATAATTTGGGTGCCGATTTCGTGGGTACATGTGTGATAAGAGGTTCTGTGTGTAAATCCGTGATTTCGGGTGATCATGGCATTTTCTCGGTGAATACGTGCTCAAATACCTATTTAAGTACCGGTTCACGCGTGGTACAAAGGTTGCTTCAATGTCGCGCCAAAAAACGATGTTGCACCAAGAAAGATTGCGCGCCGGGTCTCACCTCGATTGCGCCCACTTCAACACCTCCTCATTTCTACAAGAATCGCCTTGCCCATGGTTCGCGTTGTCATCTTCGACGCCGACACGACGCACCTTCGCGCCGAGGCAGTTGCGCGCGCTTTGGTCGCCGCCGGGATGCCGCACTCCCCCATGGTGTATCTACAGGAGCTCAACGAAAATGTGCACGTACTCGGAGAGAAAATGCACTTTGAGCACGATAGCTTAACGTCCAGCGCGCGTGTGTACTAGTTGTTCCAGAGAACCTCGACAGTGTGGGTAACCTTAACGCGGATGGGGGTGGTGATGGTGCATGACAGGCAGAGGATGGCGTAGAGAGGACGGTGGGGCTTCGCACGTTAGCCCAGGTCGGACGCTTCACATCGAACTTGATTAAGTTGCGCGGCGTGCTATTGTGGACTTGCCGGCTTGGGCACTAAACGGCACAGAGAGAGCCCTCAAAATTAAGTTTAGCGAGGCACACCTTCGCTGTCCGGTTCACGAAGAAAGCCTGACCGAGCGCTATGAGTATCTGCTCACCACGAATGTACAGGATCGTCTCCTGATGTATCGCATTCTGGACCAACAGGCGAACGAGACTGCCGCTGAGGTTCAACGGCAGTTGAACCAGGATGCGGAGCGCCGCCGGAGAGAAGCGGAGGAGGAGGAGGCGATGCTCCAACTCCGCGCTGATAAAGCAGCGAATCAATTTTGGCGACAGGCTGAAGAGCAGGCCCGTGCAGAGCGAGAGGCAGCCCGGAACAACATCGATGCTGCCTTCTGTCCGATGCATCCGCAACAGCGTTCGTAACCAGAGATAGGCATTGCGTGCGTCGCAGGTCCGACCATCTAGTCCAAGGCTCCGTAGCATCTGCACTTCGAGATTTAAGCGAGTGAGCTGTACAGCCAGAGCTAAACCTTCCTGAATAGCCGCCAGCTCGCGTCGAGCCGCCGCCACAACATACTGTTGCTGGAAATGTGGATTTTAAGGTTGTTGCTACGTGCCTTACAATCCAGGCTTGTACCAGAATAAAATCTACTACTAACAAATCTTGGAAATTATATCTGTAAAAATCTAATTTGTAATAAAATAGATTTTACGACAATACAAATTCAACCTGAGGTCACCGCCGGAGCACACGTCTGGACGGAAGCACACCAGTGTAGGGCCAGCGTTGGCGTTGATTCGTGCGCGTGCGTGTATCCTCCCCACATAGCCTACTCCACCTCACACTCACTCGCGTATTGCGCCGTGTCTATCAGTGCCAAGATGAGCGTCATCGCCGCCTCGCAGCCACAGAAGACCTACTCGCTGGCGGACAAGAAGCCCTACTTCAAGCACTTCTACCCCAGGGATGTGGCCATCCTGGCCGTGCGCTCCACAGCCATGCAGGGCCTGATGCTCTTCAACGCGTACGTGGCGTCGCTGGACCTTGACGTGTCGGACGAGGAGGAGTCGAGCGAGGACGAGTTCGAAGACGTGGACGCCGCCGCCGAGGACAAGGAGGAGTTCGTGGCTCCCTCCATGGAGGAGTTCAGCCTCGCCACCGTCAAGTCCTTCGGCAAGTCGCTGAGCATCACCACGTACGTGCGCTCGCTCGAGGAGGTGGCGCTGTGCCTCTTCCGCCCGCAGATCGTCAGCAAACTTATCAAAGGTAAGTGAGACCATCCGCAACGTCGCTGGATGCGCTAGCGAGGTATGCCTTTTATTGATGTGATTGTGCACTGTATCCAAATTGCAGACATCAGCAAGTCGGCGATGCGCAAATACTCGCGCACGTCGAGTCGCCTCGCTGCGGCGGCCTTGATGGTCAAGACGGGCATGCGTGCCAACGTGCTGAGCCACCTTGCTATTTTCCTGGTGGAGGAGGTGCGTTGCTATCCTTTGTCTTGCTGTTGCTGCTACTCTGTGGTGACAATGTTGATCTAACTTTTGAAGCACTTGAACTCACCGACGATGAATTGTGTGTCTTCGCCTTGAAACCCAACAGACCCAGCAGATCGTGGTCATTCTGTACCGACGCTTCGTGTCAAGGAAAGGAGGCAAGAAGTCCACGAACAATCTGCGCTCGATCGAGGAGGGCGCCCAGAGCAGCGGCAGCGACGAGGAGGAGGACACGATATCGACATTCGTGTCCGCCACGGGCCGCAACGCCTCTCGCTCCGCTTTGGCCGTCATCACGGGCGGCGTTGGCGCGGCGGTGGGCACGGTGGTGCGACCAGGTATCGGCACGATGATCGGAGGGACGTTGGGCGACACCCTCGGCTACGTGCTGTTTTAGACGCGAGGTTGGGTTTCGCGGGGACGAACGAAGCTGAAGACCCACCGATTGAATAACTGCAACATCAATGCTATGCCAAGACAGCCACAGCAACTCCGCCCGCGGAACTACTTGCACGCTTTGTATGCCGCCCTCAGATGCCTTACGGACGATCGATCGGATACTTGCCGTACGGCGCGGCATCAACACACGCAAGCCATTTTTTCGCGGTAGAGTTACCGGTGCAGCTCAAAACATCCTTGTTGTCCGCTGCTGGCCCAAAATGAATTTGTAGGGACCGTTTTTTATACTTGACAACCAAAGCGCGACCCACTTAAATAGAGACGGAGCCAACGGTTCCTTTCGTAGAAGTTCAAATATGCCTTTTGTCAGGTCACGCTCAGTATCCAGATCACCTGATGCCGTCATTCGCGTTGACGTCACTGAAGTGGATATATGCCCTAGCGCAGTGAGGCACTTGCGGAATAAAAGAATGCCAGCTCACAAAGCAAAGAGCGCGCGCGTCGTCGACGTGATCGAGGCGCTTTGAGTGTCTGCCCGCCGCCCGCCCCGCAGCGTTGCGGCCTCTCCGCAGCACCAGCGCTCGCCCCGCGCCTCCCAGCACTACAGACACGCTCTGACCTCGCTTCGCGGCGCCTGATTACGTCGTCTAGCGCGACTTCAAAGCCCAGACGAATGACCACGGCGTCGACAATGTACATGGAGACAGTGTCGCTGAACGACGACGCGCCCCCGTCCTCGACCTCGGCCCCCACCTCGACGGTGCTGGACGTCGACTCGCTGGAGTCGCAGTTCGCGCAGCCGGCGGTGCTGAAGGCCTCCAAGGACGCCGCGTCGTCGCCCGAGATCGCGGTGCCCGTGTCCGACAGCGATAGCGACGAGGACGGCAACGGCCAGAACAAGGACGGGAACGTGCAGTCTAACGGGACCATCAACGGCCAGAGCTTCCAGAAGCACGCGGACGACGCGGTCGTGGTGGACGTGGATCTCGGACACAGCGACCGCAACGGCTACAGCTCACAGAATGGCAACCAGCAGCAACACGCGCTGCCCCCCCTGCGCGTCATGACGCAGAAGCTGCCCGTGGAGGAGCGAGACTACGTGGACACGACGCTGTTCTCCCCTGAGGTCTCGAGGCATGCTATGGAGGTGGCGCATCGCCGTGCAAAAGCTATCGCCAACGAGGTCAAGGAGATGATCGAGTTGGAAGGCGAAGTAGCAGGCGCCGCCAAGACCAAGATGTCCCCGGCTGAAGCTGTGGGTATCATTGGCGGCGCCTTTGCCACCTCCTTGCAACGCGCCAAGAAGTTGGTGAAGCCTGGAACCAAGGAATACGATCTATTGTCTGGGACATCCCCGTCGGCAGGCATGTCAAAACTGGACGATCTTGATACGGACGGAGACGGGCTGCAGCTGTCGCCGGATGCTACGCAGAGCGACGGAAAGCACTTCCGCACTCCTAAATTGAGACCCGCGCTGAAGCGGATCTCGGCGTACTCGGCTGCAGCTGCGCTTGAACCTGAGAAGAAGACCTCGAGTACGCGGCAACAGAAGAAGAAGGGCATTCAGTGGCACGAAGACGTGCTGGACGCTGATGAGGAGTTCTACGAAGACGACAGTGATGAGCAGGAAACACGCTCGCTCATGAACGGAGATGGAGACGGTATCAACAATAGCAACGGAAGCCCTCGCCCCCAGATCCTCAACTACAGCAGCAAGAACGACGGACAGCTCACGCCTCGCAGCAAGAAGAAACGCAAAAAGCTGGTGAGAACCATGATGCGGCGACTCACGCCGCGCGAGAAGGAGGAGCTGTACCGACAACGACCAGACCTGATGATTGTGCCGAACTGGGCGCAGAAGTATCGCGAGGAGCTGGCGGGCGAGGACTCGACTCGCTGGAATGCCTGGCTGCTTGGACTTATCTCGGTGTTGGCCGTGCTGCTGCTGGTGTTTGTTCTGCTCATTGTGCGGCAGCGCGCCGTCGCCGCGACTTAAATCAACGAGGTAGCCGGACCCCACTAGAGACGAGCGGCCACGCGGGACGTGGTCTGCTCCCAGTTTTTGCTGCTTTATGTTTGGCCTGTTTGATTGAACCTTATAGCTTGATGCGCAGAGATAGCGAGCGAGGAGAGTGGAGAACTGCGCTACCAGATCACAACTACGAACTCACATTCCATAAAATATTTACTGGGACGTCAGCGCGTTTTACTTTATCACAGTTGGATACCCTGCATTCTCTCTTTTGCGATCACTTCAATAGATATCTTTTGGAGCATGCAACCAACGCTCAAGCTAGCAAGAAACAAGCACGCATTTCGTGTATTTCTTGAGGGGGTTTGAATTAAATCGTCGTCGCGCAGAGGACGTCAAATTGCAGAAGACGAAGAGCGAGACAAGCAGTGGATCCCGACGGCAGCCTCAAAGACAGCAAGAATTCGCCAACCCTAGAGATTCTGTTGAGGAAGCTGCTATCCCCTATCGTTCGCCCACACTGCGTCCTTTCCTTCAACCTACGCGCACGTCCCCGAAGCCGCCTAGTGGTGGCTGTGGTCGAACTTGCCGTTGACGCGCTTCCAGTAGTTGCTCTTCTCCTTGTCCTCCTGGGTGGCGCCGCGCGTGGGGAGGATGCCGCAGATCACCCACGCAGCACTGAAGGGGGTAGAAGAAATACAGCCATGTTAAACGAGGGGGTCCCTCTACAAAAGTGACGGAAGATTGCTAGGTGGTCGGCATTAATACGTACGCTCCGGCGATGAGGAAGGGCTGGAAGTAGGAGCGCTTGGACTCGTGCACCAGGAACTTGGTGTAGGGCAGCTTGTGCCATCTCACGGCCTTCTTGGCAACGGCGGCAGTCATCGTGGATCTGGGGGCTCTTGGGCTTCCTGTGGCGACGGCGATGGCTGTTGTGGCGAAAGAGAGGCCCAGAACGCTCGGGGGAGAGCGGCGGGCCAATGGATACCCTCGAAAGCCTGGTGCATCATGTTGAGCAGGGGCCTGTGAGATATGATAATGTCGTACTTAGTCGGAGGCAATTTGACCAGCATGGCACGGCAACTTGACCGTCCTCAATGCACTGGTAACGAAGGAGAAGCTTGTGTGGAGAACTACTAGGAGCCCACAAAACCACTTTGCTCTAGAATGGGCCGCGCATACGTACGCGTATTTTGCTTCTAGAAGAAGAGAATCATGACGCATGCCATCTACTACAGGAGGTACAGTACATGCAGTGAATCATGTACATTTACGCACAAGTTTGAAAAGCCAAGAGCAATCCATTTCAAGTGTCGTTTAAACTGCATCATATCCACCTTGTGTCAGCCTTGCATGACACTTCCGAGCACATGCTGCCAGAAGAATTGGCTATTGCACCAGTTGATGGAATGATTTCCTCACGGACGCCGCTACGACAGCAATCGTTCTTGCGGCATAACAACCTAGCAATGCAACACAACAAATACAAACGCAATTCCATCTAATACCTTCAGAGCCTGACGCAGACGGATACGAGCGCGAAGGACCCCTCTCAGCGACTTGCGCCATCACCTGTTTCCTGTGCCCTGGTATACGTCCGACCTGCTGCATCCCTTCGCGATACCTGAACCTGTTTCCTGTTTCCCCACCCTCGCCGCACATGTACCCAGAAACCTGCGAAGACCCGCAATCCGCAACACACGAGAGAGCACAGACGAAGACGCTTGCCGAAAGCCTTTGATTTCACCGGAAGAATAGACGCGCGAGTCCATTACGGATTAAAGCGGGATCAGACGGTCACAACGGCTGGCAGTGTCTAGTTGCAGCGCTGGCGAACAACGCACAGCTTAGTAGTCCTCGTCTCCGCCGAACATGTCCATGCCGCCGCCCATGTCGACCTCTTCCTCCTCCTCGACGGCCTTCTCCTCCTCCTTGGCCTCAGCGTCGGCGGCACCAGCAGCGGCGCCCGGGGCAGCGGCACCGCCAGCGGCGGCTCCGCCCGTAGAGATGAGCTCGATGATCTTGCCCTCCTTGGACAGCAGCGACGCGAAGAGCGTGGGCCAGTAGGGCTCCACCTCATTGCCCGAGGCGTGCAGGATGTGCTGGATGGCCTCCGGGGTGATCTCGTGCTCCCCGTCGAAGAGGATCATGGAGGCGTACGCCACGCAAAGCTCGTCGTGCTGCTCCTTGGTGATCGTCGACATTCTTCCTTTTCGCTTTCGGCAAATAAATGCCCCGCGGCTGGCTGCGTCCGCCGGCGCACGGTGCGAGGGGCCTATTGGTTGGCGGCGAGCTGCTGTCCGCGTAGTTCGTGCTAGGTACGATTTGTGTCAAGCACATCGATATTCGCGTGGTCCACGTAGATTTGTCGTGCGAGTAATTACGCTTTTTACTCACACGACCTTCGCGTCACCTACTCGGAATTTGAGGTGGCGTACATAGTGCGCAATTTCAAACACCTCGAAGCGCGCCATCCTTTCCGCACGCGTCGAGCACCTCGCCGCGGAGAAAGAGCGTCCGCATGCGCGCCGCCAGCGACGCCAGCAGGGCCTCCAGCAAGTGGGCGTCCCGCGCGTCGCTCGACCCGTTCGCCGGTGCTTCTACCGAACCGTCGGACGCCCAAAACGGCGCCGAAACGGCCGCGTTATCGCCGGATCAAGCCGACGACGGCAAGGAGAACCGCATCCCGTCCAGCGGCCGGAATTGGGGCCACCCGAACGTCTCCATGAGTCACGGACACCGACAATCACTCCTGGAGGCGCAGCTGCTGCCCCCAGAGCTCAATTTCGAGGCCTCTGCGCCCTTGTCGCTGCTCGGGAAGCGGCCGAACCCAGACAAACGCTCGCCCGCCGCCCACAGAGCGTCCCAGAGCGACGACGAATCAGATTCTGATGCCGAACGAGCAGCACGAAACCCGTTTGTAGTGGCTAATGCCGTGACGCACTTCGAAGAGCGAGCGCTGGAGCTCCATGGATCGTCGCTGGAGCTGGAACACACTGAGGATGTAGGCTCCGGATCGGCCACGATGCTGGTGGACGACTTCAGTCACGTGGGACAGCTGCGCTTTGGTGCTGTGCCGCTGGGTGAGAGGAGGAGCCGACAACTGACGCTGGAGAACGCCAGCGAGCTGGGCAACGCTCGCGTCAAGTATGAAGGATACACTCTCGTGCGGGACGGATTGGGTTTGGAGAATTCAGCAGCGACTAAGCCGAGGTTTAAGTGTGATTTACACGTGTGTGTGGTGGACGCATTGAAGTCCGTGACGCTGAGAGTGACGTTCGAGCCGCAACTGGGAGATGTAGGGCGAGAGGTGACGGCTATGCTCAGGTTTACTGTGAACGATCGCTTTAAGTTGCAGTGCAGAGCCACTGGGTCGGTCACGCCGCCTGTGCCCAAGGTGGCTAGGTTCGGGCGTTCGCGTCCCTCGCGGTCAGTGGATACGGTGGTAGTGGCGTCGAGGGCGAAGCAGACGCGACCGCCTAGAACACCTGTGGTCAATACCAGACAGACAACGTCGGAGCCGAGGAGTACTGCGTTCACCAATTCTAGCGCGTTGAGTGTGGGCCATCGCGAGCCCGAACAGGAACCTTTCGTCGTCAGGCCGAGACGAAAGGTGGGCGGCAAACGCCCCTCATCGATGTCGATTGAATTTTCGCCGCCTCGGAACGGACCGAAGAGAAGGAAAAGTGAACCGCGCATGGGTATGACCAGGGTATTGACGCCAAGGAAAAGCCTTGGTGCCTCACAAGATCCACCATCCCCGAAGAAACGTTTCTCTGGGTCCTGGTGGAAACAGCGCCAGGAGGTCTATGACGAGAACTGGATGGCAAAGCAGACAGAAGGCTTCACGAAATGGATGAACTACGTTTTACTGGATGGAACTGCACAGCGTCTCAGTGGGGGCGATGCGCAGGATGATGGTGAGGAACAGAGCACAGGAGCAAAGCGCAGGTTTGATTTCTCGTCGCTGCGGGTGTTAGCGCAGAAACGCATGGAGTCAAGGTGGGCACAAGCAGCAGTCGAGCTGTACCATTCTCCAAACATCGACGACATCTTGTTCAATCTACAGGACGAGATTGGCAACCAAGGGCTACTTTTCCGCGCGGACCGTCCTGTATACGCGGATGTTGGATTGCAGGAGGAGCTCATTAGCCTGCTGAACAACTATCACCCCGTGTGGCTATGCTTGGGCCTCTACGCTGTTCTCGGAAACCAGGTCATGAGGCAAGAAAAGTGCTTGCTGCGAACAATTTTCAGCATTACTACCGCAAAAGCTACCAGGAAAGGGAAACAAGACTCACCGCTGGACAGAAGGATGCCCCAAGTGTTGCGTCGGATCATTTTGAAGCATTTGGTCAAGGATTCGCATGTTGCCCAAAATTATCGCTTGGTGAAAAATCTTCTGACCCCTATGGATGGTTCCACTGCAGACCGCAACGACGGTGGCAACGCTTTCAAGAACACGAAGAAGAATATCAATGGCCGTGAATACTTCGACTCGCTGACGCAGTCTTTTATGCTGAAGTTCTTCATGCTGGTGATCTTTCTGGATCGTGCGATCGAGCACAAGGCAAACAAATTCCCTCATTTCCCCTGCCTCTTCCGAGTTGCACCAACCTCTAAAAAGGCTGCCGGCAGTAAAGCTTCGAGTAGCAGCAACGACAGTCAGCAGAACAAAGTCAGCGGCGCTGGCAAGGAGTTACGGGTGAAAAACTCGCAGGTGTTTGTGACAGAATTCTGCAGGCTCTTCCTGGCAAGCGAGGGTCGTATTGACAAACATTTGAAGCAGCTGGGCTACACGCTGAGGCACGAACAGACGGCGTTGGATGAGATTGATCTAGAAATCAAGAGTTTGGAGACGGACTTGCGCGATGGTGTCCGACTAGCTAAACTCATGGAAGCACTCACAACCGCTCCGTCGCCCCCTTCTACAGGTCTCGATGGAGAGATCGTTCCCAAGCCGAAGGGATTATCATCCTTCTTGCGCGTGCCAGCTCTGTCGCGTTTGCAGAAAGTTCACAATGTGGAGATCTGTCTTCATTTCCTGCAAGATAAATGCGGTGCGGGCGTGCTTGATAACCTGAAGAGCAGCAGTACCATGGAACGGAAACACAAAATAAGTGGGCGTGTGCGGGTGTCTTCGTCGGGATTTGCTGGTTTGCGCAGCAAGGTGGACGAGAAAATGATCGAGAACCTGGCGAAGGACATCGTGAATGGACACCGCGAGAAAACTCTCGCGTTGTTGTGGAAGCTCATCAGTTTTTTCCAGCTGCAATCGCTCGTGGATGCCCAGACGATGAAACGGGAAACAGAGAACGTTGTCAAGCGGATGAGTTTCCGCGCGAAAGACTTTTTCGATCGTCAGCAGCGAAACGCCCCGCTCGTACACGCTGATGAACACGAATGCTACGGGTTGTTGCTGGAGTGGTGTCGTGCCGTTTGCGCCAATTATGATGTTGGAGTGGACGACTTCTCTCGTTCCTTTGCTGACGGAAAGGCGTTGTGTTACCTTCTCCACTACTATCATCCGATGCTATTGTCGAAATCGGACGTGCTGCCGACAACGACTGATTTACGTGACGAGGGGCAAATCAGCGAGAAGATCCTCTTGTCGAATGAACAGCGGCACTTTGCTATCATCAACGATCGCATCAAGCAACTTGGAGAAGTCCCGGTGCTAATGCCACAGCAGTACAATACGAAGAACCCGCCTGAAGAGAAGATGGTAGTGACCTTCGTGTGCTACCTGCAGTCGCGTTTGATGGATTCCTACAGTGAGATTCATGCTGCATCTAGATTGAAGCGATGGTGGAAGAGCCCCCTGATTCGCTTGCGATTGCATCGAAAGAAGAACATCAGTGCGCGCATCATCCAGCGATTCTGGTATACTTCCAGTCAGAAGCGATTGGCTATCCGTCAGTGCCGCAAACTCTTGAGAGCAGCTCACCTCGTGAAAAGCACCGTCCAAATGTGGGTGACCAGGATTCAGTTCCTTCGGCTGCGGAAATCTGTGATGGCCATCCAACGAGCATTCCGTGCTCGACAGCAACTGCGACTTAATGGAGATTCAGTCGGCGCTGTTCTTGTAATTCAATATCACTGGCGGAAGCAGCTGAAGTGGAGGCGCGAAAAAGAGCGGCAACTTCACGAGACTCGGCGACGGAAGGCCGCGCAACGTGTTCGAGTGAGGGCAAGCTGTGCTATCATCGAAAGAAACTGGTTGCGGTATTTGTCTAGGGAGGGAGCTCGTCTTGTACGACAACAAATGATCGCTGATCGCCACCTAGCTGCTACCCGAATTCAATTTGCATGGAGGCAAGGTCTCATGCGTGCTGCTGCACGAAAACTGCGGAAGGAGGAGTGGCGACAGGTGCATCGTGCATCCCGAGTTATTCAGCGTGCCTGGAACGTCTTCCAGTGCCGCCGCGAGACGACCCAGCGAGCGCTGGCTCTTCAGCGCTTTGAGCAAATGCTGAAGGAACAGGAACTCCAGAAGAGGCGAACAAAGCTCAAGCACAAGGTGGAAACGCGTGCTGCTAAGTGCGTCCAGAAGGGATTCCGCAAGTTTGCGTTGCGTAAGAGAGATGTGGCAGCTACAAAACTGGCGAGCACATTCCGTGGTGCCAAGCAAAAACTACAGTTCCGCAAAGAGAAGAATGCTGCGGTGGTAATCCAGCGAAATGTCCGCGCATGGCGTCGAAAACGTCAGCTTGCAGCGCTGACACAATTCTACAGTATGCTCAAGACGTACCAAAGAATGAAGGCAAATGAAGCGCAACGGCGCGCGTCGCTAGCTCAGAAACTGAAGTTTAAAGTGCAGACGCGAGCAGCACTCCGCATTCAAGATCTTTACCGAAGTTACCGATTCAACAGGAGATCGTCGGCAGCGATTAGGATACAGAGCTTGGTGCGTGCTAGGGTGGTGAGGAACTGGTATTTGCACTTCCGTCGGAGTGTGTGTATGATTCAGAGGAACGCACGGATATGGCGTCGTCAAGGACAGCTTCGGGCATTGCTGGTGTTCCAGAAGATGCTCTTGCAATATCGATGTATACAGCTGGAGAAAAAGCAGCGGCAAGAACGTATTCGTCTGGAGCGGCTTCGGCGCCTTCAGGAAAGCGTGGAGCACCGTGCAGCGTACCGTATCCAGTCCGTGTATCGCCTCTATGCTTACCACAAGAAGATGCTGGCGGCTACGCTTATTCAGGCGGCATTCCGTGGCTTCAAGGAGCAACAGCAGTACGATCAAGTCCGTGCAAGTGTTGCTACAGTACAGCGTGCTATCCGTTCGTGGTTGTCGATGACAAAATTTCGACGGGCTCTCGTCGTGCACCGCGCAGCAACTAGCATCCAGAAATGCGCGCGTGGGTATATTTCGCGCCGTCGTCGATTCAACTTCTACGCTCTCCAGACCCAGCTTCAAAGACTGCGGGTGTTGGTGTCATGCTGGCAGATCGAGTTCTGGTTCAGGAATCGCATGATGAGGTACCGTAAGAAACGTGCTTTGATTGTGCGGGCTCGTTGGACGCGACTTCGTGCTGGAATTATGCAGAAACGTACCTCCGATGTTCACAAGATTGCGAGAAGCTGGAGGTCGTTCTGCTTGAGGAGTGTTATTGACGCACGGATCCAGCACAAGCAACGGATACATGCTGCTGCCCAACATGTGCAGGTGTGGTGGCTTGGCCTGTGCTGCAAATGGGCGGAGCGTCAGCGGCGCGCAGAGGAACAGTATCAACGCGAGATGGAGGCGATGGCAATGACTATGGCGAAGGCGCGCGCTGCGCGTATTGTGGGCTCGTGGCTCCGCCAAAAGGTAATTATACCTTATCGAGAACGTAACTTCCACTTCGTCGCAGTGCGGAAGCTCCAGGCGTGGTGGCGAGGAACGCTGGTCCGGGTGCACCACAGTACGCCAGAGGTTACTCTGCAGCGCAAAAAGCTGTCCACGATGAAGTTGGTTGGCCAGGAGCAGGAGATCGGCGCGACTACTTCATCCAGCACCAGTCTGCAACAGCTCCGGGTCAGGACACACGAGGAGAGACACGTTCAG
Organism: Phytophthora vignae f. sp. vignae; assembly: GCA_016169955.1. Classification (NCBI taxonomy): domain Eukaryota; phylum Oomycota; class Peronosporomycetes; order Peronosporales; family Peronosporaceae; genus Phytophthora; species Phytophthora vignae. Next base: position 723,055 of record JABJUM010000024.1, on the reverse strand, counting down.
ACTGAGCAACCGCAGACGCTCGGATCGCGGTTGGATATGGCTCTGCACATGCTTTTGCACGGCAAGCGGCTACAAGATATGCTGTTTGCAAGCCACACTATCGAAGTGTGCACGCGTTATTCGCGTGAGTGCTGCCGCAAGTGTGTTCAACTTCAGATTTCGTCAACGATTTTTGCAGCCATTCGTGGCTTGAACCGCAGCCGTCCGCACGTAGAGCTCCTTCACCAGCTCCTGTTGGTGCTGAAGAACCTAACGGTGTATCGGCGCTCAGCGGACAAGGTCAAGACTACACGAGCGGTTGCTACCGACGACGATAAGGGCCGACTCGACGTGGACTTGCGTGCTTTGGACACCTTGGTGGACCTGCTGCACATCCACCGCGATATGCACCACGTTTTCATCCTGTCAGCGGACGTGATCAAGTACTACTTGGGTTTGCTAAAACCTCTCGCTGGAAGGAATTCGAATGTGCAGGAAAGCTGGAGTGAAGCTGAAAAACGCCTGAGCGGACTGCAGGAGCTGCTATCGAGGAAGTTGGCGCTGTACAATGCAACGGCCTCGTTCCGGCGCGTGAACAATGTTTCTGAAAAGAACAGCGCGAGTAGCCTCATGAGGAAGATGAACCCGAAGACAGCCGTGTCCATTATGGAGCAGCTCGTCTTGCTGCTGGAGCGGTAAAAGAGTGCGCAGCAACCCAGAACAATCGATAGTATGAATGGTAACGTTATTGAGTCAGCTAATATGAGTATTGCCTGAAGTAAAAACACGGATATCCAACCGTCGATGCACTGCACAGCCAGTACGTTGTTACTGCGCACTGCTGACCAAGTTAGCCAGCCGCGTCGGTGTTGCTGCGAATACAAAGATTAAGCTCAGAATGTACGAGTCTAGGCCGTGAATCGGCTTCGTGCTTCAAGTCGCGGCCGTAGCGGCACAGATCATGGCTGCCATTAAACTCGTAAGGAGTTTTTCCTCGATCAGAGGCAGAAATTCGCCATTGTGAGTCAACAACGCGCGCACTTCTTCGTCTGTGAACACTTGATTCTTACGCGGGGTCACCTCGAGTTGGACGAGTTCCGTAACTCAGGGTTTCTCAAACACCCCACAAGATCAGAAAGTGTGCAGCTAACTCGATCATCTTCACCGGCCAGCGATGTAATGATGCGTCATTTTCTGACACCACCACTGCAGCATGTCTAAGACAGAGATGAAGGAAATCGGGGCAAGCCCTAGCCAGTGCGCAAAGAGCAGCATGACTCGCGGCTGGAGTATCGTCTGTCTTGAAGTATAGTTCTAGCGAGCGAAGTTCCCTCGTGATCAGTTCCAGTAGGTCTGTCCACACACCCGGGGTCTCAAACTCAACATAGTGTAGTTTCAGACTTCCGCTCCACCTCCGTTGCCAAGTTTTGCATTACAAGCATCGTATCCCGGTACGACGAGATTGATCCACTCGCTGTCGTTTGGGTCGAATATCCACACGCACTGGCCACAACAATCGAGCTATCATCCCCTCCTAATAATTCCCCACAGAGGTGCAGCTCCGTTCCTTCTTCAACGTCGACAAAACAATACTGGTAGGAGTTACCGTGACTAGTCTCTGAATCTGGTTGCGGATAGTTTGCTCGAAGTGCGGCACGCATGGCCAAAATGTCGGTTTTCGTCGATGTCCCCTTCCAAATCTCTGGAGTCGCTGACACCACGTACTGCACTGTGGTTGCCTCGACTTATAACGAGGCGCAGCGCACTTGTCCAATACAAGAAATGACAGTCATATGCCGGACCTTTGCGGCTTCGCTCATCGAATGAGACGGAGGCTTGAGAATTTGGTCGTTTGACGAGGAAAGGGAGAGTTTTTGTTCACAAGGATTTTTCATTACGAAACATAATCCAACAGTCTTTGAACCACACAATAGGTTGTTGTTATTGTCAATTCCTGGGTTACTGTCCTTACGTCGGTGCTCAACTTTTGGGGAAGTAGTAATCGAGATGTCTACATCAGATGAGGGGCTTCATACTTGCTCGATCTTCAGTAGGTGGGTCTCTTGAAATGAACACCAAGCGTTCTCACCTCAACCTTGCACTTTTCATACCTGGAGGACACCCCATGGACGACGTTCTTCCTGAAATCCGCTGTTTTGACAGGGCGGTCAAAGTCCGACAGCCCGTCCATAGGAACAACGAAATACAGTTGAACCCTCTTGAAGCGTACGCCTTCTAGATCATCGTGGGTTGCCAGTTTGTGCAACAGTTCGACGAAATACCGGTGTCGATAGCAGCGGTGGTCTGCGTGTGTAACTTGAATGAACTGCACCAGCCCATTTGGTGTATCAACGAGCACAGCGTCGTAGCCTGCTTGACTCCACTGCACCGGTGTCATCCAGACTGGACGTTTGAGTGGCGCAGCAATAAAAGGCTCGCTTGGATCGAAGAAAATAACGTCTGAGCGCTTCAAGCTTGTTCGTACCTTGAGAATGCCCTCCATCACACATTCGAGTCCACGAATGTTCAGTGTCGACAAAACCCAACCTTCAAATAACCATTCGCCAAGCACCGAATTCACCCCACGAGCCCTCGCTATTTTCTTCAACGCAGCAAAGCTCCGCGTGACAGCGATCCTTCGTGCAACATACGCACTCATCAAGCGAATGTCAAAATCACCACTAGTTCCAGGGTACAATCCCAGTAAATGGTTCATATCGCTGATGTCCCGCAGGTGACTGATTGCGTTATCGACAAATTTCACAGCGTTTACCGTCGAGAAACTGAACATCAATCTCGCGCTTCCACCAACGACACAATGCTTCAGCTCCAACAATTCCATTATCCTGTCTGCGTTTGCGCTTGTATTGTTTGATTCAGCATTCGGGGTTAACGCCCCGCGGATCTTCTGAAAAAACGCGACGTCCTGAAGAGCCTGCGTGTAGTCCTCGAAACTCCACGATACCACATCAAACTTCATTTCATTGTACACAATCCAGTTCTTTGGGTCGTCCACTGCCTCCACTTTAAACATCCTGAAACCCTCTCCTGTCTTGCCGTCGACGCCACCCTCAGCTCCTTCCTCACCTCTGTTTGAACCGGGAGCTGCTCCTTCCTCGCCTCGGTGTAAACGGGCTGCAATTTCCATATCACCATAAACTGCGGCTTCAGTGACTGCAGCATTAGAAGGAATTTCGTAAGTGAATTCACGTCTGAAATCGTCGCCGGCACTATGCATTGAGGTGACACACACCAAGCGATGCTTGTTGACGTCTCGTAGCCGCCATTGGATGCAAATATTACATACAATCCCCCACTCAACCACACTGTGGTCGTATCCATCGAGAAAAACGATCGTATTCTTCCCGGAGGACGAGCCGCTCAGCAATAACAATAGTTGAGACTCCAACTTCTCTGTGTCCAAAGTACCCGTTCTCTTCTCGTTCCCTCGCAGCCATACGCAGCAGGAATCGTTGTTGTTGCGCGCGAGATGAATCCAAATCACATCCCACTGCGCCGGCCTCAATGCGTATGCGAAAGCCAACGCTGCACAGGATTTCCCCGTGCCTGGCGGACCGACAATCCACAACAGCGCATACGTCCGAATGCAGCAGCGATAGATCTCCTTCCACTGCTCCAGCACCTGAGGTCGACAGAAAAGTGTTTTTGGCTCGCCGCTGCGACGCAATCCCGAGCCGCTCGTGCATTCCGCAGGTAGTTCAAGCATCCCTACCTCAGCTCTGATAGGTAACTCGAAACGAGCTTCCGACGGGGTCCAGTCAAATTGCAGACCGGGAGCTGGGAACGGCACGAACGCGACGAGCGGATGCTCCTTGTCCTCGCCTAGACCATCCGCCGTATCCGTGGGTTCCAGAGGCTCGATCTTCGGGTCATAGTACTCGTCCATGTCTCTGAAAACTTCCAGGTGGGCCGAGAACACACCGCTGTAGAGCTGGTAGTCTCTCACGTCCCTTGCATGGATCGCCGCCTTAACATCCTGGACATCTTTGATGCCGGCGCGTAGAAGGTATGCCGGCGAAAAAACTGGAAGCGGGTCGCGCGTGCTTGCATCATACAGCATGTACCAGATTCTCGACGACATCGTCGCTCCCCAGCACGTCGAAGAGAAGAATTATTGTGCCATTCACCTATTTTGGCGGGTGAGCTGTGGAATTGGATCCATAAAAGGGCGAGCAACGCTTATTTAGTGTTAATTCTGCCTAAGATTGTGAGTGCTCCCCCTAACTCACGCGATCAACTTTTCTGGGGCTGGCCTAACAGTTCTTCGAACTGCGATTTTTTTGCTAGTCCCTGGTTTAGTGCGTGAATTGGTTAGAATATATTCACGTTACGAGCGCAAAGGTTGCTAACAATCGATCCCATTCAGTACGCCTCGTTAATAGCCATTCAAAGCCATGAAAAAAAGAGAAAAAAAAACGATTCGGCGTGGCAGAACTGTGCCCAACTTGTTGAAGGCTACGTGCCAGAATACTCCAGAAGAGTGATCGTTCGGCTCTCCAAGTGGCAAGATGCAACGTCGAGGTTTAGCGGTGAGCGGACACATCGTAGTCCACTTCAAGCGTTTGCACCTCAGCTTCACAATTGTCGACTATGTGGCCACGTAGACTCGCTGCTGCTGCCGAGGAGTGAGAAGAAGATGACCCTTGAATCACGTTCACCTTAAAATCCGCCGATGTCACAGGACAATGGAATGCCGATAGTTGACCCATCGGAACCACAAAAACGAGCTCAACTTTCTCAAGCTGCACGTCTTCCTGGGCTAAGAGTTTGCGCACAAACTCGATAAAGTATCGATGGTCGTAGCAGTGGTTATCCGCCCGTGTACCTTGAACGAATCGAACTAGTCCACCTGGTTTATCCACGAAAGCAGCATCGTAACCGGCTTCACTCCACTGCACTGGAGTCATCCACGTGGCGTGTTCAAGGTCGACATCAATAGAAGCCTTGCTTGGGTCAATGAAAACAACGTCCGCTCGCTTCCATTCTCCTCGTAACTTGGGATCCCCCTCCCCTTTAAATTGAATCCCTTCAGTGTGCAGCGTTGAGAGGAACCAGGCTTCGAATAACCATTCATCCACCAGCGGGACCACTCGACGCGCAGTTGCTATCTTCTCCAGTATATCGAACCCTCGGCGGACAGCGATTTGTCGAGCAACATAAGCACTCAGCAAAACTGTTTCTTCATTGCTGAACTCATCTCGATATATTGCCAGCAAGCCCTCGATAACACCAACAGTCATCAAGTTTCCAACCGCGTCATCTAACGCGTTCACGGCATTTTGTGCTGATACGCCAAACATTAGCCACGCACTGCCGCCAGCAATGCTGTGCTTCATCCAAACTAATTGTCGCCTTTGGGCTGCTGCTGCGACTGCGTCCTCTGGTTCATCATACGACGGAAAGACGCTCTTGACACTTTGGAAAAAGTGTTTGTCTTGGGCTGCGGCCTGGTAATCCTCCGAAGTCCACGAGCCCAGTAGAAACCTCATGGCATAGCGCACTTCTACTTCCACTTTGTTCCCCTGCCAGTCCGTCTCGTCCAGTTCAAACATCACTTCGTCCTCTCCTTGCTCGGAATTGTTAGGAGCGGGAACTGGAAAGTTCACGCCGTGCGCAGCTTCATCACTAACAGCGACAGTATCCGGAATTTTGTGGGTCAGTTCAAGCCGATAGTGCCCGCCGAGCCGAACTGTAGAGCATACAACCACAACTCGGTGCTTGATAACGTCGTCGTCACGCCACTTCATGCAGTTGAAACCCGCATTCATCGCCTCGTTGTTACTATAGTCGTAGCCATCGAGAAAGACGATCGTTTTCTTCTCGTTGGACGTCTCACTTAACAGCAGCAGCAGCAGCTGGGAGCTCAGCGTTGTCATTTCCAGAGTACACGTGACCTTCTCGTCCCCACGCAGCCACACGCAACCCGCGACCCCGTACTTCTTTGAAAGATGAATCCAAATCACATCCCACTGCGACGGCTTCAAGGCATAGGCAAAAGCCAACGCAGTGCACGACTTCCCCGTGCCTGGCGGGCCCACAATCTACAACAAAGCGTACGTTCGGATGCAGCAGCGATAGATTTTCTTCCACTGCTCCAGCACCTGGGGGCGACAGAATAGCGTCAGGGGTTTGTCTCTGTGGTCCATCCCCGAGCCAAGGGTGCATGTTCGAGGCAGCTCAAGCGCTCGTGCCTCGGCACTGATAGAAAGATGCACACGATCTTGCGGTTAGTTTCAGTACATTTCCATCGGATTCGGCACGAAAATCGTCGGCAAAGCGGGAATTGATGTCTGTTCAAGACCTAAAGTGAGTTCAATAACGACCTGGCACCTCTGGGGGCCTCCGATGAACTCACTGGCTTGGGAGAAGACGAAGCCCACGCACTCATTGTCGTAGTGCCAGCCACGGAGTTGACTCCTGATGAGCCATGTAAGAAAAACTGGGCCAGGTCCTTCGCGTAGACCTCCGCACGGAAAGCTTGGACCGAGTTGTTGGTGCTGGTGCGGTGAACGGAATCTGGTGTAGTGTCGGCAAACGGACCGCCCGTTAGCGCATGATAAGCTGGTACCAGATTTGGGGCGTCGTCACGCCGGCAGAATCTTGATATGAAGACGGGAGGATATTTTCGACGACCAACACTTAGTTTTTAACCACAATTTTAGAGAAGACGCGTTACGACAATTCAATATTTACGTTTTGTGTGTGTGTGTGGGGGGGGGGGGGCTTCACTTACTTCTTCGAGCTTCGTTGGTCATACTTTGTCGGCGCTCGGTCTCCCCCTTCTTGTAAGACTCGGCTGGGTATGGCTGAGAATTCCTGAAAGTTATCCAGAAACCTTAGCGAATTGCCTCGCCTGAGGCGGTGGATCCAGCGCAAACCAACAGTTCGCATCACTTTCTGCCTCTCAAATGGGAGTGACTTGACCCATCAGTCATTCAGTTTAATGCGTGAGAGCGCAGTATTTTAAACCTTTCAAGCATGTCGGCCGAGTGGGCCTTGGTACTCTGCACTGCGCTATCATTTGCTGCCGAGCAAGATGAATCCGGCTGGATCAAATCTGCAGGTAGTATTGACGTGCCGCCCTCGCAAGCACGGTCATGTGTCTCCTCTGAAGCTCTCGATCCGGCTTTTCGCAAATGGGTCGAGTTACCACGGTGCGTCGCTACTACGGGAGGGGATGGAACTGTTTACTCTACTATCTATTGTGGACAATGGGAAATTCGTCGAGCTCATGACAGCGTCTACGGAAAGCCGAGCTGCCGAATCGTCTCAACGTTTTTCCTACGCGTACTGGGACCTCCGTTTCGTTGGAAGTTTATCGCCGAATGCCCCCGCAACTCGAAAGGCCCCTGTCACATGGGCTACATTGCTGGGGTGCAACACGGGCCCCCCTGAGTATTCGGCGGAGTTTCGAGCAGCGGTCAACAAACTAGAGGCAATGAGAGTACACCAGTTCGAGTTTTCGTTCTCGATCTACTGCACAGCTTATTTCCAGCAGAGCAAAGTGAAGAGGCGACAGAAACTCGAGGAATCTACGAGTGACGTTCACTCCGGTTTGGGTAAATTCCAGAGCCTACTGGCGCTTCGAGTCCCTGCTGTCGCCCAGCTAAGTATTGCACGCGATAAGGCCACACTAGTAGACCTCTGGAGGGAGACGCCTCGTGTCAAAGCGCAGAATCGTGGGGACGTGTGGGCAGAGATATCGAGCTTCGATCCATCGTCGGGTGTCCTGGAGATGGCGGCAGTGCTGGCTCTGACTCCAATGTCGCAGCTCGATCTAGAGCTGGATTGTAAAGACTTGCTTGCCAATCGGTCTCACGACGCTGTCAATGCTGGGATCCTGCTGAGCACGTTGGTGTGCCGTCGGTCGTTGTGTAGATTAGAGAGAAATGGCGGTCCATCGCGATCTTCATGGGCGGAGTGTGGTAAGCTGAGGTTGTCTTGTCAATCCGTAGCTGACAATGTGTTTGCCGCTGCTTGTTCAGCTGTAGCGGAGGTGCATCCCTCGACACACTTGAGCAGATTATCGATGGAGTCAACGAACCCCGAGCGGTGGGCGTGGCTGATATACGCGCTCTACTGCCGAGCCTCCAACGTAGATACCGATGCTGCGGTACCAAGACTGAAAATTCAAGTGGGATCATTAACCAATGCGGATCTATCAGCTATCGAGGCAGTGCTGGAGACCGGTTACCCTTTAACTACATCGACCGGGACTGAGTGTGTGTACGGGTTTGTGGATATAGCCGACGGAACGCGACTGTGGCCTCGTGAGTGTATAGCAAATGACGACGATGCCTTCATTGCTTCATCTCAACTTCGATGCCGAGCTTCTTACGACGCTGCTACTGGCGAAGTTTTGGATTTCGTTGTTCCTGGTTACGGGTGTTGTACGACGAGACGTGGTGATTCTATTGACTTCACGCCTGATCAAGCGAAATTCCACCGAAACCAGAACCGACTGTGCAATGCGCTGGACTTGTACTTCGACTCAATTGGAGACGTTGGATTGGTGATGGATCTACTAAAGTTGCTTTTCGGTGGCATTCGTGAACTAACAATTCATGTAAACTTCGATAACAGCAGCCAACCTGCACTTGATCTCAGCGTATTGGCCATTGCCTGTCCATTACTCGAGGAGCTCAAGACGACATTGTGCACCGTAATCGTGTCGAATCATAATAAGGCGCTGGAGAGATTACCCCTCCGGAAAATCGAACTCTGGAAGACCAACACCGTGTCGGGCCTACTATCATGCTTACGAGATCCCACGCTGCGGATGACGCGAGAACTCGTGGAGATATTAGTGTCGGCCCCAGGTGGCCAAGAATTGGACCAGGACGAGGAGAGAGCGCTTGAAGCACTTGATGGAGAGTTCTTGCCCGTCACGGAGGAGAAATTCCCCACGCAGTCGAAAGCTGCTCTACTCAGTGTTGTGATGAGGGACACTACTATCAAGAATCACTCTATTGCCGGGTCGAAGGCGATTCACCACGTGGACGCAAACATCTTGAGCCTGATATTTGTATTTGCTTCGACGGCTGCACAAAGGGTAACGTGTTGCTACTAGATAAAAAAATTGTGGGCAAATCTTGATCATATTCTTCGAGATAAACCTGCTCGGAATTACTTACGTCGTATTACGTTAATAAATATAACAAGGTATCGGGGTCATTCCCTCCCCGGCGAAGATCGCAGCTCGTGGAGTTGTAAAATGCGCTCCGTAACCGAAAATTTACGCCTGCCTAAGCATTTATCATGAGATCCAGCACTGGCTGCACTAATCGAGGCATATATTATTTTAGCTTTGCTGGGTATAGCTCCAATTCTTTTGTACACACTTGCGTTCTATTCTGACGGAAGTGCGGAAGTGGGGGGGGGGGGGGGTAAACATATGAACAAGTGAGGGCCTCAGTGATACTGACTACTACGGAACCTTTCGGCAGTGTAGAGCGAGGAATAGAAATCTGCCTATAGCTGGGGTTCCAACGTTATCTATATATTTTTTTGTGAGTGTCTTACAGGAAAGGCGACATCCCCCACTTCATCGAATTCTTGGGCGTTTCTCTACTAACCACACCGCGCCAATCTTCGTGCAGGCGTCGACGCGAATTCAAATATTAGGCTCAAAACTTTCGCGTACAGGTGATGAATGGCCTTGGTCTCCATGGACGCAAACCACACACACCACGCGCACACACACGCCTCCACGCCTCGCGCCGCTGCTCGCTCCTGGGTGCGCAGCCTGCGTCCGCGCTAGAGTGACGTTCACTACAGCCTCTCAGCACAGCACTGATTAGTGCAGCTTTCGACGGCTTGGAGAGTTTCGCCTTCGTCACCGCCAGAAATTCTCCGTCATGAGCATGGAACTTACTCCTCACTTTCTCGTCAAATTTCCCATCGCCGATCGGTGTCATCACTAAGTACACGAGCTCTCGTCTCATCCGAAGCGCCGGGTTCCGTAAGCAAGCTATCAAATCCACCGCCCCACCTGTCTCCAAGATCGTTATCTTCTTAATGGGCCAGACGCACAGCGCGTCATTGTGAGCTGAGACGACCACACTAAAGTTGCGCGTGACCAGCGATTCTAGTAATGGACGGACAGCCGCCAACACACTGAGGTCAACAACCGATTGACTACGCCCATTGTAGCCCACGGTTATCCGCAGGCTTCGAATGCGCCTAAAACTTAGCTGCAGTACGTCCATAAACAGCTCGCCATCCGCAATCGATCTGAAGTTCAGATCCAATTCCTCGCAAAGTAGCTGTTTGTTCACGAACGTTTTAGTCGGATCGGGAAGAACCACCACGTCTCGCCCTACAAACGCTGTACCCAGGAACAACGACGTCCACAAATGCACTGTTGGTAGCGTCGTAAGACGCTCTACACCGAGAACTGTATGCCGCAACAAAGGTGTTGCCATTCTGTTCAAGTAATCCACAAGGCCGGAGCTCCGCGCCTTCTTCAATATCCGCAAATCCGTACACAATGCCTTGTGCCAGATTCAACGTCAGCACGGGATAACCGACCTCCATCACTGTCTCGATAGCAGAAATATCCGTGCGGGTCAGGGATTCCCCACTAATCCTGACTGCTCCCACATTTTGTACACTGTGACTTTTGTCGGGAGCTCTACAATAAAGAGCATAGGCGAGCCACGCCCAGCGCTCTGCGTTCATCGAGCCAAGACCCAAGCTTTGTAACTGTGTTCCTGAGCTCACGTTGGCAACCGCTGAGCAAGCGGCGGCAAAAACGGCGTCAGGGACCCAGCCAAGAACCAGGTGCAAATATCCATGTTCCACTGCTAATCCCCATTTCCGTACAGTCGAGCAAAATAGCGAGCGACCACAGATCAGTGTGCCCAGCAAAATACCAGCGTTTTCCACTGCTTGAAGACTGGCGGTATCATTGACATCAGCAACTTCCTCGCGATAATCCAGCTTTAACGTCAACTCGGATATCGCCGCCGTAGCCAGCCCTTCCGTTATCTCCATGATAGCCTCCGTCGGCAAGACGAACGTCTCAATCGATGCGGTTACGCGATGACTCTGCAGCACCAGAGTGTTGAGTGTCAACGGACCATCGCCATCACTGTAGTCTTCTTCTGGTTGAGTCCGAGTTGAATACTAATGGGGACTCTTGTTCCCATGAGTCGCTGAAGTTAAGTGGAGACTGCGCATAACTCATTAGCCGATTGATCGGGAATGAGGTAACCACTTACGCCACAAGCCTGGAAGCTGCAGCGCCAACGAAGGGAGAAACGAATGGGACCGTATTTCGTCATCGCGCGTCCAAGCTCCATCGCTACCAGTCTGTTGGCTGCAACTCGAAACTCATGCGAGCATCCCCATGGGTCACCATGGAATCCGAGCAAACTGCCCCAGGTGAGTGAATCGTGGGCTGCAGCGGCATCCAGTGACGACCGATCCCCAACTAGACCTTGCAATTTCCTTACCCCAGTGGATTTGACCATTAGCTCCGAGAATGCGTTGTTGTCCACGAACGAAAGCATAGTGAAGAGATCGATTGCCTCGCGTAGCCGCTGACCCCCGAACCGGTTGTCCGACAGTACTGGGACGACGATGCGAAGTACCGCATATACTCCACAACAATTGCTTGAAACTTGGCAATGCAGGTCCACGTGGTTCAGCTGCATTACTTTGTGCGATGGCGCCCTGCAATACAGCGCACCAAGGCTACAGAAAACCCCACTTAGCTGCCATTTGCTTCACATTTAGGTCGAAATCGAAAATGACAGTAAGCGTACGTACCGGTTGAAAGTGGCAATAATGGATGGATACGGTTTTTTTTTCAACTGATAGACTGATACACCTTCCAAAAAATTGCACCGATTGATTGACGATGTGGTGTGCTTCAAGCTAGAGCTACCCGCACAAACTAATCATCACATCCACCCCGACCTCTGCGATCTATTCGGAGCACCCTACAGCACGATTCCAGGACTCTCTAGTTTCTCGTTAACATAAACAAAGGACCTCTTACCCCCCCCCCCTCAAGCTGATTTGACGCGATTTTACACGCCTCTTGTCATCAATCAGATCCCTGGTGTGAATTAAATGCTGAGATCTCGGCAGCGAAAATATTAACCTTGGTTCGTAAGCAGCGACAACAATATGAATTCGATGCATAGGGAGTCGGTGCCCTTGTGGCTAGTGCTGCTTTATCATGCAGTCTGTAATGGATGCGTTTTGTTCTGATCATCGTGAATAGCAAAATACACGCGAACAGTACAGATTTCTTTGGTTGCATTGCTTAGCGAGTGTACACACAAAAAAAGTCTGCTGCTGAAGATCACGCATTTGGCTCATCCACTGCCTCACTATAGCATTGTTTTCTCCTACTCATAATAGCGAACTAATCTTTGAGCGGGAGTCGACGCGAATACAAAGATTAGGCTCAGGATGTTGGCGTCCAGGTGACAAATTGCCTTCGTCTCCACCGTAGAATGACAACCCGTGCAGTTTTTCATCACAGCGCTAATTACTGCAGCTTTGGCCTCGTACGGCAATTGTTTCTTCGTGACCGACAGAAACTCTCGGTCATAGGCCAATAACTTGACTCATTCGAAGCGTTGGATTTCGTAGCAATGGTATATATACGAGGCCTGCCACCGTGTCTGTCTGCAGGTGCACAGCGCCGAGTTATGGGCAGACACAACTGCTGTACAATTGGTTGTGCTCAATGACTCTAGCACTGGACAAACTGCAGCCAACTCGCTCAGGTCCACGATGATCCGGCTGTCATGCTCCTCGTCCACACTAATCCGCGAATGTAACCAAATGCCACTTTGAGCAAAAACATCACGAATTCAACACGTTCAATCGAGTCGAACTCCAATGCCACGCTCTTACAAGGTCTCTTCTTGGCCATACACGATTTTTGTGAATCGGGTGTGAACTTGGTTGCACCGTTAACTCTTGGCTTCCAAATCCCGTAACCAGGGACGATGATATCCACAAACTCGCAATTACATGTAGCTGGATCGTAACAGTCTTGGCATCGGAATTGAGAGAATGCAACCAATGCGGCTTGACACTCACGAGGCCACAATGAAGTTCTGAGTGAATATCCACAAACCCGTTGATGCGCTGCAATCGGATAGCCAGTCTCGAAGGCTGCTTCAATCGCCGCCAAAGCCGCGCCGGTTAGTTTAATCTTTGTAATCTACAAGCTTGATTCAGCAAAGCCAGTGCCCTTTACGCCGCTCCAAGCTCTGTAGTACATGTAGATTGCATATACCAACCACGCCCACCTCTGGGGATTTATCGACCTCAGCGTCAGGAGTGTTAATTTGGTCTCTCGATGCATTTCAGCGACTGCTGAACAAGTGGCAGCAACAGCTTCATCCGGTACCCCGAGTCGCACCACAATTGGAGGGAACTGTTCTCCGCCCAAGATGTAATTTTTCGTGCTGGGTTACCGTCAATCCTTGATGTGCACAGTGTGCGGCCGCAGATCACCGCGCTCAGGAAGAAGCTTGCGTTGGGTAGCGCTTTAGATGCAACGGGACTCCAGCAATCCAGGCTGACACACAAATCTGAAATTGCGCTCATAGCTAACCCCGCTGCCACCCCCACAATAATCGATATCGCCAAAATCATAAATCATTGTACCGTTTCGTTTTAAGCTGAGGTGCATTACAGTCATTTAGCGTTCCTAACGACCTACAAAATGCCCGACCCTCTGAGGCTTACAGATCATCTGAGGGTTTGCTCGCTACCTTTATGGTGCTAGCAAATGCGTACTATCTAAGGTGCGCCATGCACAGCGGAGGCCCGGCATCCGTCCTCCTGTTCCGGGTGAGTGTCCATCCAGTGATCTACGTCCGCTTGGAGAGGCGCGATGACTGTTGTCCAGCGCGAAGGCAGACGTGCGACGTCTGCAGCATGTACCTGCGTACTCTTCTTGGTATCCATGGCCAGATTGGCTAACCCGTCCGCCGCCTTGTTGAAGTGGCGTAAGTGATGAGACCAGGAGGACACCATCAGTCGGTCCACGAGTAGCCGGCATTGGGTGTACAGCCCTTGTAAGTGTCTGGCTCGAGGCGGCATCCGCTTCCGTAACTGCGTGAGGATGAGATTGCTGTCACCGACGACATGTACCCCATGCAGCTTGCACTTAGCAGCATACCGTAGACCATTAAGGAGGCCACGATATTCAGCGATGTTGTTGGTCGTCTTGGACACGTAAGAGACGCTAGCCATCCACATCACCTGTGGCGTTAGCGTCGCCCCTAAATCATTGTACTGACACCAGACCTCGCATACGTTTGTAGTATAACTGTGTCTGAGATTTGTCGCTCAAAGTTGATTCTCCCGGCGATCTCGCGATACAGTGCAAGCTGGATATTAGCAGAGACACTAGCCTCCAAAAGCTGCGCAAATTCCGCGAAAACTGTGTTGGGCTCGCCACCGGGTCTGAGTCACTCAGACCCGGACTGAGTGCTATCGATTTCACCGGTCAGGAACTCACAGCTTCACCGAATCGAAAAATGAATGCAATTGTTTAAAGTGATCGCGTTTGCATCCGCCACCGCTACGAGTTGGCGACGGCTTGGAGGCGTAAATCCAAGCAAGTTCCCCCGTATTTGGACTGAAGCTGTGTTGTCCAGAACCGAGAGCAGAGTGAACAGCTCGATCGGCTTTCGCAGCATTTGCCGTCGGGTTGACACTCATCGTCGACGGGAACCTTGAGACAGATTTTGTGACGCATGCTATAGCAAGGATTACTAGCGCAGCATTGTAGATCCACGCATAGTGCTGCATTCGCTTCGTCCTTACAATCTTGGAGCAAACTCTCCCGCGTGACAGCATGTCACGGCTCCAGGAATCCCTACTTTGAGGTCATCTCCTTGTTCACTGCAAAATCGAATGTGGGCACTATTCCGCTCGTTGGAAGAACTTGTAATAATACTTCGATCAAGGTCGTAGAGGGGAATCAGATTTATATGGCACGGTTTTGAACTTACACGGAAGTACGATATTGTACTCGAGTAGTTAGCATGAAAGAGCTCAAGACTAAGTTAGAATTATTGGAACGCTGTGCTACGCTACCTCACACGTTGATTAAAAGGAAACCAAGTCCGACTTGTCTACCGTGGAATGTGACGAGGTGGAACTGTCAAGGTTTTCGAGATCCGATGCGGATGTTGCGGCAACCTGGATCTGAGAAAACAACTGGCAACGTTAGAGTTGACCGTAATAAATCCCGAGCGGCGGGCATCTTTTAAGTCAGAAAACAAAACTAACATACTTAGTAGTGCGGAAATGTCAGCTATTAAGGCGGCGCTAGAGACTGGA
This sequence comes from Phytophthora vignae f. sp. vignae, assembly GCA_016169955.1. Classification (NCBI taxonomy): domain Eukaryota; phylum Oomycota; class Peronosporomycetes; order Peronosporales; family Peronosporaceae; genus Phytophthora; species Phytophthora vignae. The sequence continues at coordinate 707,734 of JABJUM010000024.1, read as the reverse complement.
TGTGCCGTACCAATATCCACCGGGACTCGCGGAACTCGTGTATGGATTTGTGAGTGTTGGGCGAGGATTTTTTTAACGCCAGTCTAGCCGCGGGGGTATCTGCGCACAGCGGTAACGCCAAGGTTTACCGTGAACATTGCGTGATCGAGCCTGTTACGACTTATGTATGGCATAGTGAGTTTGTGGATATCGTTGTCCCAGCTTGCAAAATGAAACTCGCAGGATCGACTAAGGTTACTCGTGTAAACGATACGTTTGCGGAAGTTTGTGGTTAATCGATTCGATTGAAGATATGGACTTGGTAATAGTTAATCCTGGGGCTAAAATAATCCTGGCCTCAAATAGTTCCGTTTTTTTTTTTCATCTTTACTGTTGAGTTCCGTCGAAGTATGATGGCAATATGTTGGTTTCTCTATTGCCAAAGGCATGGACAAAGCGCGAGATGTTTGCTTCTAAGAACCATTACTCTCAAAGTGACGAACAAAGCCGTTACACCGAGGACAGCTTTGCGGTTCTGCTTGAACCCTGTTGCAACCATAGCCGAGTATACTCTCAGCCGCCTCTTTTCCTTGGCCTCTCTCTTCTGGATCATCCTCATGATTTTTTCGATAGTCTTGGCATCGCCCTCCAGAGTAGACGCGAGGCTCACGATACCGGGGTCCTTGGCCAGTTTGTCCACCGCTTTGTGGTCATTCCAAAGCTTCGCGAGGAAATTCTGATCCTTCTTCATGGCCGTCCCCACCTTTTGCACGCTCGGACTGTTCTCTGCTAGGATTTTTAGGGTCTTTACCAATGCTGTCGAGGGTTTTGTCGGCACCCGGTTTCTTTCCGAAAATTCCTTTAAGTTTGAACTTGAACGGAGGAACCAATCTCCTCGTCTCGCTTTCATGCTCGTGCAGGTGATACACTGGCTTACTGTTCTCGGGGGCATCGCGACGCAGAAGTCTGGGCGGTTGGTCGCCCAGAGAGGCGCAGAATGCAGCGACGATCATGACCAGCAGCAGGAATAGCGACTGCACGAGGTGCGTCACTCCGAGTCGTTAAACGGAATGCGGCTTGATGAAGAGGATTTCAGAATATGTAGTGCGGGCTCTACAGTGTCCACTAGCAGATTATTCTACAGTGCACCTACTCGAACCTATCTTCGCCATCATTGTTGACACGATCTTGCTGCGATTGATGCTGTGGTGTCAACAATGTTGCAGGATGTAAAACGTACGGCCATATCAACAACTGATACAGTAGTGAGCAATACTTAATGTGTGCTGGACTCACCTCGCTGCCAGGTTTGTTTTTTTTTGTGAGGCTGACTCGACATCGGAGAGGTAAAACGCTGGCGCGTTCCCTGCATTGACTGCTGCAAGATCTCATCGCTAATAGCAGGGATCGGCGAAGGATATACTCTCCATGCATACTGCAGTGCTCTCTCCAACCGACCACCATCGATCTAGCGCCAAAATGGAGCACCCACTGCATGTACAAAACACGTCATTGCATTTACATTAACCAGCGTCTTGGACGCGTTCGCCGACGTCCAGAAAAGAAAAAAGAAGTCAACTAAAAGAAAATTAAAAGTCACCACCGAAAGCCGTCCCTCAGCTGTAACTCACCATAGGCCTGCCACACAAAAACACACAGCAATAGTGCGTTAGCTGAGCTACACCACCCATCAAACACCCGCACGCAGCACGTTACGCACTTGTCCAGCAGACTCTGGCGCTCGTCGGACGTGGACGCGCCCAGGTCGAAGCGCTCCTTGTCGCCCTTGCGCGTCTCCTTGTAGTACACGGCCGAGGACACGAGGAAGAGCGTGGCGTAGAGACACGCGGACTCGAAGATGGGCGCGGGGCTCTCGACGCTCTTGCTGAGCTTCATGTACTGCGGCTGCAGGTGCACGAGCACCCCCACGAGGAAGAGGAAGACGCAGCCGCTGAGCGACAGCAGCGAGCACGTGAGCGCCCAGAAAACCTTGTTGGCCATGGTACCGTAAAAGATGGAGGTGGAGGAGATGGAGAGGAAGGGGCCCGGGAGACTGCAGCCGGGAAGCTTGGGGTGTGGTGCGATAGATCGGAGCTGCTCGGGGTTTGGAATGTGGAAGAGGGGGCGGACCATGCGACGTTTCTAGTGCTGGCTGGGGATTGGTGGGATTATAGGGTGAGAGGGCGATGTGATTGGAGAATATTCTATGTTCGGGAATAAGTGGTGCAATGAGCTGCGGTAGCGTGTCAAATGTGTATGGGATTGACTTACGGGGGTGGGAGAGCTTGAGAAAGATACGACACTTATTGCGGGACGGAAGGAACCACTTCAACACTTACACCGCAAGCTCCTTGAAGTGCCTTTGTCCAGCATCAGGCGTTTCCTCAAGCTGCTGAATGTGTCCGCGGTCCAGCCATCGAAAAATGGCGTTGTTACCCAAGGCCCAGTTAGTCGGGACTCTTTCTCATTAAATTGTCTAAGTTAGGAGCGAACTCAAGCAGTTTCCTAAAATATTGTGGCGGGTCTACGATCACTTCGTTATGGTAATCGTTAATAGTGCTGGGAAACTGTTGAAGACGCTGTTCTGGGGCGGATCAGTACTGAGGAGATAGCAATCAACTTCACGATTGCGTTCCTGTCGAGTTAGGAGAGCAGTTTTTTTTCTTCGGGTTCGGAGATCTGTGACTCGATGATCCGTGGAGTTGACTGCAGACGCGCATAGTTTTCGGTTTTCATGGCCGATGTACACGATCTGCTAGGGCGTGTTTGTACCAACCGTCGAGGTTTTCTGGCACGCTTCAAAATCTAGACATAATGATTAACATAATATGACAGTACGAATCGGATGGGCACTTGATTGATGGAGAACGCTTAAGCCACAAGACAGACTTCACACTAAATTTCGCCATCTTTGGGTCATGGCAACCGAGTGGAATTTCCTCGAACCGTGGCGAGTTGCTTTGCGCGGCAGCTTGGCTCCGAGAGAGAAGGGCCATGCGACCGCGCCAACTCTTAAAGTTTGGTTTGACTACCCGCATTCTTGTACCTCGTTAATGAGACCACCAACGTACATCCGACTCCAAGGCGACCAACGAGACCCTGTGAGGCTTCAAAGACTGCGAGAGGCAATGGAGCTGTTCACGCTGCTAGCGTTTGTAAACTATACGGCATTTAACGAGCTCATGGCTTCGTTGTCGGTTGCTACGAGGGACAAACAAGTCGAGTACCCCACAGAATGGGACCTCCGGTTGTTTGGGACTCTATCGCCACAGGACATCGCTGCGACCCAGGCTCAAGTCACGTGGGGGGCTTTCCTCGGTTTCCCGGAAGATCCACGAAAGTATTCGTCTGAGTTTCGAGCGGCAGCTGAGAAATTGGAGGTGATGGGGGCGGGAAAGGCTACTTTAGCGCGTCCTGGTCGCGGATGCGCAATTTACTGGAAGTGCAAAGTTCATGATACAAAACTGGAGGGTAGATTGGGGCCTGGCCAATCGGCAGCATCGTCGAACTCAATCCGGGATCAAATACGAAGTCTCTTCGACATTGCCGTTCCTCCAATTGTGCGATTGTGTGCGACTCAGCACGGCGCTAGTCTTCTGAGTACATGGATCCCAGCGAAGAAGCCTTGCGAGGTCGTAATTGTAATACTGGATAACTGGGACCACCCAGCTGTCTCTGAATTATCAAGCGCATTGGCTCGGACGGCAATAGAAGACCTGTCAATAGACCTCGATAGTGCTACTATGAACTCGAGGCAAGCCACACTGAACGCTGGGTTGTTGATGAACTCGCTGGTATGTGGAAATCTGGTGCGTCTGGTGTCCGAAACCAGTAATATTGCTGCTGAAAACCCCATTCCACTGGTAATCCAGAAACACACATTGGCATGCTGGAGGATATGCAACGGGATATTTAACGCTATCTGCTCGGCAGTCTCGGAGTTGTCGGTGGATTCGCATCTAGCCTCTTTGCTCATAGATTTGGAGGGCTCGGGGCGATGGCCTTGGCTGGTTTACGCGATCTGTGGTGGAACTTCAGATGTGGTTGTGCCTCGTGTTGAGATTTGGAAGGGAACACTAACGAGGACCGACATATTGGCCATGCGTGCCGCACTTCGAGCAAACTATCCTCTGCCAGTATCAGAGGCGGATCTCAACAGTTCCCATCAGTATGGTTTTGTCGAGATTGAAAAAGGAACGGAGCTGCAGCTCTGTGGGGCATTGGGTGGAGAGGATGATAGCTCGATTGTTGTGGCCAGTGCGTGTCGATGTCGAGCTCTATTCGACCCAAACGACAGTGAGTGGATCAATCTCGTCGTCCCTGGATATGGTGCTTGCAAGGCAAAAGTTGGCGACAGAGGCGTCCGATTCACCGCTGATACTGGTAATATTTCCGTATGCCTGGACAAACGAGTGAGCGGGGCTCTGGAAATATTTTATGTTCAGTTTGAGACGCCGGACATCCTGACAGATCTTCTGGTACTCATCACGAGGGCCCTTCGCTCGCTAAAACTATACTTCAAAGCGAGCGATAGCACACCCGCGAGTCATGTTGACCTTTGCGCACTGGCCAGGGCTTGTCCAGAACTTCTGCGTCTCTCTCTTAAGCGCGCTACGGCGGTGGTGTCTGAACATGACGCATCTCTGCGCCTCTGGCCCGTGAAGACCATCGGTTTAGTCGAATGTTCCTGCACACTCTCTGACCTTGTGGGGTGTTTGAGGGACCCCGAGTTACGAATGGCTCGCGAACTCGTCCAACTCGAGGTGACCCCGCGTACGAATCAAGTGTTCGCAGACGAAGAAGTGCGCGAGTTGATAACGCACAATGGCGAATTTCTGCCTGTTGTCAAGGAAAAGCTGCCTATGAGATCGAAGTTAGCTGTGATTAGTGTCGGCACGGCCGCGACTTGGAGCACGGAGCAGATTGACCGCCTGGACTCGTACATTCTGGGCTTAATCTTTGCATTCGCATCTACACCGAAGCAGCGTTCGGTTACGTATCGTGCTAGACGGGTTCGAGTCCAGAATATGTTGATAGACTCCACTTAACCCCAACTATATGACCATGCTCCACCACACTGTGATTTTGATGATGTATGGAGTAATTCCCACAATAATTTATAATGCCAACGGAAGTAATGGCAGGGTCAGTAACCCACTGGCAGCTCAGACGTTATATTGATCACGTAGTGCCCTTATCGAAGTGTCGGAACTCAGAAGGAACAGGCTTCAGTCTGAAGTTCTTTCACCTTGCAGACATAAGGGCGTAAGTTATGCTTCGCGACGGCGCGTTCTTGCCTCTGTCTGGTCAAGGAGAAACCTGCTCCAAATTCGGAAAGGGACGACGACCATGACTCGGACCATGAAGCCGACTTAGCGCCTGGACGCACACATTCTGAGCTCCATCTTTTATTCGAATCAACAGCGGCGAAGCGATCGATGGTGGAGCTAGCGGCTAGGTTAGACCCTTATAGTAGTAATTTGGGTTTCATTTGTGCTGTGTTTAGCTGTTAACGCTGTTAATTAGAACCCGTTTTCACACTTTTAAGCCGAAACTGGTGTCGTCATTGAGATATTCGCTTTCATTTAGCGACAATGGAACGCTTTCGTAAATCAACACTAAAAAAAAGTGTATTGATGATTCTTACCAGTACAAGGAGTTTCTCTCCTCGTACTCGACTGATCGCTGCGCTGATTGAGGCCAACTCGAAAATGATGCTTAAAACGTATGCGTCCATGCTACGTTTCGCCGTTGCGACTCTGATCATGGCAGCCTTTGCCTTGACTGGAAGCTTCGCGGGAGGTAGGTCCTCACCGTTGTGCACCAATAACTCTTTTGCTTCCTCGTCGCATACACCCGGCCGTGACGGCTCCACTTGAAGTCATACAAGATCTCGGGCCATTCACAGAATCGGGTCTCTCAAACACTCCGTTACGTCTGAAAACACGCCCGTACAATTTAATCAAGGACAGTTCCCTCACGGGCCAATGTCCCAGAAATTCGTCGTGGACAGGCACCGCTACCTCAAAAAAGCGTACGTCGAGGTTGCGAACTTTCGGGCATGCCTTGGCTAAAGAGCTCAGGTCCAATGTGTCTGGATCCGGTGGTGTGAGAACTCGACTAGCGACCACGAATTAGCGCGTTCAGCATAAGCCCAGCCTTCATTATCGCTTGAGGGGGGGGGGCCGATCGGTCCCGAGGTCAGGCGTCAACGCTGATGCTGAAGTGTTGGCCAGTGTCATCGGATGGTCCTCGCATCGTCGCGCTCATGGTCTTACAATTGGCTCTGTTCAACGCGCTCCCACTCGGCGTCGAGCCACCAGCAGCAATCAGCGGCAGAATTGGAGGAACGGCGACATCAAATAACCTACGAACATGACTCCGAATCGAATTGAGCTCATCCTTGGTCTTCACTGGCTCCTGGTCCACGTGACGTCAGCTTCGACAGCGCGAGCTTTTGGCAACGAGGACCTAGTTAAGTGCATGTTCCATCGCGGGACAGCATTTGAGTATATCGAATTGTGCGATAGCAGAAACCCCAGCGACGGAAGGAATAGCTCCCTGAATGCATCTCATTGCGGTGCAAATGTTTAGCTTTTCAAATACTACCAAAAAACTCAACTTGAGTTTCAACGACGCGGAATCACCTGCCACTATACGTATAACCACTTGATTGACATTTTTTCTCTCTTTCTCTCTTCGGGACTTTGATTGATGCATAGGAACACAAGCCCAATATCACCACATTTGAGTTTGCACGGCGCGCTCGTAAACAACAGAACTGTGACCGGCAAGCGCAATATATTAGGATAACACTGCGAGAATGAGCGCAATGTCACAATCGATTCCCGCAGTTTGTCCGAGCTTCAAAAATTTCTGCTGGCCGAGGCCTTTCGCAAAATTTGACTTAATAATGAGATGATAAACTATTTGATTGATATCGCAAGACTTGCCCGAAAAAGAACAGATAACGATTTCACTCTCACTTCTGTACTGGCAACGCGTCGTCATGGCGAACGAGTGGGCGTTTCTCGAGCCTTTGCGGGCTGCATTGCCGGACCATTTCATCCCAGCAAAAAAAATATCATTACGAATGAATCGTTTCCGAAAGTCTCGCTTCTCATTTCCCATGGACCCTCGTTGGGGCAGCAAACTTTTTTGCCTGAGACCTCCTGTGAATGAAACAAGTCGACGAGATCTCACAAGACTGCAGCGAATTCGAGAGACCATGGAGATATTTACGCTACTTTCGCTCGTGGACAACAAAGCGTTCGTAGAAGTTGCCGCCTTGCTGAGAGAGATACATCCAGCACAGACTTTTATTTTCCCAAGGTGGGAGTTTCTGATTGGTGACCCAAACACTGTCGCTGCAGTCCAACCTCAAGTCACGTGGGGAGCTTTGCTCGGATTTCCAGATGACCCAACGGGGGAGTTCTGGATTTCGAGAAGCAGCTCGGAGGTTGGAGGCAATGGGGGTGGATGCGTCTAGTAACGGCCATGGTGACGGTAGGGCCGACATTCACTGGGCGTGTGGGCGGCACGGTTTACATGTGGATGGCCACCAGATTCCTGCCAAACCGACCTCAATTCAAGGTCATGTTCGATGTCATTGTTCCTCCTATCGTGCGAGTGTGCGTCACGCGTGGCTATTCTGTGCCGCTTACCAGGGTATCCCAGGTAGTGGTGATACCTGCGGGGTGGTCGCGTGTATCGACAACTGGGCCCAATCTTCGATTTCCGAATTAACGGCAGCGCTGGCTCGGACGTCAGACCTTGGCTTGAGCCTTTTCAAGGGTGCTATGACTCACGCCAAGAGGTGGTGAACGCTGGATTTATGCTGGCGATGCTGGTTTGTGGTCGATCTGTGTGGAAAAGAACGACCCCCATTGGACTGGAGTACCAGAGGCTAAGGTTGACCTGCTTAAGTGTGTGTGACAGACTTTTTGTTGCCACTTGCTCAGCCGTTGCGGAGGCGTCTGCGGATGCGAAGCTCTTCTCAATGTGGTTGGGCTTGGACGGTTCTGGACGATGGCCTTGGCTCGTGTATGCACTGTGTTGTGGAACTTCAGATGCCATTGCACCACCTTCCATCAAAATATCTTGTGGTACATTGACGAAGTCTGACATTTTGGCAATTTCCACAGTGCTAGAAACCAAGTACCCCCAGCCAGTTGCGGGATCGGAAAGGAAAGATCGCTGTGGGTATGGATTTGTATAAGTTCGAGAGGGGGCCAAGGTGCGTCTGTGTGGAGTACCAGATTTCAACGACAATGAGGACTTTATTGCTGCTAGCACATGTCGTCATCGTGCACTGTACGACCCAACCGACGGAGAGTGGGTGCATTTTGTTGTTCCTGGGTACGGCGTTTGTAAGGACATACTCTGCGGAGACGTCCAATTCACCCCCGATTCGGGGAAACCCAACTTTCGACTCAAACGATTGAAAGCGTCGCTGGCCATAAAGTATGTTCGTTTCGAGAGTCTGGAGGTGTTGACGGAGCTGCTGCGGCTGATCACCTGCGGACTTCGTTCGTTAACACTGTGCGCGGACAGGAAGGATCCCGCCGCAAGGCCGGTTCATGTCGATCTGTGCGCGCTAGCTAACGCGTGTCCAGAGCTTCGGGATCTCTATGTCTCTGCATTTAATGTTGTGGTCTCAGCCCATGACAATGCACTCCGTCGTTGGCCTATCCAGGAACTATGGATACGAGAACACCCGGGAACGTTGTCCGACTTCACGGGGTGTCTGAGAGACCACACACTACGAATGTCCCGCGAGCTGGTGAAGCTTGAAGTGACAGCACGGCGGCATGAATATGACGAGGGTGAAATGAGCGAATTGAAGGCCCATGATCGAGAGTTCCTGCCTGTCATGAAGAAAAAATTTCCTACGAGATCGAAGTTGGCTGTGATCAGTGTCGCCACGGCCGCGACGAGTGCGACGAAGCCGATTCACCGCCTCGACGCATACATCGCCAGCCTCATCTTCGTGTTTGCGTCCACTCCAAAACAGCGGTCGGTAGTTTGTCACGGTCGATCCTAAGGAAGTAGTTGTCAACTTCTTGTTAGAGGCTGAATTGAGGGAAACCCTCTCATTAATGACATTTTTTCTGCACGAAAGATAATAAATACGGACCCGCTTTCGATTTTTTCTTAATACTTCTATTTTGTAGCGTTTAAGTTCACACTTCTGCCAGAGTTTCCACTATATCCGCCTAACTAACTAACATTCAGTCTCACGATCAGGTCCAAATGACCGAAGGAACCACCTCCGGTGCCAGGAAGACCCAGGAAACCAGGGCGCCAGCGATCAAGATACAGGGTCCGGCCGCCTGGCTTCTCCACGGTCTAATTCCACGTCGCTGTCCCACCGGCAGCAACGTCGATCTCGTCGATCTTGTCGCCTCCAGACATGATGTTCTTGGTGCTCGTGAAGTTGACGATCATCTGGCCGTCGCCCTTCGTGGTCCATGACATGGTGGAGTTCTTGAACGCCCTCTGGATAATGTTGAGGTCAAGCGTGTCCGGGTGGGTGCCGTCGTCGATCTCCCCCATGAACTACGTGGGGCCACAGATGGACTGGAAGTACTCGGAGTTGAAACTCGAGATGCGGCTCATGTCGAATCCCGTGACGACCCAGAAGCTCCGACCCTGGTTCACCACCTGGTACGCGTACTCCATGGCCTTGTAGGACGTGCCGTCGTCGCTCTTCCCCGTCGTGATGAGGTCGTTTACGACCACGCCGAATAGGCCGTCTTGTTGGACTGGGAGATCAGCAGCTCCATGCAGTTGCTCGTCGCCGTCGCGATGTCCGTCTTGGCGATGTCCGTGTCCTGAATCTTCATGCGCAGTCCGTCCTCCGTGATGTCGGGGTTTTGCTCCCTCAAGGCCTCGACGGTCGCCCAAGTGCGCTCCATGAGGCCTGGTAGGTCGTGGCCACAGGTCAAATTCGACCTGAGAGCGTCCTTTAGGAACCCAATCTCGCCTTTGGTGATCTGCTCGGGCAGGGCCGTGAAGTTTGCTCCCTTCGTGGAGTCATTGAACCGCTGCCAGCTTGTGCTAATGCTGTCGTCGTGGGCGAGCACTTGTGCCAAAATGTACTGCGTCGTGGACATGATTCGGTCCGCCAGCCACCCGTTGCGCGTTGCCTTGCAGCCAAGACACAACTTGATCGTAATCAGGGCCGCCGATTATGGCATTTTTATTTATGTAAGCCAAGCTGGCTCATAAATAATGGTAGGCCTGCCAGAAAGAAGAGGACATAAATAATGTCATGCAGAAAATGTGTCTCATAAATAATGTTGAAATATCATGACCCTGTATTACTTAAAGTTTGTATTGGTCTCTCTAAATTTCAAGATTTGTTTCTGATAATTTGCCCAATTACAATTATTGCTAGGACCTCTTGACATAAATAATGTTATGGCCAAGCGAAAACGGCCAACATACATTATCCATACTTATTTATGGTCATTATTTTTATGGCCATGCTATTTTCGGCGGCCCTGATCGTAATGGACAACTCGACGACGACGGCGTTCGACTGGTAGTGCTTCGCCAGGATCTTGTCTTAAGACGCCTGCGGATCCGCGGAGCGGACGTAGCAGTTTGGCGCTCGCAGCCCACCCGCGAACATACACGAGCACATGACAATGCGTACGCCCTCGGCCATCTAAAAGAACTTGCCGAACCAGTTGTCCATGACGCCGTTGATCCCGACGTCAAACACGCAGCCGACCTTGTAGAGCACTTCGCGTCCGCAGTCGTTGTTCTGGCGGAAGCATTCCATGCCGCACTCCACTGAGAATTCGGTGAGGCACCCGACCCAGCACGTGTGGGTCTTGTCGTTGCAGCCGTAGCCCTTCGGACACTTTTCATAATCTGAGCCTCTCGCCAGCACGCGGCGTCGCTGGACCGAGCCAGGGGCTCCGAATATGGCATTGTTATTTAGTACGCTATGTGGGGCTAGATAAATTATCCCATCACGCTCCTGACAACACAACAGTAAATTATGACAGCACCTCATCTTAAACAATAAATAACTCCATTATGGAAAACATGTAGTTCATTAACGACACACACATTAGCTTACCACCTAGCGCAAATTGTCAACAGTCGTTGCATCCCAGTACGACCGATTCTGGCGGAGAAACAAAATCGTCTCAAGCGTGCGCGGCAGCAGACCGTGTCGTTGATGGCCAAAGGTCACCCGAGCAGTGCTAAAGAAGCGTTCCACCACGTTTGACGTGGGTGGAATGCTCTTCAGCTGCTCGTACTTGACCGAATCCTGTGCAAGCCGCCGGCGCTTCCGCAGGCGCTCCACGAATGACGCGGCTGCCTCCTCCTCCTCCTCCTCGCTCGCGGTCTCGTCGTCCGGTCCCGCAGCTTCGAAGGTGTGGTGTAGGAAACACCAGATTTCGCTGGACCAACTCGGCTGGAGGGGTACACTGTACCAGTAGCCGAGCTCAGCCGAGCTCAGCCGAGTTCACCAGCTTATCCGGACAAGTTATCCGGCTCAGCCGAGCTCAAGCGTCGCCGAGATCAGCGAAGGGTCGGCCGAGATCTAAAACCGCCCACTTTCACTTGGTATTTGTATAGGAGCTTAGGAGTAGTGGAGGCGCCCTTCAGGGCGCCCGACAGAGATAACAGACAACAGAGCAGAATTTTCTAGGCCTACAACACGTGTACACGTTCCGGTAAGTCCCTGCACGGGGCCGGATTATGTCTGCCGCCGATACCCGAGAGGCATAGCTTGTAGGGTACTCGGCTGGCAGCGCCAAGAGATTAAGTCGGCCCGGGTTGGGCGTGTGTCTTGCCAAGCGCGAAGGAAAAGTCTCGCCACCGCTGCGAGCCGGTGTTCCCGTACGTCCCGGGCACTGATTGCTGAGTCGAGAAGCCTTTGCTCTCGGCGACCTGTAAAAGCGCTCCGTGCGCCGTCGTCCATCCTTTGGTGGAGGGCACAGGGTTGAGTGAAGGGAGACCGTCGAACTCGGCGGTTCTCCGGAGAGGTGATCTTGGTTGGCAGGTCTCGACGAGAGGCGAGACACCCGCTGTCCCGGTTGGGCCGAACCGCTCGGGGGCAACCCGGCGCAGGCCAACAAGGCCGACTAGCTCGGCTATTGTTGTGTTTGTAGCCAAGTTACCACAACTGACGATTTTGTGTGTACCGCTATACCACAACTGGTGCCGCGACCCGGGAACAGGGGTGTGCTTGTGTTTCGTAGGTACCAGCTAACCAAGGTTTGAGAAGAGAAGAAGAGAAGAGAAGATGGTCAAGGGAATCGTCACGCCGAGTCCAGCGACGGCTGGAAGCAACTCGGTTGGACAAGCCAACTCGGCGAGCTCGGCGGATGCGATGATCACGGACGCGACGGTGGACGAGACTAGCAGCGTCCAGTTCGACGAGGAGGATGCCCAAGACCAAGGAAGTGAGGATGATGAAGGAGGTGAGTTTGAGGAGAAGGCTGAGCTACTCGGCGAGGTCGACGAGTTGTCGCTACAAGTCGGGCGCATGGGTACCCCGCGCCCAGTTGTGCGCAATTTGACCGCCGAGCTCGGCAATGATACGGACGACGAAGATCAAGCCGCCGCGCAAGGGGAACGTCCGCCCCTTATTCCGCGAGCGACAAGGAATGCAGATACGCCGAGTGCCAACAAGGTTCTGGGGAGACTCGGCGAAGAAATGAGAGCCCAGAGTGAGTGGATGGATGATGATGTTCGCACCGGTGGCGATGGCTCAAGCGAGATGGCCGGTGCTGGGTCCTGAACTAACTCAGCCCGTGAACAGCACGGACATCAACCAACTGGTCGAGGACACGGTGCTGCTGCTCAAAGCAATGGGGTTCCGCTGCACGAGCCGACCTAACAGTCTGCTACTCGGCGATTGGGACCCCAGCCGAGCTTCGCGGGAACTCGTCAAGTGGAAGCGTCGACTGAGACTGGCCTTTGGCCTCGAGAGAGGAGCAGTTGGCACTCGGCAGACGATTGCCAAGCGTGTGGCTGACACTCCGAGAACCGTCGAAGACCCCAGCAAGATCCCGCTGCCGAAGACGCCCGAACGCAAGCGAGCTGACGTGTTCCGAGCAACTGAGGGTACACCGTATTTCGAAGACTCGCACATGAAGACACCAACGCGTGGCAAGCAGCCGAGTGGACGGTACGCTGAGTTGTTTGACGCGGCAGATGCAGCCGAGCTCAGCGACAGCGACGATAGGTACGACTATCGGAACTCGGCTGACGAGTCGGTGAAGGACGTCATCAAGCATCTCAGCTTTGATGACACCGAAAGCGATCGGACGCAGTACTTGGAAGTCCGCACCCACGCGTCCCTCGACAAGATCCCTATGTTCGAAGGCAAGCGTTACCGACCGGATGATTCTCTCCAGTGGTTGAAGCGGTTCATTTACGAGATGAAAGGAACTCGGCTGGCGCAAGACCTCTGGTATGAGCCGTTCTCTCTGAAGCTGGAGCGAGGAGCGAAGAGCTGGTATCGCCAGCTCCCGAAGAAGACGCAGCGGAAGTGGAGTCTGCTGAGTGAAGCATTCGCCGACTACTACTGCTCGCAGTTTGACCAGTCGGCACGAGCTCGCTACTACTCGGCTCAGCGCAAGGACAACGAGCTGGTGTGTGACTTCCTTATTCGTCTCAACGGGTATGCGAAGTCGGCGAAAATCCAGTACGAAGCCGGTGGAGCAGACGCCGCCGATCACGTGGAGCACTTCCTGCTGCACTGCGGAGACGATGATGTCATGAATCTACTCTACCCGCAACAGCTCACTGACATCAAGAAGGTCGAGAAGATCATCAACCAGAAGATTCTGGGGGAACGCCGTAAGAAGCAACGCGACCGTCTCATCGGAAGCCGCAGCCGAGATGCCAGGCGCACTGATTCGCCAAGGCACTCAGAAGCTCGGCGGAGCGAGTCACACCGAGATGATCGCCGAGATGATCGCAGAGATGACCGCCGTGAACGGCGCAGAGATGATCGCCGAGATGACCGACGCAGCCGACGCGACGATGGTCGGGACCGCCGGCTGGCGGCAGCCCTGCTGGAAGACGACCCGTATGAGCTGGCTGAGAGGCACCAATCCACTCGGCGATCCAACCTCTATGACTCCGACGGTGACTGGAGTGACGGTAGTCAGCTGAGTTACTCCGACTCGGCTGCGGACTCTGAAGACGATTACATCGACGCCTGATTCACCAGCGACCGCGACCGTAGATCGGGAGACCGAGGGAACTCCGCTGGAACCCCAAGGGGTGATCACCGAAGGAGCCAGCCGAGCTCGGCAGACCGTACCAGCCGAGGGTACGACCGTCGTGACCAAACTGGTCGACGCAGCGACTCCCGTGAACGCCCGCCGTACGGACCTTGTGCTGCTTGCGGCGGAGCGAACCACTCCGTCCATTATTGCCGCCGTCGCTGCAAGTTCTGCAAACAATTGCACGATGTCGGTCAGTGCGAGCTGTTCCAGCGCTATGAGAAACTCGCAGCATTTGTCAAGTCCAATGTTGACAAGTCCAAGTTACCTGAAGACCTCCAGGACCTCTACGCGCCGAGCGATTTAAACTCGGCGGCCCGCCAACACTGACTGGGTTGGATGATACCGGGCCGCCACAGTTAGCCGAGCCGGCAGTAGAGGCGAACTTCGTGTTTGCCTTTGTGGGTGAGGCAGGATGGCCCGAGGGACGAGGAGGGGATGAGGTATTGGATTGTGAAAGCGACGGACTTGATTGTGAGCTCGGCGAGAGTAGGGACGAACGCGGAGCAAGATTGTGCAGTGCAGTTGCGACTCGGCGATCGACAGATGCGACGACAACCACCAGAGTCATGAAGCTGCTCCCCGGGGAGCGACTCGGCTGGTGGTCGTCACAGAAGTTTGACCGCCGAGTTCGGATGAGAGCTCTCGTTATGGGGGCAGTGAACGACCAGCGTACGAAGATATTGCTTGACACCGGCGCAAATGTGTCGGCAGTTAGCGAAGGATTTGCGAAGAGACTGCGGTTGAAGCGGTTTACGCGCCAGGATCAACAGATTGACGTTCAAGGTATCGGAAAAGGCAAGGTGGCGACGATGTCGCGGACGATGGTGAAGGTGACACTCGGCTGGGAGGTCACATACGAATTTGAAGTGTGGATCCTCGACCACCACGCTGGAGTCGAGTTGATTCTCGGCACGGATTTTATGATCCCAGCTGGAATCCGCCTGGATCTGTACAACTCGGTGGCGAAATTACCGGATGAGGTTGTTTTACCTCTAGTGAGGTCCCAGAGCTCGGCGGACGAACCGAAAGGGGGTCTCTACATCACGGATGGCCCAACTGAGCCGGTGAACCTCGAAAGCCGAGTTCCCACCGAGTTCAGGCTGATGAGGAACCAACCGAGTGCAGATACGCACGACTTCTGGGTACGCCGGGCTAAGGACTGGGTACCGACCGTAGTGTTGGATCGGCGAAATCGGGTGGCTCGAGTTCGGCTGACTAATCTGAAGCCGACTTGGACATGGTGCCCAGCGCACTTCCCCGTGGTCGCCTGGGCGCCGCATGGAGTGTTACCACCCGATGGTTATGTCCGGATGCACTCAGCGAAGTACAAGGATTGGCAAGTCATGGCCTACGAAGCGGCTATGGACAAGGATCTGTTGCAGAAGGAACAACAGCTGTACGCCGAGTGGCTGGCTCGACAGCCGTCAGCCGTGGACCGCAGAAGCTATCCAGAACCGAAGGGGGTGGCCACGTGGCCGCCTACCAAGAAGCGGGACTCGACGCGGACTTGCGCCCAGCGATGGGAGAAGTTGGCCGAGCCGGAAGAGCGAGCCGAAGCGGACACAGCCGATGGTCCACCCTTAGCCTCGGCAGAGCCGGCGAACCCGGCTACCACTACCCTAGTTCCCGATGAGGCACCGCCGAGCGACGAGCCTACGCCAGGCTGGAGCGGCAGCCCGCCCAGCCGAGCAGAGACCCCACTGACGCGCGGTCAGGACGAGCCCAGCCAAAGCGCCTGTGCAGCAGATGAGGATGCGTACGAGCAGTGCAGCGATCTGGTCGACTGGACGATCATCGATGACCCAGGGCCCGAGCCACCAAGTCCGAGGTCCGAGGAGGAAATCGATGTGAGTGACGAACCCATGTCGTCGGACCCGATAGCGGACTTGCACCTGCGTTACCTTCTGGCAGCCAAGTACGAGGAAGGGGCAGATGACCAAGGCAACTCGGCTGAGGACTCAGCCGAGTTCGAACACCCAGCTACGAACTTGGAGCTCGAAGATTATGCTCGCGAGTTAGCATTCCTGCCCGATTTGACTGAAACAGTGTCGACGAAACTCGACTACGAAGCACCCAATGTGCAGAACTCGGCGCACACTCGGCTACAGTCTACCCGGCTGGTGGAGGTATTGAAAAGCCACGAAAAGATCATGATCTCCAGCGGTAATGCCCTACCTCCACCGGCTTACGGTGTAGTATGTGACATCGACGTGCAAGGGCACCCGCCAATCCGTCAGCGTGCCCGCCGAGTTCCGCTGAAGCATCTCGGCAAGTTGTACGAGTTGCTCAAGGCGCTGCTACGAGCTCGACTGATCGCATTCTCAAACAGCCCTTGGGCGTCACCCATCGTGATCGTCCTAAAGAAGAATGGAGTCGACATTCGGCTGTGCATTGACTACAAGCTGGTGAACGCAGTTACGTTGCTCATGGAGTACGCAATGCCACTGGTGGATGACCTCCTCACTGAGCTAGAAGCCTACCTATGGTTCTGCTCCTTGGACGCCGCCAGCGGTTTCTGGGCGGTCATGATGACTCGGCGTGCTCGGTGGATCTCGGCTTTTGTCTGTACGCTCGGCCACTTTGAATGGCTTCGGATGCCCTTCGGATTGAAGAATGCCCCGATGATCTACCAGCGCCTTATCGATAACGCCCTGTGGGGGTATGTACAACCCAAAGGGGGTTGGAAGGAGTTTGCCAAACGCATCCAGCATGCAGAAGCTGCATCCGAAGCTCAGCGGAAACGACTCGCAGCCGACTTCGACTTCGAGGCCAGCGGCCAAACCAAGTTTGAAGCCGACCGCCGAGCTCAAGCCGAGTTTGATCCGTTGGAAGAATTCATCAACAGCCCAGAAGCCGACATGTTCAAGACGGGTGAACCGGATGACTCGTGTCTGGTACCGGTTTTCGACCGACGACCGTTCGTCGATGATATTTGCTTCGGGGGGCGGACGTTCGAGGAATGCCTAGGGACGCTCGATCGACTGCTGCAACGCTTCACTGAGTGCCGGATCAGCGTCAGTTTCCCGAAAAGCATCTTCGTTCAGCCTAAAGTCGACTTCCTATCCCATGGGGTGACCTCGGCTGGAATCCAAGCCGACCAGAAGAAGATGCTAGCGATAGCCGGGCTACCGTTCCCGACGACGAAGAAAGGGATGCAGGCATTCTTGGGTGCGCTGAACTACTATGGCCGATTCATCCAGAACCTGGCGGTGTACGGGGCAGTCCTCTATCAACTGAAGGATGAAGATTTTGGACCCGGCGGTGACCTGACAGCGGCTAAAGCGGCGTTCGCCGAGTTGAAGCAGAAAGTGGTTGACGCGCCCATACTTCGTCATTTCAACTCGGCTGAAGACGTCCACGTCATGCTATTCGCGAATGAGTGGGCGCTGAGTAGCACGCTGATGCAGCTCCACCAAGGGAAGCTCCACCCGGTGCGGTTCTGTGGCCGAGTCCTCAAAGATAATGAACTCGGCTACCACCCCGCCGAGAAGGAAGTGCTCGCTTTGCTGCAGCTTATCAAAGTATGCCATACGCTGCTCGCCGGGAAAACCATCCACGTCTATACCCGCTACTCGACTCTCGAATGGGTGTTCCAGTCGAAGTCGCTCTACGGCAGGGCAGTCAGTTTTGCGGTGCTGCTGTCGCCCTTCCATCTCAAGGTCAAACGGGTCCGTGAACGAGACACGGATTTCGCCCAGTTGCTCCAGGCATCTATCACACCAGCCGTGGGATTGGACGAGCTACTAACGCATGTCGCCCCGCCGTCCAAGAACTCGGCTGTGGTCCGTATGGACCCAGAACTGCTGTATGCACACGTGCCTCGAGACTTCAAGGGGCATGTGCTCTCGTTCGACGGGTCAGCAAAGACCGCCAAACACGGCGGGTTTGGAAGCTGTTCATGGATCCTGTGGCGTTTACCAGACTGGAGCATTGAGATCGCTGCGAGCGCGCACCTCCCATCGACCACGGTGAATATAGCCGAGTACACCGGCATGAATAACGGGGTGATCTCAGCTATTGAGCGTGGGGTGAAAGACTTAATCATCGTGGGCGATTCTCGGCTTGCGATCCAGCAATTCATGGGGGTGATCGCGTGTAAGAAGGAGGCATTGCAAGTCGAGTTGGCACGCCACAAGAAATTGGTCAGCAAGTTGAGATCGGTTCGCTACCTGCATGTAGTGCGTCTCTACAACTCGGCAGCTGACTCCCTCGCGACCGAAGCACTGGAATCCAAGGCGGGAAACGTTGTGCTTAACGCTGAACGAAAAGCCGAGTTGAAGACCCTGAATAGAATCGCCGAGATCCTGTACGTGGACAAGGACTCGGCGGAAGCCCAAGTTGAAGGCGTTGAGATTGCTGTCGTGACAAGAAGTCAAGTTCGCCGAGTCCGTTTCGAAGATGAACCAACAGAACCCCTGAACTCGGCTCCGAACGAAGAAGCCGAACGCGGTGACTATGGGGAAGCTGAACGTGATGATTTCGAACGTGATAGCCGACCTCCACCCGTTAGACGGCAGGTGACTGGAGAAGCCGAGTTCGGTAGCACATCACCACCGGTGAACTCAGCTGAGTTGGTAGCCGAGCTTGGAGAGGCCCGAGAGCCCAATGCCATGGACATCGACCCAGTAGTGGTCCAGGCTGAGCGACGTCTGCGGATAGCCAAAGCACAGGATGAAGAACAACGGTGGGCCGATCTGAAAACCTACCTCAGAGGCGATTATGCGCAGCTCACACATCGCCGAGCTCACAACGCTGGGAAGGTCGCCGACGAGTTCGTGCTCAGTGAAGACGGGTTATTGTACCGACAAGACAAGGCCAGGAGACCCGGCGAGCTCGGCGAACCTGGTTTGTCGCTCCGGTTGGTGGTCCCGACGACCATGATAGACGAGATCTTGCAGAACTGCCATAACTCTATCGAAGGAGGTCATCAAGGCATCGTGCGGACCTACCACAAGGTCAGAGTTGACTATTACTGGATTGGATTGTACGCGGATGTGGTCAAACATGTCCAAGCATGCGAGGACTGCAGCACCAGCAAGAGCAAACCACACCTGAGGGGTTATTCACCCGGCAATGTGGTGTCTGAACGACCATTCCCCGACTAAGCCCTTTGAGCAACTCCAGGAGTCAGCTCGGATGATCACTGCTGGGGATCCACAGCCTCTCCGTAACGCCAAGGCTGTCATCGATCACCAGCGTGAAGTCATTCTCCGGCAGAAACGGATCATTGCTCGGAACGGCGTGGTGCCCATGCACGACCCCCACATGGCTGCAGCGGCTGCAGCTGGGCTGGACGTGCCCGGCCTGAACCCGGCTGACCTCCAGCTCAATGCTCGTTTGTGTCGGGTGCTGGCTCAGCGGTTTCCTGAGGTGATGGACATCCCAGCTGGAGAGACTCGGCGTGTGGAGCTGATCATACACCCTCGGACTGACGGCGCGGCTTCCGTTCCGCCGGTGACTGTGAGCTCGGCTGACTCCTTCCTCGGCCAGTCGACTCGACTGGACGCGTCCGATCCTCAGGGATCTGCGGGCCCGACTCAAGTCTCGGATGTTGCGGTGTCAACTCAAGATTCACAACTCCATCGCAGCAAGTCAATTGATCAGCTTCACCGAGCTCGGCTAGACACTTTGACGCCCGCGGAGAAGCTCCGCCGCTACGCCAATCCGAAGTCACCGACGGTGGCTGGTTCTCGGCGTAAGTCTTCCAAGCCCCTCCGACAGCCGTACGCGTGTACTTTACCTGGTGAGGCCGGGCATGCTGCCGCATCTGCCCAACTCAGCGAGGCCGCTCAGGAGACTTCTGCGGGTTTGAACTTGGCTAGTCTGGCGACTGAGGACGCGGGGCTGCAGAGGTCGATGACGAGGTCCACTCCTTGGAGGAGGACCTCTCATTCGAATTCAACGAGATCCCCGGGCCCGCCGAGCTGTCAGCAGAGTCAGCCGGTCCGGCAGTGAGCGTGCCGCTCACCAAACTGGTCTCGTATCCTTCTTCACCAGTACAATTGCCCCCGGCTGCTTCAAGCTCGGCTTCGGCTTCTGCTCTTTCCAGTTCCCCGATGTCGCCTGGGGTGACCTTGAGTTCGGCTCTCAAGTCTTCTGGTCCAGCTCCGCTGCCGACGTGCGTGAGGTGGGTTCCTCCGCCTTCTAGTACGCCGGGTTCGGTTGTTGCTACGGGTGTGACTGGCACGCTGAGCTCGGCCGTGACTCCTAGCTCAGCTTCGGTTCCGACCTCGGCTGCCGCCTCACCCCCGGGTATGGCTCAAGTTACCCTAGTCAGTGTACCTGGCTCTGCGTCTTCGTCTGGGAATGCGTTGAGCTCGGCTGCCAGTGCCTCGACTAGTCCTTCAGGCGGTTCTTCTCCTGCTACAACACGGGTCGCGGGTGCGCCGAGTTCTGCGGCTGGAGGTTCAGCTGCAGCCACTTCCCGATCTTCGTGTGGTTCGGCTTCTCCGGGGCCTCATGTTACCGTGAGTTCTCCCGTGCAGCGGCTTCTCGCTTGCGCTCGGCCTCGGTTTCCCAGTCAGACCCAGAGTCGGCGCAGACTAGCAGGGGTAGCGTCTACTGCAGTCACGCCAGGGCGAAGCACCTCGACAGCGACCGCCACTCGGCCAGCGATTCCCATGAGCTCGGCTGAAATGACTTCCCCATCGGGTCGTCCCTTGCGTCCCACTGCAGCGACGGCTCGGGTGATTAATGCGCACTGTCTGGACCTGTTGGAGACTCCGGATGATGTGGTGCTTCGGTCGACTCGGCGTAATCCGTCTGCTGACTCGTCGAGTCTCGATCTTGGTATCAACACCCCTGGGACGTCTGCTCACCCGCTCTCGATTTCTGGGGACTCTGAGTCTGAGGTAGATGACCCTGGATCTGATGACGAGCTCAGCTCCGCTGAATCCGAGGAGCTGCGAAGGATTCCCCCGCCGTCTCCACTTCCGCCTCCTCGTGGAAAACTCCAGAGTTACATGGCGGCTCGTCGGTCTCCGCTTGTCTCTCCCAGCGAGTCTGGCGATTCTGATTCCCAGTCGAGCTCCAAGAAGAAGGGCAAGCGCCGACGTAAGCACAAGCACCCGCACAAGCACCCGCACAAGCACAAGCACAAGCACAAGCATAAGCACAAGCATAAGCACCAGTCGAAGAAGGCAAAGCGAGCTGCTTCTCCAGACTCGACTGAAGCGACCCGTCCGGCTAAACGCCATAAGGGTTCGCCTCGGAGCTCGGCTAGTGCTGCAGGTGGCGTGTCCAGCTCGGCTGCGGGTGGTGGCTCCAGGTCGGTCTCGAGTGGCGTCTCTGTGTCTTCACCCCCGGTGAGCTCGGCTCCAGTGCCAATTGTGGCGGTCCATGATGCAGGTGTTCACGATCGCCCTGAATTGCCAGTGGCCTTGCGCCTCTCCCTCGCCCAGTTGCGCACTCGCGCAGGCCAAGCCGTCGGACGGGATGCTCGGATCACTGCCCAGCTAGCTCAGCTGCGTAACATCCGTTTCGTCCACTATGGGTCTCAGCGATGCTGGGAGGCTATACTCAGCCACCAGACGGCCAAGATCACTGTGGAGGACGCCTCGGGGAAATCGCGCGTGCCGGTTACGTTCTGCTCTCTGGCCGGGATCAAGGCATTTGCTGACGTTTACAACCCTGACCACCCAGCTCAGCGGCTTCTCCGACTCCTTCCGAAGACGCCCATGTTCTTCTCTCCGCAAGCTCTTGCTGATGCCAAACGCCGGTTAGGGAACTCGGTGAGGCCTGCGAGTCTGATGGAGCGTCTCGCTGAGGTATTCGTGAAGATCCGTGGGGAAGCTCCGGAGTCGGCTTGTGACAAAGAGGGTCCCACCAAGTTTTTTGTGGCGTTATTCGAGCGGTGTCACTGGGTAGTCGAGTCGAGTGTCTTAATGGGGCTTCACCCGGCCTTTCACGTGGGTCTCCCTTACCACGTGATAACTGAGATGTACGACGCCTGGGTGGCATACAAGTTGGCTCGGAAGCGTCGAGGGGATGCCTTGCGGAGTTTGATGACGATCCTCCCAGACGAGCTGTTCGCCGCTGTGATGAAGATTCTCGGTGGGCTCGCTGCTCCGGAGGTTGATGCCGAGCTCTTTTTCGAGCCGTCGGTTCCATTGTACCCTCTGGTCAACTTGTCTTGGATACCGTCGGGTAGGGACTGGTGTGCGGAAGCCGAGTCCACGGATGACTCCGAGCCTTGGCGAGCCTGGTGGCTGACGGGCCCGGTGACGCACCCGTACAACACTTGCTTCCGGACGCGAAACCTGGAGTTCATGGTCTTCGCTCCAGCTGGTGTGGATCCGCGCCTCGTCGAAGACACCATTGAGGAGGATGTGGACCTTGACGATCCAGCACCTCCGCAGGTTTCATCTAGCGCTCCGGTTCCTGCTAATCGGGCAGGGATCCACATCTTCCAGGGTCAAGAGGTTGGTGAGCTCGGCTGGGCGGCCGGTGATCCAGATCCGACGTCTCCCTTGATCGGGTCACCCAACTTATGCGGCCTTTCTCCGACGGCTTCCCTTTTCGGTCCCGCTTCACCTGGACCTCCAGCTGAGTCGAGTACAACGTCGAGCGCGGCAGAGAGTGTGAACTCGGCTGCTCAGGCTCCAAGCTCGGCGAACTCGGCTGCCCGGACTGCCGGTGCTAGGGTCAGCTCGGCTGGGCCAGCTACGAGTGCTGGAGGTTCGATTGGTCTCCTCGCTGCGGCTGCAGCTACGGTTGTCTCCTCTGCTGCGCGTTCCCAAGGTCCTGCGTCTTCGTAGTCTGCGGCTCAGCTGCTGAGTTCTCCTTCCTTTCCATCATTCCTTGGCGTAATTCATATAATGTATGCAGTTGACGCAGTAGCTTTCTTCGTCTCAACTCAGCCTGCCGTCTTCACTGAGTTGGCGGATTCATCTTCTTGGTGCAATAGCTTTAATCCTCGTCTGCAACTTGCACCATTTGCAGACGGTTTTCACGTTTCTTCTGCCGTAAGTAGTCGAACAACAGCCCCCCGCACGACAGGTTCGACAATGGCTCCCAGGTTGGTTCATCGTAGCCGACCCACTTGGCCTTGAACTTCTGCTGAGTTCTGGCTGTACTCGTGGACAGCGGTAACTCGTCGTCCAGGATAGCTTCGACTTCGTATTCATTCACTGCTTCGTCAGGCTCCCAACTATCCTCAGGGAGGAGTTCTTCGTCGAAGTCGAGACGATCCGACTCGGCTAAATCGGCTACCAGCCGAGTTGTCTGTCGTTCGCCGAGTCCAGTGACTGCCTTCAGGCGCGACACATGCACCACCGGGTAGAAACGGTATCCACTCTTGTCAGGGAGTTCCAGTTCATAGGCGAATTCCTCTACTTTCTTCTTCACCCGGAACGGTCCGTGCCATCGGTGTGCCAGCTTCTTGGTCAACCCAGGTCTAACCCGTTCCATGAACAGCCACACTTGGTCGCCTTCCTTGAACAACGACTTCCGGGACTCGGCTATTTCGTCACCTTCCTCAGTCGACTCGGCTGCTCCCTCAGGTGAACTTGTCGAGGCGTCGGCTTCTCTTTCTTCAGTCGGGACGGCTCTCTGTTCGACTCGGCTGAGCCCATCGTTGTGTTCTTTGGCTCTCCGTTGCTTTTCTTTCAGCTGGAACTCGGCTACCAATTCCAAAGCCACCTCTCTCTGCCGGTTTGCTTCTCTGCGCCATTCAGCTGCCCCAGTCGAGTCAGCTGAGTTGCCCCTGCCGAGCCTGACCGACTCGGTCATCGCCTTAAGTGTAGACCGGGCGTCCCACCCGTGTACCAAGTAGAACGGTGTCTCCCGCCGAGTTGAGTCTCTCGAGTTGTTGACGGCATGGACGAGCTTCTCGGCTACGTCATCCCAGTCGGCTTGGAGAGGGTCTTCCACATACACGCGCACAGTTTGGGTCATTGTCTTCACTGAGCGTTCTTGCTGACCGTTGGCTTGTGGTCGGTAACTCAGCGTGGCTCTTGATTTGGACTGCATCATCTCTGAGAACTTCTGGAACACTTCACTCATGAACCGCGGATCTCTGTCGTGGCGCACTAGTGACGGGGCTCCGAACCTCCGGAAAACATTCTCCTCGAAGGCTTTTGCCACCTCAAGTGCCCCAGTCTCGCTCATCGCCTTAGCAATTACGAACCCGGTGAAATGGTCTTGGAACAGCAGGAGCGCCGTGTTACCCCGCCGAGTCTTCAGCAGTGGTATGACGAAATCCATCGACACCACGTAGATAGCTTGGAGCGTGGCATACTCAGCATCACGAGCAGAGAGCAGCTGAGTCAAGCGCTCGATCTCGGAGTCACGCTCCCGGATCT
Source organism: Phytophthora vignae f. sp. vignae (assembly GCA_016169955.1). Taxonomy (NCBI): domain Eukaryota; phylum Oomycota; class Peronosporomycetes; order Peronosporales; family Peronosporaceae; genus Phytophthora; species Phytophthora vignae. The sequence continues at coordinate 683,190 of JABJUM010000024.1, read as the reverse complement.
TCTTGCGGAATTCTTCGGCGTGAGCGAGAGCAGACCGAACCTTGGCATCTTGGGATTCGCGAGCCGACTTCAACGAAGCCTCCGACTCGGCCAACGCCTTCCGGAAGCTAGTCAGAAGCGGGGACGACTTCTTGGACTCAGCCTTCCACAAGTCGCGCTCCTTCTCGACGGTCCTGAGGCGCTCCTCAATGTCAGCCTTCGCCGCTGCTTGGGAATCCAAACGCCGAGTCAAGTCAGCGTTGACAATCTGGGCCGACTCCAACTCGACTCTCAACGCAGCGACGTCATCAGCTCGACTCTGTGACTGATACTGCCCTTGAAGGATACTCACGAGCTCGCTAACAGAAGTGGCTTCGAGAGCAGCTCGGCGAATCCCAGGGTCAGCTGCTGGAGCCGGACGGGTGACCACGAACGACAGCAGTCGAGCCAAGTCCGCGTTCTCGACGCAACGCTGCTCGGACTGCGCGCGGATCAGCTGTGCGAGGGAGTCAAGACTCACCGGCTCAGCCGAGTCCGACCGACCGAGGTCGGCGGCGCCCGAAGTGGTGTCACCACGCGGACTCGGCGAGCGGCGAAGGGGAGTGCGAGATGCCGACCCAGACTCCTGGTCGAACCCACGGGGAGTTGTCAGGTCGATGACAGGGTTTCCCTGTCCATCGCTGACCCCGCGAGCCCAGGACGCCGAGTCGGCGAACTCAGCGGACTCTCCTTCACCACGCGCTGGAGGGAGTGGAGACTGTGGAGGCACTGCTACCGGAGTCTGTGAAGCACGTTGCAGAGGGAGAGTCAGCGACAGAGCGGATGCGGCAGCCAGAGACAAGAAACGTACCGGAGAAGCGGCAGGAGCGTCGGACGACGACATAGCGAGAAGACTTGGTCGCTACAGTTGGAGTTTTGGCCGAGATTGGGCTTGACTCGAGGAGTGATGGTCAGGCCCCTCACCAACTCGGCTCGGAGCATGACCGGGGCAGTTGTGGTGTAGGAAACACCAGATTTCGCTGGACCAACTCGGCTGGAGGGGTACACTGTACCAGTAGCCGAGCTCAGCCGAGCTCAGCCGAGTTCACCAGCTTATCCGGACAAGTTATCCGGCTCAGCCGAGCTCGAGGATTATCCGGACAAGTTATCCGGCTCAGCCGAGCTCAAGCGTCGCCGAGATCAGCGAAGGGTCGGCCGAGATCTAAAACCGCCCACTTTCACTTGGTATTTGTATAGGAGCTTAGGAGTAGTGGAGGCGCCCTTCAGGGCGCCCGACAGAGATAACAGACAACAGAGCAGAATTTTCTAGGCCTACAACACGTGTACACGTTCCGGTAAGTCCCTGCACGGGGCCGGATTATGTCTGCCGCCGATACCCGAGAGGCATAGCTTGTAGGGTACTCGGCTGGCAGCGCCAAGAGATTAAGTCGGCCCGGGTTGGGCGTGTGTCTCGCCAAGCGCGAAGGAAAAGTCTCGCCACCGCTACGAGCCGGTGTTCCCGTACGTCCCGGGCACTGATTGCTGAGTCGAGAAGCCTTTGCTCTCGGCGACCTGTAAAAGCGCTCCGTGCGCCGTCGTCCATCCTTTGGTGGAGGGCACAGGGTTGAGTGAAGGGAGACCGTCGAACTCGGCGGTTCTCCGGAGAGGTGATCTTGGTTGGCAGGTCTCGACGAGAGGCGAGACACCCGCTGTCCCGGTTGGGCCGAACCGCTCGGGGGCAACCCGGCGCAGGCCAACAAGGCCGACTAGCTCGGCTATTGTTGTGTTTGTAGCCAAGTTACCACAACTGACGATTTTGTGTGTACCGCTATACCACAAAGGGCTGCAAAGCGGCCTTTTCAGCACGCGTCAGCCGCTGCGCCTTCCCGCGGAGAACGCGAACACACCCAGCCTCAAAGTCTGGGCTGTGCACAATGTTGGCTCGAGGCCCTGCAAAATAAAAAACATTATACAATTGTTAGTAAAATAATAAAGACAAAATCCACAGTTATAAACTTACCAATGTAGCGTGCATATTGTGGCTTGACAGCGATCAGCTCGTCGAACCACTCGCGAACGTCCAGCAGGTCGACGTCGTGGCCTTGAAGGGCCTTAGAGACCGACTCGATGTCGCACAGCTCCTGGTACAATGCCCGCAGTCGCTTGTTCATCGCCGGTGGCGGCAGCAGGTCCATGAGGTCGTCGTCTTCGGCGTCAAGGAACTCGAGGAGCTTGAGGTAGCGCCGCACCATCTCGAACGTGGAGCTCCAGCGCGTGTCTTGGCGAATGACAGGTCGAAGTGGCGTTTTCAACCTATTTTGTAAAATTACAATAATACAAAAATTGTGTTAGAGACATATTGACACACCACACATACACATCAGCGCTTACCGTAGTTTGGCAGATTGGGTGAGAGTACGCAGTTTTACCATGAGCGCTTGCACAGCAGCCAGGTCCTCCTCATGCGACGCCATGTCCGCCTGAACAGCAAGGTTCAGGCGATGGCTTGCGCAACCAACAAGCGGCACACTCATAAGAGTTGCCAGCCGCCGGTTTACGGCGCAGTTGTCAGATACGAGGAAGCGACACTGCGCCAGCTGTACGCCGTAATCGCGCGGCAGCATGGTCGCTAGGAACTCGAGGTGGCCCTGCGCGGAGAGATCGTCGTCCAGCGCGTCCAGCAGCGGGGCCATGCTGAGTAGCGTTGTCTTGGGACAGCCGTTCACCTCGTAGCATGCGAACACGGCGATGTAGTGCTCAGATGCGTGTGTCCAGCCGTCGAGCATGATGCCGAAGCGTGCTGGCAGCTCCGACGCAATCGAACGCTCGACGGCGACGACGACCCCGTCCATGCCAGCCCGCAGCGTTTCCTCCGAGATGGGGTCCAGATTGGAGTAGCTGAATAACATCCATAAAGTAAAGCCGTTAGTTTCTGTAGTAATGTAAACACAATGAACTTCTGCATACACGTACCGCCGGGATTCTCGGCTCTCACAAAAGGAGAGTGGCAGGTTGCACATGACAATCCAAGCCATCCAGCCGTGGAGGTTGAGCGCCGAGTGGCGGACGAAGTTGACGAGGGAGCCTGTCTCCGCCGTCGTAGCGTCGAGCATGACGGTCTCGTAGTCAGGGTGCTCCCGCCTGATGTGTTGCATCAGGTTGGAGTACCCGTTCCTATGGGTTTGCTTCCGCACCGTGCCGCAACGGCAACGGAAATACTCGAGAATCACCTCGTCGTTCTCGTCGCGGCACGGGCGGAAGTAAAACCCCGAGACTTGGGAGTTCGTGTAGGTAGGGCGAGGGGGGCGGATAGCGCGAACCATGCTGGAAGAGGTCTTGGAGGCTTGAGAAGTGAAAATTGAAAAGTGAGAGCTGCCAAGTGAGCTGCAACTCGTAATGCAGACAGCCAGTGATTCCAGCGCTCCTGAACGACTGGAAGCGAGTAGATGTCTGGTAAAATGCAAACATTATTATATAAGGTAACTGTCATAAATTATGTAATATCACCAAAAGCAGCAATAAATTATCATGGTCGATAGTTGAACCCGCCGAAATGCGTAATTTATTGTTATTTTCTGAAATAATGTTATTGACAATGCTATTTTCGGAGGCCCTGGACCGAGCGTGGGTGCGGTGCACTGGCACGACGGGGCTCTTGGCTGAAAGGAGAGTGAAGGATATGGCGCTTTGAAAGCCGAAACGAGACGGAGACGTTCGATTTACTCCCGACTCTGGGAAACCCGACGTTCGAGTCAAGCCATTGAGCGTCCCGGGTGGCGTCCGTAACAGTAAACTAGGGAACACTAATGCACTCTGTTCGGGTCAAAAGCGAGGATGATCCGTGCTCTTTCAGTGTTGTTGTTGTGTGTAGGGGAAAGCTTCGAGCAAACATGAGAACCCCCGCTGACCTACTTACAAACTGGAGGCTATAACATGGAAACGAAACGGAACGCTCATTGGTCTATGTAGGGTGTGTCTTTGCCAGCGAAAGCGCAAGCTCTATGAAACAAGCGTTATTGGTGCATGGGCCTTCATTTTCATTGTTCAGTGAGGTACATTATTGTCACTTAGAGCCTGTCTAACGACTACCAATATCCTAAATCAGTGCAGACGTCTCTTGCCCATCGTGCGCATCTCTAACAGTTCATGGCCTCCAGGAAACGCCACATCATGTCCAAATCTCCACCTAGCACGCCTGAGGTAATGGCTGGAAGCCCCGGTACTTGACACCCACCGTTTGTCCCTTGCAAGAGTTGATGAAATCGGTTTTGCGGTTATCCGGGACGTCGCAGCACTTCTGGTTGCCCTTGCGGTTGGGGTCGATCGAGACGCCCGACGCGGCGCAGGCCTTCTGGGTGAAGTCGGCGGTCAATGAGCCAGAGCTCTCGTATGTTTTGCGGCTTTGGTCCGTGCTCGCTCCAGCGCACTGAACGAGGGCACCGTGACTGAGTGACAGAGGTCAGTAAAGGAGTACGGAACGCAGGTGCGCCCACGTGTCGAGCAGTACTTACGTGGGCATCAGCAGAGCGGCGAGGGCAGCAAGCACGAGCTGGACCTTCATTCCGAGGAGCGTCTGAACGTCGCAACTTGAGGCGGGTGAAGTAGTTTTGGAAATGAGCTACAGTTTGAAGCACAGGAACTCACTCGGCTACACGGGCTACACCCCCTAGTAGGAGCCCCCTTCTGTACCGGTGCAGTATGCCCGAGATCTGGCAAGATTACGCTTTGTCTCAGCACAGCAATTGTGCACAATCGCCATAGCAAGTGTCATGATAACCACGCAAGCAGTGATTCCAAAGCTCTACTGTATCCGATGCGCCGCTCGTTTTGCTGTTCGTTTCGGCAGCGTTTACGGACGATTTGTTCTACAGTATGTCACTGGTATACATAGGTATCTAGTACCGTATAGGTAAAGGTAAATCGTCACACGGGCTGCCTCAGTCAGTGTGCACATGCAGTAGGATGCATTCAAAACTTGCGAAACAAAGGCGCACTGCACTACATGTAGCAAATTGTGCACTGCCGCCATGTGTGTCTGTAGAGTCGTTAATGCAGCTACGCGCATTATGATGCCCCATTAATTGCAAGCGCCCCGCCCACGTGGGAGCTACACCGCTCATATAAACGCAATTTTACAAGCAACGCTTAACTAACGGTCGACGGCTTCATTATTACTATCAAGCATGACTTTAAGGAGAAAGAAGAAAAAAAAACACGCTGCGTCTCGAGGAAAGTGCGGCTTGTGACATCTTCGGCAGTCCCGCAGTGAGAACATCGTGCTTGTCTAGCTCCGTGCAGCGCGACCGTCTGTGTGGCAATTCCCACGTCGGTGAGGCCCTCGCAAATTATCCGGTTGTTATGCGAGATACTTCTCCGGCCCACTTCATTATGACAGTTGAGGTTTTTATGTGGTGCACATCTTTCGGGAAACCCGCGGTGATTGGACAAATCCTGTTATAGCGTGTTAATTAACACCATATCGAAATAACACGGCGTAAAACCTCGTTTTGCTGCAGCGTCTATCAGCGCTTTTTACGCCACGAATCCGGTGTAATATCGCTAAATATTGATAAACTGCGCAAAAAAACCTAGGAGCCCCCTCAATGGACGATTTTGAAGGCGAATTATGAAGTAGAAGCACAGGCGTTTCATCTCATTAAAAAAGCGGCGCGTACGCGCTGAAGTAAGGGCCTTTACATACTACCTTCAGATTTACTTGACGCTGTTTCGTTCACGATATTTTTGCGAAAAACCGAAAGTGTCATTATGAAGTGGGCCGGAGAAGTACCAGGGTATCCAGACAGATTTAGCCTGAGCACTTTAGCCAAGGCATGCCTGAAATTTCGCAGCCTCGTCGTACTACACTGTATCTTCATTGTAGCTTCGTCCAACGGACATGGTACGTTCCTACATAATCAACGCGTCAACACAGATCGCGTGGCATTGGTATCAAAATGCTAAATCCATATCGCTTGGCAAATGACAAAGTCAGCAGAAACATAATAAGGACGGTGGTGGTAATTTGTAGCACCGTAGTTTTGTGTGGATTTACCTTTCGATACCAATCCCCAGGCCACATTAGCAATGGATACATGGGCCACGCGATCTATGTTGACGCATAGATTCTGAGCACAACAACATGTTGGAACGAATCGTCCGTAAACGCTGCCGAAACGAACAGCAAAACGAGCGGCGCATCGGATACAGTAGAGCTTTGGAATCACTGCTTGCGTGGTTATCATGACACTTGCTATGGCGATTGTGCACAATTGCTGTGCTGAGACAAAGCGTAATCTTGCCAGATCTCGGGCATACTGCACCGGTACAGAAGGGGGCTCCTACTAGGGGGTGTAGCCCGTGTAGCCGAGTGAGTTCCTGTGCTTCAAACTGTAGCTCATTTCCAAAACTACTTCACCCGCCTCAAGTTGCGACGTTCAGACGCTCCTCGGAATGAAGGTCCAGCTCGTGCTTGCTGCCCTCGCCGCTCTGCTGATGCCCACGTAAGTACTGCTCGACACGTGGGCGCACCTGCGTTCCGTACTCCTTTACTGACCTCTGTCACTCAGTCACGGTGCCCTCGTTCAGTGCGCTGGAGCGAGCACGGACCAAAGCCGCAAAACATACGAGAGCTCTGGCTCATTGACCGCCGACTTCACCCAGAAGGCCTGCGCCGCGTCGGGCGTCTCGATCGACCCCAACCGCAAGGGCAACCAGAAGTGCTGCGACGTCCCGGATAACCGCAAAACCGATTTCATCAACTCTTGCAAGGGACAAACGGTGGGTGTCAAGTACCGGGGCTTCCAGCCATTACCTCAGGCGTGCTAGGTGGAGATTTGGACATGATGTGGCGTTTCCTGGAGGCCATGAACTGTTAGAGATGCGCACGATGGGCAAGAGACGTCTGCACTGATTTAGGATATTGGTAGTCGTTAGACAGGCTCTAAGTGACAATAATGTACCTCACTGAACAATGAAAATGAAGGCCCATGCACCAATAACGCTTGTTTCATAGAGCTTGCGCTTTCGCTGGCAAAGACACACCCTACATAGACCAATGAGCGTTCCGTTTCGTTTCCATGTTATAGCCTCCAGTTTGTAAGTAGGTCAGCGGGGGTTCTCATGTTTGCTCGAAGCTTTCCCCTACACACAACAACAACACTGAAAGAGCACGGATCATCCTCGCTTTTGACCCGAACAGAGTGCATTAGTGTTCCCTAGTTTACTGTTACGGACGCCACCCGGGACGCTCAATGGCTTGACTCGAACGTCGGGTTTCCCAGAGTCGGGAGTAAATCGAACGTCTCCGTCTCGTTTCGGCTTTCAAAGCGCCATATCCTTCACTCTCCTTTCAGCCAAGAGCCCCGTCGTGCCAGTGTACCGCACCCACGCTCGGTCCAGCGACGCCGCGTGCTGGCGAGAGGCTCAGATTATGAAAAGTGTCCGAAGGGCTACGGCTGCAACGACAAGACCCACACGTGCTGGGTCGGGTGCCTCACCGAATTCTCAGTGGAGTGCGGCATGGAATGCTTCCGCCAGAACAACGACTGCGGACGCGAAGTGCTCTACAAGGTCGGCTCCGTGTTTGACGTCGGGATCAACGGCGTCATGGACAACTGGTTCGGCAAGTTCTTTTAGATGGCCGAGGGCGTACGCATTGTCATGTGCTCGTGTATGTTCGCGGGTGGGCTGCGAGCGCCAAACTGCTACGTCCGCTCCGCGGATCCGCAGGCGTCTTAAGACAAGATCCTGGCGAAGCACTACCAGTCGAACGCCGTCGTCGTCGAGTTGTCCATTACGATCAGGGCCGCCGAAAATAGCATGGCCATAAAAATAATGACCATAAATAAGTATGGATAATGTATGTTGGCCGTTTTCGCTTGGCCATAACATTATTTATGTCAAGAGGTCCTAGCAATAATTGTAATTGGGCAAATTATCAGAAACAAATCTTGAAATTTAGAGAGACCAATACAAACTTTAAGTAATACAGGGTCATGATATTTCAACATTATTTATGAGACACATTTTCTGCATGACATTATTTATGTCCTCTTCTTTCTGGCAGGCCTACCATTATTTATGAGCCAGCTTGGCTTACATAAATAAAAATGCCATAATCGGCGGCCCTGATTACGATCAAGTTGTGTCTTGGCTGCAAGGCAACGCGCAACGGGTGGCTGGCGGACCGAATCATGTCCACGACGCAGTACATTTTGGCACAAGTGCTCGCCCACGACGACAGCATTAGCACAAGCTGGCAGCGGTTCAATGACTCCACGAAGGGAGCAAACTTCACGGCCCTGCCCGAGCAGATCACCAAAGGCGAGATTGGGTTCCTAAAGGACGCTCTCAGGTCGAATTTGACCTGTGGCCACGACCTACCAGGCCTCATGGAGCGCACTTGGGCGACCGTCGAGGCCTTGAGGGAGCAAAACCCCGACATCACGGAGGACGGACTGCGCATGAAGATTCAGGACACGGACATCGCCAAGACGGACATCGCGACGGCGACGAGCAACTGCATGGAGCTGCTGATCTCCCAGTCCAACAAGACGGCCTATTCGGCGTGGTCGTAAACGACCTCATCACGACGGGGAAGAGCGACGACGGCACGTCCTACAAGGCCATGGAGTACGCGTACCAGGTGGTGAACCAGGGTCGGAGCTTCTGGGTCGTCACGGGATTCGACATGAGCCGCATCTCGAGTTTCAACTCCGAGTACTTCCAGTCCATCTGTGGCCCCACGTAGTTCATGGGGGAGATCGACGACGGCACCCACCCGGACACGCTTGACCTCAACATTATCCAGAGGGCGTTCAAGAACTCCACCATGTCATGGACCACGAAGGGCGACGGCCAGATGATCGTCAACTTCACGAGCACCAAGAACATCATGTCTGGAGGCGACAAGATCGACGAGATCGACGTTGCTGCCGGTGGGACAGCGACGTGGAATTAGACCGTGGAGAAGCCAGGCGGCCGGACCCTGTATCTTGATCGCTGGCGCCCTGGTTTCCTGGGTCTTCCTGGCACCGGAGGTGGTTCCTTCGGTCATTTGGACCTGATCGTGAGACTGAATGTTAGTTAGTTAGGCGGATATAGTGGAAACTCTGGCAGAAGTGTGAACTTAAACGCTACAAAATAGAAGTATTAAGAAAAAATCGAAAGCGGGTCCGTATTTATTATCTTTCGTGCAGAAAAAATGTCATTAATGAGAGGGTTTCCCTCAATTCAGCCTCTAACAAGAAGTTGACAACTACTTCCTTAGGATCGACCGTGACAAACTACCGACCGCTGTTTTGGAGTGGACGCAAACACGAAGATGAGGCTGGCGATGTATGCGTCGAGGCGGTGAATCGGCTTCGTCGCACTCGTCGCGGCCGTGGCGACACTGATCACAGCCAACTTCGATCTCGTAGGAAATTTTTTCTTCATGACAGGCAGGAACTCTCGATCATGGGCCTTCAATTCGCTCATTTCACCCTCGTCATATTCATGCCGCCGTGCTGTCACTTCAAGCTTCACCAGCTCGCGGGACATTCGTAGTGTGTGGTCTCTCAGACACCCCGTGAAGTCGGACAACGTTCCCGGGTGTTCTCGTATCCATAGTTCCTGGATAGGCCAACGACGGAGTGCATTGTCATGGGCTGAGACCACAACATTAAATGCAGAGACATAGAGATCCCGAAGCTCTGGACACGCGTTAGCTAGCGCGCACAGATCGACATGAACCGGCCTTGCGGCGGGATCCTTCCTGTCCGCGCACAGTGTTAACGAACGAAGTCCGCAGGTGATTAGCCGCAGCAGCTCCGTCAACACCTCGAGACTCTCGAAACGAACATACTCTATGGCCAGCGACGCTTTCAATCGTTTGAGTCGAAAGTTGGGTTTCCCCGAATCGGGGGTGAATTGGACGTCTCCGCAGAGTATGTCCTTACAAACGCCGTACCCAGGAACAACAAAATGCACCCACTCTCCGTCGGTTGGGTCGTACAGTGCACGATGACGACATGTGCTAGCAGCAATAAAGTCCTCATTGTCGTTGAAATCTGGTACTCCACACAGACGCACCTTGGCCCCCTCTCGAACTTCGACAAATCCATACCCACAGCGATCTTTCCTTTCCGATCCCACAACTGGCTGGGGGCACTTGGTTTCTAGCACTGTGGAAATTGCCAAAATGTCAGACTTCGTCAACGTACCACGAAATATTTTGACGGAAGGTGGTGTGTCAATGATTGCAGCTTTAAATAGTGGCACATCGTACCAGCTACCTCTGCAAGCGGATGATCTGTTACCAAAGGTGTTCTCAAAGCTGTTAGTCAAGGAGAAAATTGCAATCTGTCTCGGAGGCCTCAGCAACGACAAAGCTTAGCTCAACTCAGTCGTGTTACTTCGATACTGCTTGGATCTTTTGCCTTCTGAGCTCTTAAGCCTAATGCATTCTCCTCCTCGTCCCACCTCGTCGCACTCGCGCCCCGTAACAGCAACCAACATTGTCAACGAGCAACTTGCAGTCACGCACATGGGAAAGCGAACAGCTTTCCAACACGCCGTCCTCCGAAGATCACTTCTTCGGAACCTTTAGAAGCGCCGTGCGTCCAGCGTTCGTGTCGCCCAGCAAGTCCATACTTATCGCCGTGGGGCACAGTACTGCTTGCGCTTCAATTCGCGCGGAGTCAAAGCAGTGGCTGGTACCATGTCCATGAGAGACTTGGTTTTGGCGAACTTTGGGAGTGCCAAGGGCTTTGTCAGAGCATCAGCCGGGTTATCCAATCCAGATACCTTGCAAAGCACTACTTGTCCTTTCGTAACTTGGTCTCTCACATAATGATAGCGTAGCTCGATATGTCGTGTCCGTCTGCGGTAAGTCGGACTTGTGGCAAGGGCTATTGCCGACTGGCTATCAATTCCAAGGTTGAAGTGAATTGGAATGGCATCTGGCATCACTTCCATCAACACGTTAGCAAGTCCACGTCCCTCCATGCACGCCTCACAGGCAGCCACATATTCAGCCTCTGCAGTGGACTGCGCTACCACAGACTGTCGGCGTGCTGACCAAGACACTGGACCACCGGCAACCTTCAGGACAAAACCCGAGACACTTTTTCTAGTGTCTGGACAGTTTGCCCAGTCAGCATCGCAAAATCCGTTGATGGTGATAGCACCAGACATACTAGCAGCCATCTTTCGGTCGAAAAATACGCCGTGATCTCTGGTCGCAGCGAGAAAGCGTAGTACACGTTTTACGACCCCGCAGTGCTTGTCGGTAGGTTTGGATACAAATCTGCTCAGCTGGCCAACCACATAGGCCAAATCAGGTCGCGTTGTAGTAGCGAGGTACATTAAACTCCCGACGGCTGCACGATAGTCAAATGAAACGTCAGTTTTGTCGTCTGGTTTGGCCGCTTGGAGCTTCATTGACGTCTCCATCGGGGTACGGCAGCCTTGGGCTTCTGAGAATCCAAACCGGTCCAAGATCTGCTGTGCATACTTGGCTTGGTGAAGCTTGATCCCCTCCTCTTTAATTTCAACCTGAACGCCGAGAAAGTCGTGCAAGATCCCTTGATCCTTGATCCCGAAGGCCTGATCTAGCTTCTGGAACATCGCAATCTTGAAGTTCTCATCGTTCGACGCTAAGATGATGTCATCTACATACAACAACAGGAGCGCTGTCACGCCGTCCTTGCAATACACGTACAGACAAGGTTCTGTTGTGCACTGCGTAAAGCCTTCGTTTCCCAACCACTCGGTGATTAGCTCATTCCACTCCAAACCCGATTGGTGCAGTCCGTAGAGCGCTCGTTTTACTTTCCACACTATTCCTTTAGGGCACGGAAAACCAGGAATACCCTTGATGTAGTGCACTATTTTGAGTAGAGCGTTGAGATAGGCTGTGTTGACGTCACATTGGTACGGCGTCAGCTCAAGAATCATACAGAGGGCTAGGAAGAGCCTCAACGATGCCATCCTCGCCACCGGAGAAAAAGTATCCGTAAAATCAATTCCCGGCTCCTGCATGTTTCCGAGAGCCACCAGCCGCGATCGAAACCGAATGATGTATCCAAGTAAGTCAGTCTTCAATTGATATCTCCACATCACATGTAGCGGCTTCTTTCCAGCAGGCATTTCATCTTCAGACACCAGTTCCAGCACGTCCTTCTCCTCCATGGCGGACATCTCCTTTTCCATTTCTTTCCACCACTCTTTACGTTGAGGAGATGCCTTAACGTCTCTCGGTGATCTCGGAAGTTGTACTTCGGACTCGTGCCAGCGCCGTCCTTCATTTTCAACTTCGGATTCCAGAAATTCTGCATATGCTGTATAAAGAGCGGCAATAGTTTCGTTATTATCATCCGCAAGCCCCAAACCGTGAACCTCATCCGCGAGATCGGCAATCTCTGCTAGAGTAGCTTCGTCGATATCGAAAATCTCCGCAAGCGCTGCATAAAGACTAAACTCTTCTTGCTTGTCTCGCTTATGGGGCACATACTCAATCAATCCTGGCCGACGCTTGCGCTGTCTGCTTGCTGCAGAATTCTGCGAAGGCAACCCGCCCGTGTTTGGTTGACGACATTTCGGTACATCACTGCAGTCACTTTCCGCTCTTGGATTTTGAGTGCAGCTGTATCCTTCACCACTGAGAGTGCACCGATCCGGCATAGAGACTTCACAGTAAAAACTTGTTGGGTTCCCAATTGTCACCTTCTCTGATGCAGCTCCTAGCGTGGTAGCACGACTTCCTCGGCTGGTGAAGAATGGAGGCACTGAATTCTGTGGCTGGTTTTCCTCAGCCGCTCCTTCCCTAGTGCCACTTGTTTCAAACTCCCTGAGTTCGTTCTCCACCCACCGCAGCTCCTCGGCAGCTGTCAACCCCTCGAGTGGTCTGCGGTGACCGGGACTTTCAATCGACCCCTCGAGACGCTCTGAGCGCTCGGTAGTCTCGCTGGTAGACAGTGCTGGATGATCTAAATCGAATGTGGTTGGTTCACAGTCCGGGTTGACATACGAAAGTTCCGCTACGGCAATCGCTGTCTGCTCGGCGTGTCGATCCTTAAACACGACATCTTCATTGTATCTGGCGTCGAGAGCGTATCCAACGGTGCGTGCGTCGGGGTAGTACAGCTTGCAACCGAGGCGGCCTTCTTGGTATCCAAGAACAAACCCAACCTTACTGATGGGAGCGAACTTCTTTCTCGAAGGTCCTACTTTGTTGTGTGCGTACGCCAAGCATCCGAATCGTCGAATATGGTGCAGGTCCGGTCGTCGCCCCCACATAGCTTCGTAGGGAGTTTTGCCTATTGCTCGCGTGTACACCCGGTTCTTAATGTATACTGCAGTCTGCACGGCATCCACCCAGAACGAAATAGGAAAACCCGAGTCGGTCATCGTAGTTTTCAGCATACCTGTCAGTGTCTGGTGGGATCTCTCGCACAAATTGAGATGTGACGTGCTCTTCGGCTTCCGGGCATGCTCAATTCCCTGCAGCTTGTACCAATCGTCAATGTCGTCGTTCCAGAATTCACCGCCGCCGTCCGTGTTTATTTCGCGCACACGAGAGTCAGGATTTTGTCGATCAGCCCACGTAACGTAGCGCTTCATGTGAGCGTTTACCTCAGGCGCGTTCTTAGTCTTGAGCGGGTAAATCGTGATGTATCGAGTGAAAGCATCGAGGATTACTAAAACAGCTGAGTAACTCGTGCCATTGTCAGTCTTAGGAAACAAGAGATCCGCAAACACAAGTTGATTCTTCCGCTTGAGGTCGCGATCCAGCGACTTGGTAAGAGGCTGGGCCTTCTGCTTACCTAAGTGACAGGCCTCACAGTCTAGGAAATCGCGCGATTGCAGTCTTAACCCCTCCACTAGCGATCTATCCGCCATAATCATCACGTGCTGCGGACACGTGTGACCGAGCCGCTCATGCCATCTCTGCAATTTGGCCACGCCGTCGTGCATAGTAAAATTCACGTATGTGTCCGGCTGCTTTTCATCAGTCGTCCCGCGCAGGAAGTTATTCTTTGCGTTAACAAAGTACATCCCGACATCATCTCGTTGCACTTCCAGGCTGGTCACACCATTCTTTTCCACCGAGTAAATATGTCGATCCGAATCGTAGTGTACTTTGAAGCCCTGGTCTTCCAACTTCGATTGAGAGATCAGATTTTCGTGTCTCTCAGCGTAAAATACACCCTCCAGCTGAAGTGATACCAGTTTATCTCGAACTTGGAACCACAGCTCGACCGTTCCAATTCCTTCAGCTTGTGTCCATCCATGACAGCTCCGGATCATTTTCCTTTGGTCCCCCTTCAGGTCCTTGTACTCAATGAAGTAGCTCCTATCCCCAACAAGATGTCGATTAGTTGCACAGTCAAAACACCATCGACTAATCGAGTATGGCATGTCGTCCGTAGCTTCATTAAACACAGCGTCAGCACGGAAATCATCGTCCCCGGGTTGTGGCGTCCACGCATCCGTCCGAATCGAACTCTTACCAACGCTAGCCTTCTGCTCTTGAGGTCTTTCATCACCCTGATCCCGAGCTCGAACTGTAGCCCGTAGCGGATCTGGTATCGGTCTCGCTGCATCAGCCTCCGCAGTAAATTTAGCGTGAGCAGGATTTGGGTTTCGGGGGCGCACTTGAGTCGGCTCTCCACTCTCGACGCTCGGACATTCAAATTTACGATGCCCAGTTTCATGACAAAGAAAACAGGCACCCTCCGCTCTGTCCTTCTGTCGCTGCAAGGCTTTATCGCTCATCAGTCTCTGCTTCTTTATCAATTGTTCGCCTGAGTCGGTTGCGGGGTCATGTGCTACCCGCTTCTTCCCCACAAAACTTGGGTTCACGCCACCTCCGCGACCTTCTTTCTTGGTAGTGGGGTCTCCGTTGAATTTCCTCTGCCCTCGCTCCAGGGCGGCATTCCGTTCGAGAGTTATAATCATGGCCCTAGCACCGAGAGGCGTGGTCATTTGATCACTGCCAAGAAGAGTGAGAGTGTGCAACTCCTGGTAATACTCAAACTGTGACATTGAGCGCACCAAAATGTCAACCATCCAGGCGTCACCAACGTCAGCGTCCAGCGGCCAGTTGCTCCCTTAGCGATAGCACGTATGATAGATGATTTTCTACGTCGGCGCCGTACCGACACGATGCATTCTCGAGTTTCTGTCGGAGAGTCCGTTGGGTATACAACTTCGTCGTGGCATTTTCACGTCCTTCAAATCGCTTGGACAAGTAGTCCCACATCTCTTGTCCAGAATTGAACCGCATTACTTGGTGAGCCAGTGTGCATGAGAGGGAGCTTGATATGAGCTTGGCCAACAGAGTATTCTGTCTCTTAAAGCGGGCCTTCTGTTCGTTAGTCCAGTTCTCCTGCATCTCTTGCGTTCCATCGCAGATAGTATCCAGAGGGAAATCGTTCTCCTTGACCTCTACGCATGTCAGATAGAGCATCATCTGTCGTTTGTAGAGAGGCCAGTCACGGCCATTCCAGTTGACCGGACGGCCGTCCTTGTTCCACGCAACGTCTGGTTCCTTCAACTTGTTCTCCATCCGCGCTTCCGCAGCCCACGTAGTTGGGCTCATAACCCTATTGCAATCTGTCTCGGAGGCCTCAGCAACGACAAAGCTTAGCTCAACTCAGTCGTGTTACTTCGATACTGCTTGGATCTTTTGCCTTCTGAGCTCTTAAGCCTAATGCATTCTCCTCCTCGTCCCACCTCGTCGCACTCGCGCCCCGTAACAGCAACCAACATTGTCAACGAGCAACTTGCAGTCACGCACATGGGAAAGCGAACAGCTTTCCAACAGAGTAACTATGCTGTATAGTGTGTACCAGTGTAGTTTTGCTAGAACCAACCATCTAAACTCTGCTGTTGGCAGTGCGCCATCTCTAATCTAACTCACTTCGTCTTTTGACGACTCCTCCACACTCCGCTCCTCCTAGTCTCTCCGTTAACCTCGCAACAGGTTATGAGCCCAAGCCAAGCCTCCAGCGACGACTTCCCCAGACTCGTCGGAGCCGACAACTTCGATGTCTGGAAGGCTCGCGTGTGCGCAGCCCTCGACGGAAAGCACCTGCTTGGCTTCGTGACGAAGCCCGACTACGATGGTGTCTCCGAGGATGACAGCGAGGAAAGCGAGAGCGACATGTCCGATACCGACGATCCGCCGAAGACCACGCCGGCGAAGGCGGCTGAGGTCGACTTAGACGCCGTCGACTACGACGAAAGCGACGACGAGGCCAAGCCTCAATCTGGCTCCGATGAAGACTCAAGTGATGGCTCGGACACCGCGATCAAGCGCAAGGACCTGCCTGTGATTCGGCCGTTCAACCGCTGTGGTGCGCGTCAAGCGTCGAAGCATTCGAAGAAGACGAAGACCAAGCCGCTGAACCAGCGTGAACGCCGTCGCCAAGAAGCCAAGACCAAGGCATTTCTGATGAAGACGATGGACAACACGCACGTTCGGCTGGTCAAGAATCTCGTCACGTCTTACGACATCTTCAGCTTCATCTGCGAGAAGTACGAGGGAGCTGCCTTCCATGGCGACCCCTACTTCATCCAGCACTATCTGATGGAGATGAAGTACGAGGAGGGGCTCGGATCTCACAGAGTTCTTCCTCAAGCTCGAGAACACGATGAAAGCCGTGTCGGAGGCCACCGAATCGGTGATGACGGAGGGACAGAAGTCAATCTACCTGTTCCACTCCATGCCCCAGTCGTGGAAGGATGATCTCCGCATTTGGAAGGGTCAACGGAAGTACATCCCGTATGAGGACCTCAAGCAGAGTATTGAGGGCAAGGTGCGCGACCTCCAAGCCCAAGAGCGCTATACGTTGGCGAAGGGCACGCCGGAGACGGCAGCGACCAAGCGCGAGCGTGCTCTGGTTGCGGCTGGACCTACAAGCACTCTGCCCGCCAATGGCAACAGCTACAATAATACCTGCTCGTACTGCGACCGCCCGCGCCACGCTATCCGTCACTGCAGGAGTCTACAGAAGGACCTCCGGACTGGACACGTGAAGGCCGGTACTGTACTGCCTGCGAACTTTGTCTTTAAGAGCAACTCAAAGCGCGAGTACCCGAAAAACAAGGGCAAGCCAAACGCAATGGAAACAGTGCTGGTGGCAAATACAATGGCAATCGTGGCAAGAATCGGCAGCGCCAAAACCACCAAGACAGCTCTGACGATGATGACTACCGTCGGAGCAAGTCCCGTGAACGCAAACGCCGCCAGGACGACTCGGATGATGCTGATGAAGCTGATGGTAACCGTCGTAAGGTGTTTCGCCAAGAACGCCGCGAGTCCGGCTTGATTGCTGTAGCCACCACCATCAACCCGCCTCTGAGTCTCACAGCTCAAGCGAACGTTGATCTGGACACCACGTGGACCATTGACTCTGGATGTACGCGTCACGTGACACATGAAGCCCAGTGGTTCTCGAACATCTCTGCTAGTGGTGGCTCCATCACCGTCGGCGGAAAGAATCAAATCCCGATTGAGGGTATTGGACGCGTTGAGCTGGAAGTCACAGACTCCAAAGGCAACATGAAGACGCTCATCCTTCACGGCGTCCTCTACGCCCCCCAGCTGTACTTCAGCTTACTCTCTGTCTCGGCTGCCGTGAAGCACGATTTTCGTTTTAGCTTCGATCGCAAGAAGTGTGCCATGCAGACTGATGAACGTTTCAGCATCAAGGCGCCAATGGCGACGAACACGGATCTGTATCAGTTCCAGGCCAAACCTGCGGTGAGCGCATCGGTACTCATTGCCACGTCGGGTAAGCAACGCTCTCTTCTGCTTTTACACAAACGTCTTGGGCATCCTAACGTTTGCATCTTGCATGATCTATCTAGGAGCCAAGCCATCCGTGGACTCGACGGCACAGCGTCTGTAAACCCGAAGGAGCCGTTCTTCTGTACGGCATGCACGCTAGCGAAGTCTCACCGCTCACCTTTCTATTCGAATAGAGTAGTTGATCGTGCCACAGCACCATTGGAAAAGGTTCATACAGACATTTGTGGTCCTTTACCTGTGCCTAGCCTTACTGGTTGCCGTTACTTCGTGATCTTTATCGATGACTATTCCCGATTCATGTTCACATATCCGATGAAAAACCGGAGTCAGCTCTATGAATGCTATGAAGACTTCAGGAAGAAAGCCCTGAACATCTTTCGACACGACATCAGTGTGCTTGAGTGGCGTCCGTGTGCTATCGAAGAACACGACATCCAGGTTCTCCAGGCAGATAATGCCAAGGAATACGAAAAGCTTGGACGTGAAATCTTCAGAAAATACGGTACACACGCACAGTTCACAAACGCATACACTCCGCAACAGAACGGAGTTGCTGAACGTCGCATGAGAACTATCATGGAACGGGTACGTGCCCTACTGCTTGATGGTAAACTTCCCAAGCAACTCTGGGCAGAATGCGTCTGTCATGTTACGACCTTGATCAACATGACCCCAAGCTCAAAGACTAACGACCGTACACCCTATGAGCTCTGGTACAACCGCATTCCATCCATGCAGTACATGAAGGTGTTTGGATGTAGCGCGTACGTTCATATTACAGAGCAATACCGCGACAAGCTCGATGCTCGAGCACGGCTGTGCATGTATTTAGGCGTCCCCGACCACAAGAAGGGCTATCGCTTAATGGATCTCAACTCCCATGCCATTGTCTACAGCCGAGATGTCATTTTTAAGGAAGACGAGTATCCTTCCCTGGCTAACCTGACGGAAACACCAGAACAGCCTGCGATCGAGTCAGGTCAGCGTCTCCCGACGGAATCGATTGAGCCTGTACCTGCAACGACATCACCTGCAGCTAAGCGTCGGCTACCACCCCTAAGGGAGGCGCTCGACAGGACACAGATGCATTACTCGTTCCGAACAGAGACATCCTCTGAAACTCAATCGCCTCCTACTCCTAAGCGTCCCCGTGTCACGGCCGATGACACGGAAGTAACCCTCAATGCCGAGGAAGATTTACAGGAGCAAGAGCAACGTAGAAAACTGCTCTATACACTGCTAGCTATTCGGTATGTGACCGAGCCCACCACGTATCGAGCGACCATGAAGTCAGCTCACGCTAATCGGTGGCGTAAAGCAGCTAAAGCGGAATATAAGTCCCACATGGACAACCAAACTTGGGTTCTGGTACCCCCTCCGAAAGGAAGGAAGATTTTAACCTGCCGATGGGTCTTTGTAGTGAAGTACACCGGCACAGGCGAAATTGACCGCTTCAAAGCGCGTCTAGTGATCAAAGGCTTCCTTCAGGAACATGGCATTGACTACAACGAGATTTTCTCACCTGTTATCAGGATGGAGGTACTCAGACTCCTTCTCACCATTGCAGCCTTGCTTGATCTTGAAATCCATCAAATGGACGTAAAGACAGCATTTCTCCACGGTTTGCTAGAGGAGGAGATCTACATGGTTCAGCCGGAAGGTTTTAAAGTCCCCGGTAAGGAGCACCCAGTGTGCAAACTCCTAAAGAGTCTGTACGGGTTGAAACAAGCTCCCCGTGTATGGTACAAAACGTTGTCTGCCTTCCTTGAAAGCCTAGGGTTTCACAAACTCATCAAGGACAGCTGTGTGTTCAAACGCACGGTGGATGGTGCTACATGCTACATTGCTGTGTATGTTGACGACCTCCTGATCTTTGCGCCTACATCAGCCCTCGTAAACGAGTTGAAATCCGCCCTGAAAAAGCGGTTCTCCATGACAGATTTAGGGGAGGTGAAGTACTTACTCGGCTGGTCTATTCAACGTGACCGTAAAAACCGAACGATCTTTATCCACCAACACAAATACGCTACGAAGGTCCTTGACCGCTTCAGCGACTACATTCCGTACCCTATAGCAACCCCAGCAGAGCGGAACGTTAAACTCTCCGTAAGCAGCCAGCCTAGTAATGAGGCAGAGAAAGATGCGATAAAAGATATTCCATATCGTGAAGCCGTTGGCAGTATCATGTATCTCATGGTAGGCACGAGACCCGACCTAGCATTCTACATGCGTGAGGTCAGCCAATTCCTAGCTAACCCGGGGATGGAGCATTGGAAAGCAGTAGTTAGAGGTCTGAAATATCTATTAGGGACTAAGGACTACGGTCTTCTCCTTGGTGGATCTCTCGATGTCACACCCGAGAACCTGGCTGACAAGCTCACAGCTTACAGCGACTCTGATTACAGTGCGCGCGGAAATGATAGACGAAAATCCATTTTTTGTCCTATTTTTATCGAATCAACGCCAATGAGACTGTAAGTTTTACCCAATGATCAGCAGCTCCTGGCGGTTCGTTTGCGGCGTCGCTTGCTTGAATCCGACACGTGGGGGCGGAGCAGCAGCCCAAACTTCATTTCCCTCAGTCCCCCCCCAAGCGCGAAAAAGATAGCCGAGGTGCGTACTCCCAGCGATTGCAGCAGCTACGAGACCCGTTGATGCTTGTACGTGCTAACATAGATACTAGAAGCACTAACCGTGGCTGTTGCAACATTGCTGTCTTAAAATTTACAGATTAACAATGGGGAGAGGCAAGTCGCTGACTGACATCGAGAAGGGTCAGATACTAGCCTACAAGGAGGGAAATCTGTCTACTAATGCGATCGCAAAGCGAGTGAGCCGCTCGTGGAAGGTGGTGGACAGCTTCCTGCGCGATCCGGAGGCGCAGGGCACCGCAAAGAGCACCGGAAGGCCCAGGAAGCTAACGCCTACCGCTGAGCGCCGCCTGCTACGCGAGGCATCAAAGACTGGTGTGAGCGCTAGACAACTGAAGGACAATCTGCAGCTTCCTATTTCAGTGCGCAGAGTGCAGGAGGTGCTGCACGACTCGGACAACATGGTGCACGAGAAGCGCCTTGCATGCCCGGTGCTGAAACAGGCCCACATCACGGCCAGGTTGAAGTGGGCCACTCAGTTTGTGGAACATGGGCGCAAATGGAACCGAGTGGTGTTCTGTGACGAAAAGAAATTTAACCTAGACGGCCCTGATGGCTATCAATACTATTGGAGGGATCTGAGGCAGGAGAAACAGATCTACTCTAATCGGCAGTCAGGTGGTGGGAGTATGTTCGTGTGGGGCGCTTTTAGTGTGAAGGGGAAGTCCGAGTTGGCCTTCCTGGAGGGCAAGCAGAACGCGGAGAAGTACATCACCACGTTGGGTGACTACCTGTTCCCGTTCGCGCACCTGTATCACGGGTTAAACTTCCAGTTTCAGCATGACAACGCCTCCATTCACACTGCAAGGGCTGCCAAGTGGTATCTAGAGGATCAAGGTGTGCGTGTAATGTGGTGGCGTGCTAAGTCTCCGGACTTAAATCCTATCGAAAACTTGTGGGGAATTCTAGCTCGAGCGGTGTACCTGAATGGGAAGCAATACGAGACCAGGGAGGACCTGATCAGGGCCATCAAGAAGGCATGGGAGGAGATTCCGCTATCGACGCTTGAGAACCTCGTTGGGTCGATGAAAAAACGCTGCATGGAGGTCTACCGCGAAGGCCATAAGACGAAGTACTAGAGAAGTCTTAGCCAGCTCATAGACCACTTAAACAGCATTAAAAGATGCATGAAACGGCTACCAAAGTTGTTCGTCTATCATTTTCGCGCTTTACACTGTCGGCAAAACTCGTGTTTGGTACTGTAGCTCCGCCCCCACGTGTCGGATTCAAGCAAGCGACGCCGCAAACGAACCGCCAGGAGCTGCTGATCATTGGGTAAAACTTACAGTCTCATTGGCGTTGATTCGATAAAAATAGGACAAAAAATGGATTTTCGTCTATCATTTCCGCGCGCACTGTATGCCAACTGCCCCGATACGAGACGGTCTGTCGGTGGATACGTGACTATGCTTGCGAGCAGTCCGATCTCGTGGCTCTCGCGCAAACACCACACGGTAGTTCTCTCTACAACAGAGGCAGAGTATATCGCTCTGTGTCACTGCATGCAAGAGATGATTTTCCTCAAACTACTCCTCAAAGAGTTGGGTTTTGCCACGACACAAGCCAATGTTATTCACGAGGACAACCAAAGCTGCATTAAGATCTGCTATAACCCCGAACTACACGGGAGGTCGAAGCACATCCATGTTCGATACTGTTTTGTGCAAGAAAAAGTCGAGCGACATGAGTTCTCCGTCGCTTACTGCAATACGAAAACTATGGTTGCTGATATATTTACTAAAGCTTTAGACAAGCATCAGTTTAGAGAACTAAGGGCAAAGCTCAAGATGAAATCCCTTGACGCTTAATTAGCCATCCCGTATAGTGAACGAGAATATCACTAATGCATGAAGCGTGCCTACTCAATTGCGTTCCTTTAGTTTTTTTTCCCACTGGGTTTTATCTTTTGTTCGCTCTAAGGTTTTATCCTCACTGAGGTTTCCCTGGTTTTGTACCAAATTATATTAGGCATATGACTCCCTATATCCATGCAGACACAATTTGTTTTTACTGGGAAATGTATTTTCGATAAGGCAGACGTGGTTCCTAATTATCTACTTTTTCTTAAAGACAATGAAAGGTCGAATACAGGCCACGAAGGTAATCCAGTCCATCACCGACGACACTGGCTTGGGCTCCTTCAAGTCGTAGATGCGTCGGACCTTGCCCTCCTTCCCTTGGACACTTAGCACGAACGCGTGCCCGACTAGACTGTGGTTGTAGGCAACAACGAAGTAAAGTCCGTTGTAGAGAGGCACTTCCTCCAGCACACGTGCTCCACGCCGCCCAGCAATAGTGAAGTTGTCCTTGTCGATGGCCTTGAAGATGAAATCCCGGCCAGCGTCTCTCAGGCGACGCAGGAACCGTAGCACAACCTTCCACGAAGTACCTACTGTGAGGTCCACTGCATGCTCTCGGAGTTCATCAGCCACGAACGTGTCGATATCACCTTGCGTGACGATGTCCGGGCGTCCAGCGAGCTCGGCCGCACGCTTCAGTGCATTGAACATGCAGAGGCCACTAGCATCAGCACCAATAGCGCGCTTGCCGAACTCGTCCTTGGGCCAGAAGTCCTTGAACTTCTCCACGCCGGACTCCTTCCAGCGATCCACGTGGTCCACCTCGTTGGCGAAGCCATCGTCCAAAAGCTGCTGAAGAGGCTCCCAAGTGCGTTGGTAGTAGCGGCGGTTGACGAGCAGATGGCTGAGCCAAAGCACACGGTACTCTGGACCACGAGGAGAATTGCGGCGGTCGTTGATACGGGCCACCCTCCAGGTCGTTTTCGTAGTTGCATAATCCGCCGTTACCGTCACCTTCTTGCTGCTGTAATACTTACCGTATATTGGGTAATACACGTCGCCATCTGACGAGTCATCGGTGTCAGAAGTGCCCAGTTCGATGACTGTATCTTCGCATTCGGTGGCTGCATCATGTTCGGTGGCACGAGGTACATGCATACGTGCCGTGACACGCTGGTCGGTTGCAGCAGTCTGGGCTCTATGAGATGCCTTACCAGGAGCTCTCTTAACCTCCGGGTGATGCACACCTCCATCGACAGCACGGCTTGCAAGTTCCGTCAAGATCTTAGCTGCAGCCTGGTCGGTGGTGCGAGAGGTTGCACCCATGTCAGTAAGGTCCCCCGGTATACTGACATGAGAACAAAGTGCCGTGGTAGCGGCGACGTGCTCCCTCGAAGTACTAGCCGGCGCTCCAGCGCCACTGCGCGAGCCGCACGACGCAGCACTGCTTGCTGCGGGTGCTGTCTCCAAAGCCTCTGCAGCAGCCTCGGCCATGGCTGCTTGGAGGGCCTCTGCGAGCGGCGCACCAGCAGCCTTGCGCGCCTTGGCTCCAGCGGTCTTCTTCTTCCTCTTCTTCTGGGCCCCCGCGGCCTCACTCCCTCCGGGCGCCGTCGACGCTGCCTCCACGCTGGCCTTGGTGCCCGCACCTTGGTGCTCCTTGCGAGCAGCTGCCCGCTTCCGCTTGCGCTCCCTGATCTTGGCAGCAGTGCCGAGCTTCCTTTTCCCCAGGCCTTTCGGCGCTGAGGACGGCGTGCCCGGCACCACTGCTGCTGCCTGCGCTGCCTTCGAGAGTGTCACCATGGCCTGCCCGTGAAGTCCTTCTTCCCGACACAGCAGAGCTGAGCGGGCTAAGTCGGAGCAGCTAGCTCAGGGGCTTCCTTAGTAGACGACTCTTTGAAGACTGAGGCGTTTGGAACACGATTCTCCAGAGACCTGTGATATTGCATGCAGAGTGGTATGTGCCTATCATATGTAAAGATGCAGGGAGGCTGTCAATGATTGCAGCTATAAATAGTGGCACATCGTACCAGCTACCTATGATCTATTACCAAAGGTGTTCTCAAAGCTGTTAGTCAAGGAGTAACTATGCTGTATAGTGTGTACCAGTGTAGTTTTGCTAGAACCAACCATCTAAACTCTGCTGTTGGCAGTGCGCCATCTCTAATCTAACTCACTTCGTCTTTTGACGACTCCTCCACACTCCGCTCCTCCTAGTCTCTCCGTTAACCTCGCAACATGGTGCAATGGCATCTGAAGTTCCACAACACAGGGCATACACGAGCCAAGACCATCGTCCAGAACCGTCCAAGCCCAACCACATTGAGAAGAGCTTCGCATCCGCAGACGCCTCCGCAACAGCTGAGCAAATGGCAACAAAAAGTCTGTCACACACACTTAAGCAGGTCAACCTTAGCCTCTGGTACTCCAGTCCAATGGGGGTCGTTCTTTTCCACACAGATCGACCACAAACCAGCATCGCCAGCATAAATCCAGCGTTCATCGCCTCTTGTCGTGAGTTCATCGTACCACTGGGAAGGCTCAAGCCAAGGCTTGACGTCCGAGCGAGCGCTGTCGTCAACTCGGAAATCGAAGATTGGACCCAGTTTTTGATCCACGCAACAACCACGCAGGTATCATCACTACCTGGGATACCTCTGATAAGCGGCACAGTATAGCCACGTGTAACGCACACTCGCACGATATGTGGAACAATGGTTCCGAGCAGGCTTCGAATATGGCCTTGAAATGAGGTCGATCTGACCAGAGACTGGTGGCCTTCCACATATAAACCGTGCCGTCCACACGCCCAGTGAATCTCGGCCTTACCGTCACCATGGCCGCTACCCGACGCATCCACCCTCATTGCCTCTAACCTCCGGGCTGCACCTCGAAAATTAGGAGAACACTCCCATGGGTCATCTGGAAATCCGAGCAAAGCTCCCCGCGTGACTTCAGTTTGGGCTACAGTAGCGCTGATTTTCCCAACAATCTGGAGGTTCCAACTTGGGAAACAAATGAAATGATCACTGGTCTCCGTCGGATGCGTCTCTGTCAGCGAGACAACTAGATCTACAAACGCTTCGTTGTTCACAAGCGAAAGTAGCGTAAATATCTCCATGGCCTCTCGAATTTGCTGCCGAGATGCTGGATCTCGCCGGCTCGTTTCGTTTCCAGGCGGCCTGAGGCAGAGTGTTTGGTGCACGACCCTAGAGCTACGAGAAAACATAAGCGAGACTCCCAGAGACGCTTCATTCGTACTGGTATTTGCTGGGACTAAATGGTCACGCAATACAGCCCGCCAAGGCTCCAGGAACCCCCATTCGTTCGCCATGACGACGCGTTACCAGTACAGAATTCAGAGTGAGATCGTTAAAAACTTTTTTCGGGCAAGTCTTGCAGTATCAATCAAGTAGCTCATTCTATCATTATCAAGTCAAATGTTGGAAAAGTCCTGTGCCAGCAGGTGAAACATTCGAGTTGCAATCATTTTCGCAGTGTTATCCTTAGATATTGCACTTGCAAAGATAAAATCGGTGTTTTCCCTAGATGTCCCACGACGTCAACGACTCCGAGAGACGATGGAGCCGATCACGATGCTCGCGCTCGTAAACAACAGAGCATTCAGGGAGCTAATCCTTCCGCTGCTGGGGTTCTGCTATCGCACAACATGATACACTCAAATTCTGTCCCGCGATGGAACATGCACTGAACTTGGGTCCACGTTGCCAAAAGCTCGCGCTGTCGAAGCTGACGTCACGTGCAATGAAGACCAAGGATGAGCTGAATTCGATTCGGAGTCATGTTCGTAGGTTATTTGATCTCGCCGTTCATCCTATTCTGCCGTTGATTGCTGGTGGTGGCTCGACGTCGAGTGAAGCGCGTCGAACAGAGCCAATTGTAAGACTATGACCGCGACTATGCGAGCTTGGGACCATCCAGTTCTTCCAGAATTGACGATGACACTGACCAACACTTCAGCATCAGTGTTGACCCTTGACCTCGGTACCGATCGGCCGACGATGGGGCCCCCTCAAGCGATGATGAATTCTGGGCTTATGCTGGACGCGCTAAGTCGTGGTCGCTCGTCGAATTCTCACACCACCGGTTCCAGACACATTGGGCCTGAGCTCTTTAGCCAAGGCATGTCTGAAAGTTCGCAGCCTCGACGTAAGCTTTTTTGAGGTAGCGGTGTCTGTCCATGATGAGTTTCTGGAACATTGGCCCGTGAAGCAGCGCGTGCTTTCAGACGTAACAGAGTGTTTGAGAGACCCTGCTCTGCGAATGACCCGCGAGCTTGTCAGGCTTCTTGGGGCACAACCGTGAGGACCTACCTCCTGTGAGGCTTCCAGTCAAGTCCAAGGCTGCCATGATCAGAGTCGCAAGGGCGAAACGTAGCATGGACGCATACGTTTTAAGCATCATTTTCGAGTTGGCCTCAACTCTAGCGCAGCGATCAGTCGAGTACAAGGAGAGAAACTCCTTGTACTGGTAGGAATCATCAATACAGTTTTTTTTTACTTTTGATTCACGAAAGCATTCCATTGTCGAATTTAGTGGCTTAAGCGTTCTCCATCAATCAAGTGCCCATCGGATTCGTACGGTCATATTATGTTAATCATTGCGGAGAAAGATGTCTATTGGTGTATTCCCGAGGCGAAGCCAAGGGAATTATGTTTTCCACATAAAATAGTAGTACCGATATACTGGTACATCTACCGGTTACGCATTGCCTGGTAAGGCCTCTGGGACCACTCGTCGCGAGCTCTCCCTCCTTCACTTCGCTTCTAGAAGAACAAGCAACAAGCCGACCAAGAAAGACCCGCCTCTCCTCGACCCTTTTTCGGATTGAGCTGATGGTCACTGCATAAGCCGCACAATAATGTAATTTCGTTTGCCCCCGTACGATTGTGGAAATAATTCGATTTTTGAAACGGACGTTGTTAACCTATCACTCTAAAACACACGTCCTAAACTGTATAGCAGCGATCATCCACGCAGTTCTCAAAACCCATTATCCTCTACCAATGGTGGAAAAGGACAGAATAACCCACCAACTCAGAAACCCACCAACTCGATGTGGCATAAATAACGACGACGACCGTGACTGCTATGGCGACCACATGCTGGTATGAGCGTTTTACGACCCTGAAGGTGGGGAGTGGGTACATTTTATTGTGCCTGGACAC
This sequence comes from Phytophthora vignae f. sp. vignae, assembly GCA_016169955.1. Classification (NCBI taxonomy): domain Eukaryota; phylum Oomycota; class Peronosporomycetes; order Peronosporales; family Peronosporaceae; genus Phytophthora; species Phytophthora vignae. Next base: position 655,799 of record JABJUM010000024.1, on the reverse strand, counting down.
GGTGTTTGCAAGACAAAACTCGGCATAGGAGTCAAATTAACCCCACCCCCAACCCCCGATTCTGGAAATCCCCACTTCCGAGTCAAACGATTAAGCGGCTCGCTGGATATTTATAGTATGTCAGGTTCGAGAGTCTCGAGGTATTGACGGATCTACTGGAACTAGTGACGTGTGGGCTTCAATCGTTATCACTGTGTGCTGATGCGAAGGACCCCGCCACCAATGCGATTCCTGTCGACTTGTCCGCACTGGCTACCGTGTGCCCAGAGCTTCGGAATTTGCATATCGCTGAGCCGACTATTCTGGTCTCAGCCCAGAGCGACTCACTTCATCGTTGACGGTGTCTTTTCGAGAATGTCCCGGTGCGTTGTCCGCCTTAACGGAGTGTTTGGGAAATCACATGCTTCGGATGGCGCGTGGACTCGTCAGTCTTCGAGTGACTGCACGACACCAAGGAGGAAAAGCGGGAGTTGAAGGCTCACGACCGCGAGTTTCTAGCTGTTACGAAGGAGAGATTTCCGACATTGTCGAAGGCTGCCATGAAGCCGATTGAGCGTCTTGACGCCTACATCCTCAGCCTCATCTTTGAATCCGCGTCCACTCCATAACAGCGGTCAGTAGAGTGTTAGTCTCAAGCTAGAAGTAGTTGAGACGTCGAATCCTGACTAATAGGTGTTCACTCGTTTGTTTAGATTAGTATATCTTTTATTGGAAACTGTGCAGTTATCTCCTACAAAAAACTAGTAGGCGCATAGTTTCTATTTTCCTGGTACGACAACGAACCGCCATTATGTGTACATAGCGGAAGTGATGCTACCACTTTGGCTACACGATCACTTACCACCAAATCAGTAATTTGTCGACTTTTTCTCTTAGTTTGATTGGTGATGGCGATGAGCTTGATTGAAACCGACAGAATAAATCCCCCAAAGAATGAATTTAATTCAAAATCTACCGAGTCCGTGGCGATGGCGATGGTAATGGCGTCTGAGTGGGTATTCCTGGAACCTTGGCGGGTTGTAATGCTGGAGCTCGTAACAGAGGAGAATACGAGCAGTGCTGACTCCTCCGTGGAGGTCACCTTTTATCTAGAATACCACCCAATGCTGCAACGACAATTTCCCATTTGCATTAGCGTTCACGAGGGCAGTCGGCGAGATACGGCGAGGCTGCAACGCATTCGAGAGACCATGGAGCTGTTCACCTTACTGTCGCTGGTGGACAACAAAGCGTTCACCGAGATAGTGTTTTCACTGACTGGGATCCATCAGTCGCGTATCGAGAACCACAACACTTACTGCCCTGAATGGACCTTCAAGCTGATTGGAACTCTGTCGCCGAATGATGTCGCTGGAGTGGAGACTGGCGTCACGTGGGGAGCTTTGCTGGGCTTTCTAGACGATCCATGGGAGTATTCGCATGAGTTTCGAGATGCAGCTCGGAGACTGGAGGCCATGGGAATGGACGAGACGAGCCAAACGAGAGCTCAAAGTGAGTCAGCGGTTTCCTGGACGTGCCGCTTACAGGATTCGCGAGCGAGTGGTGAGCAGATTCTTGGCAAATCGGCGGACGCTTCGTCCTCATTTCGAGGCCGGCTTGGAGGACTGTTCGATGTCGTTGTTCCCGCTGTTGTGCATGTGTGTACTATCCGAGGCTACGCTGCGTCAGCTAACACATCAATACCAGCCTGTAGCCCCCGGCTGGTGGATGCCTGGATCACAAACTGGGCACAACCATCCGTCCCCGAGTTCACATCAGCACTAGTACGGACACCAATGTCACTTCTTGGGCTGAGACTGGAGAATGGCGCAATGAACTCGCGGCAAGAGGTGGTGAATGCTGGAATTATGCTCAGTAGGCTGCTCTGCAGTTATCGCTCAGGAACCAGTTGCACTATACCCGACACAATTCGACCGGAATACAACAGACTCCACTTGACCTGTTTGTGGTTGGCTGACAGACTATTTATCGCCATTTCCTCGGCGGTGGCGGAGGCACATGTTGATGCGAATTTACGCCTCTGGTGGATGAGTTTAGACGGTTCAGAGCGCTGGCCGTGGCTGGTTTACGCGCTCTGCTGTGGAACTTCCGATGTTCTTGTGCCTTCCGTCGATATTTCACGTGGCACGTTAACCAAGTCGGACATTTCGGTCATTTGCGCGGTTCTCCAAGCGAATTATCCCCAGCCAATCCTGGGGGAAGGTCATCACCAGTACGGAATCGTTGATATTCGTGAAGGGGCCAAGGTGCATTTTGCTCACGTTAACCACGATGGCAGCGGTGATTTTATCCTTCCGAGAGCCTTTCGCTGTCGAGCGCTTTACGAGCCAGACAACAGCGAGTGGATTAGCATCATTGTGCCTGGATACGGCGCTTGCAAGACGAAACGAGACGGGAACGTTCGATTTACTCCCGATTCTGGGAAAGCCGACGCTCGAGTCAAGCGACTGAGCGCGTCGCTAACAATCAAGTATTTGACATTCGAGAGTCCCGAGGTGCTGACGGATCTGCTGCGGCTAGTCACCTGTGGGCTTCGTTCGCTAACATTGTGTGCTGACGACGAAGATCCTGCCACAACTGCGATACCGGTTGATCTTTGTACGTTGGCTGCTGCGTGCCCTGAGCTTCAGAAGCTCTCGATCACTGACTTGTACGTTGTGGTCTCGGCTCACGACAATTCCCTCTGTCAATGGCCTATCAAGGCTCTATGGCTACACGGACATCCAGGAACTCTGTCCGACTTGATCGGGTGCTTGAGGGACCCATCGTTACGAATGGCTCGACAACTGCTCAAGCTTGAAGTGACAGCGCGACGGCACCAATATGACAAGCACGAAATGAAGGAGTTGAAGGCTCATGACGGTGAGAATTTACCTGTTGTGAAAGAGAAAGTTCCTGCCTCGTCCAAGGCTGCCATGGTCAGCGTAGTCACGGCCGCGGTTAGTGCAACGAAGCCGGTTCAACGCCTCGACGCACACATCCTCAGTCTCATCTTTGTGTTCGCGTCCACTCCGGAGCAACGGTCCATTGTCTGCTCGTGTCGTGCGAGAAGAAATTGACAATAAAGTGACAGCGCATTTCACCCTAACTAATCCTCTCGGTTAGCGGGGTTGATGCTATCGGCGTTTACCGCAAAAACCAAACTAAAATAAAATAAAAATAAAAAAGAAACTAAACTAATCCTCTCTGACGGCAATGGTTTGAATGTCCGATTGATAGAGCACCAGCGGGTAGTGCGTCATAGCGAAGTGAAGTTGAGTCGAAGTTCCAAATAAAAAAAATGTATTTAGATCTGAAAAATCCAAGATTTAACCGATCGCTGCACTGGTGTTGATGCGAATACAAAAACTAAGCTCAGAATGTACGCATCGAGGCGATGAGTCGGTTTCTTGGTCCACGTCATGACGGCACTGATCACGGTCGCTTTCGAGCTCCTAGGCAGTATTTCCTTGACCAGCGGCAGGAATTCGCCATTGTGAGCCACCAACTCGCGTTCTTCTTGCTCGTCAAACGCTTCATTCAGACGCGGGGTCACCGCGAGTTTGACGAGTTGGTGAGCCATTCGTAACTTGGGGTTCCTCAAACACCCCACGAGATCAGACAGCGAGCACGAACATTCCTCCAGCTCAATCATCTTAGCAGGCCAGCGACACAGAGCTGCGTCATGTTCAGACACGCACACTGTAGCGTGCAACATAGCAATGCTCTGGAGATCGGCGCAAGCCCTAGCCAGGGCACACTGGTCGACACGACTCGCTGTAGTGTCCTCTGTGTGGAAGTATAGTTTTAGTGAATGAAGTCGCCTCGTGACTAGCACCAGCAGATCTATCAGCACGCCCGGCGTCTCAAACTGAACATAGAGTATATCCAGAGCCCCGCACAATCGTTTCTCTCGCAATTCGGACTCCACAGTGTCAGCGGTGAATCGGACGCCTCTGTCACCAAGGTTTGCCTTGCATGCACCATACCCCGGGACTACGAGATTGATCCGCTTACTGTCGTTTGGGTCGAGTAGAGCTCGAAATTGACACGCATTGGCCATGACGATCGAGCTATCGTCCTCTCCACCCAATGCCCCACAGAGGTGCAGCTCCGTTCCTTTTTCAATCTCGACAAGACCATACTGGGAAGAGTTGTTGTGTCTAGTCTCTGCTAGTGGTTGCGGATAGTTTGCTCGAAGTGCGGCACGCATGGCCAAAATGTCGGTTTTTGTCAGTGTCCCCTTCCAAATCTTGACCCAAGGCACAACCACTTCTGAAGTTCCACCGCAAATCACGTAAATGAGCCAAGGCCATCGCCCTGAGTCCTCAAGATTATCAACAGAGAGTCTAGATGCGCCTCAGCCGACAACGCTGCGACTGCCGAGCAGATTGCGGCAAACAACCTGTTGTCTGCCCTGGAGCACTGCAATGCCGTTTCCCCAATTGTGACTCGAATGGGATTCTCCAAGGGTTTATTGCCGTCTTGAGTCACAAGACACACCACGTTTCTACATAGCAGTGTGTTCATCATCAATCCAATATTCAGTATGGCTTGCCGCGAGTTTATAGTGACCCCGCCCAGGTAGAGCCTCAGGTTTACCGTTGCGGTTCGCGCCAATGCGCTCAATAATACAGAGAAGGCTGGGTGATCCCAAACTCTTAGACGTGCAATCACGGTCTCACACGGTTTCGTAGCTGGTTTCCATGTAGTAACAAGGGTAGTGCCGTCCCGAGTGGCACAAAGTCGTACAATAGGAGGGATGGAAACATTGAAGAGGCTTCGAACGTGACCCAGGATTGTGGTTGACGTCTCGGCCAATTGGCCAGGTTTCTGTCTGCCTTCCAGCGTTGAGCCATGAAACTTGCACCTCCAGTAAATCGCGGGCCCGCTTTCAACACGCGCAAGCGTAGCTTCGTCCACCCCCATCGCCTCCAGTTGCTGGACTGCAGCTTGAAATTCAGGCGAATACTCCACTGGATCATTGAGCAAACCGAGGAGCGCCCCCCACGTGACTTCAGTCTGGAGTGCAGTGACGCCTTGATGTGAGCGAGTCCCAACACATCGGAGGTCCCATATTGGAGGGTAAATGGTATTTTCACCCAACTGTGCTACCCCCAAACCAATCATCATCTCTTGATATACTTTACTCTTCACAAACGCAAGCTGCGTGAACAGCTCCATGGCTTCTCGAAGTTGTAGCAGCCTTGCAGCATCTCGACGATTTTCTGGACATCTCAGGCAAATGGTTGGTCTCATCGAATATTTTTCGGGTAAGGTAAACAAGACTTGCAGAGTCGATTCAGCCGCTTCGCCGTTTCCTTGCAGAATTAAATTGTCTCGTAATACAGTCCGCCAAGGCTCGAGGAATCCCCATTCGGTTGTCATTGCGCTGAAGTCAACGAACTTACAAATGAGAGCTGTATCCTTCTTGGTGGGGGTAGTCGTTCCATATCATTTTATGCTTAGATTGAAGTAAAGTACTGTAATTAGAAAGTCTTCATTCAAGAAGACCATGGCCAATGCTCTGCTGAATTGGCATGACGGGTTGTTTGAAAGACCCCACATTCTACGAGCTTACCCGTTTTAAAATGCAAATACCGGTAGGGAGGAATTTAAGATATGATGAGTGAAAGTGAAGGAGCTGATGACGCACAACGGCGAGTACGTGCCTTTCGTGAAGGAACTTTTTGCCAAGTCGAAGGCGGCCATGATCAGCGTCGTCAAAAGTTGGGGGTATGGCACCAAGCGATTCACCGCCTGGACGCTTACGCCCTGAGTCTCGTCTTCGCGTTTGCCTCAACTCCACCACCGCAATTGATCGAGTCCAGGTAAGTTGTAGAAGTGAGCCTTCAATATTTTTTACACATTATTTCTGCTTGGTCATCCATTATTTGTTACGAGTGTGTAAACCTTCGTGTACCCTAATTGCGATACAGAAGCAACAGCAATTACGACTAATAACTTGCGTGAAATTACTCAATTACGTCTCGAAACGGTACCGATTCCTCTCCTCATTGCACACTCAAAAGCTTGTTACTGTCCCGATGCGTTCCCGAAACCATCACGTGCCGATGAATACCTCGATGGTGGGTCCACCGACTTGGCGTCTTGGTAGTCGTGTTGTTGGGAGAAATCCGTGCCACGGATCGACCAGTGCACGAACAGCCCTAACGCGTTCTGCACGCGACGATAGCGCTTAATCGCACCGTCCAAATTATCACCTGCTGCAGGCTTGTCATCATCCAGGGGCATCATTCCGACCTCGTTCACTTGAGACCCCACCGAGGGTTGAATGATCAGGTCCACGACGACATGCACGACGCCGGAGTCGCCCGGGGGGATGTCGGACGGGAAATGGTATCGAATTCGCTTCGTGGGGTGCAGGACGTGGACAGAGGGTTGCCCCGACTGACCATGCCTAAATTTGAGCCCACGCGGGCCCACCCGAGAAGCGTCTCGGGTCGACGCCAGTCACTTGGGGGGCGTTCTGGTGGTGGATGAGCTCCAAAAGCTCGTGGATGAAGGCGTCGCCACTGATGGGGATGGTGCAGACTCGCCGCTGGAGACCTCGGACGGCGCAGACCAGCGTCCGGTTGTTGTCGTCAGCTGACGTTGCAGGCCGCTTGCTGCCTGCGCTGCGACTCGTGCCGGTTGCTTTGCGCTTGCCGGACATAACGGGACTTGAGTGCTGGCTGAGCCTGAAGAGCGATGTGAGGTCGGGTCGGCAAAAGCTGGAATGACAATGGACGTCTGCTGATTACTGCACCTAATTAGCGTTACTTCGGTGTAATGACACACTACAAGAAAAAAATACTTGACGCTTGGTATTTTATTCGGTAAACCCCCTGTGTGATAGATTGTGCGATTTATTGTCGTTATGGTCGCGAATGCTGTGCGCCTTGCTGATCTACATATCGGGTACCCCTGTAACTCCAAGGAGTCTAACGCCATTTAGCTCCGAAAGTTGAAATAACTCCAGAAACTACAGTTCTCAATTGGCACGGGAGGTCTTCCACTAAACTTAGGACCTGATTTGTTTTTTTCCTCAACTTTGTCGTTTCTCTCATTATTAGTTGCCCCGCGCTGCTGTCTGAAAAATCAAAGGTGGGGTTCATCTTTATCTTCCGATCGATGGTCGATAAACTTTGGCAACGTTTTACCGTAGGGAATGCATAGTATACTAAGAAGCAATTTTTGACTCAAGGTCAACGCTTTTCGAAGGTCATACCAAGTTTGTGAAACACACTACATGAAATTCATGACACTCTGCTTACATCACGGTTTTGATAAGCATATCACGTACCTATGTGTAGCCTAGAATTGGGTTGAGCTGGTGGTAGATTTCAAATACTCCTACTCCTAATGCGGGCAATGATGGCTGGGAAGTCGTTATACAAAAGCTCAAACTCATCGATGTGTATCTCGTAAGGAAGCATTTCGTAGCAAGGTTGAAGTCAGTGCACTGGCGTGACACAAACTCCGCTTATGTGGCCATCATTAATACTGCGCACGCGCTCGTAAGGGTGCTGGGGAATTCTCATTCATCCTCACCACGATCATCAATATTGCCACCAAAGGATGAATTTTACAAACGAGGGTTCATGTTGATTGAGCAACTGCAGACGTCCTATCGCGGTGGGTCAATCACTACCTCATCGGACCACGAACTCCGCGTTGCCCAAGCCGCTGGCTAAGGCCCGCAGCATAAAGCACAGCTGCACGAAGCGTCCTGCCTCCGTGTAGAAAGCTGGGATCTGAAGCCTCATCGCGGGCCTGTGAGTGATTCGACCTAAACACACGTCGAACCCCACGGCGGGCAGCGAGTTGGTCGAAAGTTGCCAAAGGTGTAGTACAGCAAATGTTGCCTGTAACTCATTTTTTTTTACGAAATAAAGTAGCCCTCAGGGTACAGTCAATCCCCTCAGTAAGCACCACTACCTTCAAATACACCGTCAAATCCGTTCGAATACGAAGGGATAGTACAAGCCAATCACTTTTCATTATTTCTAATGTCCTCTCAAATCGCTTCCAATAGTAAAAACTATATCCGTCCCTATTCCGAGACCTTTCTGTCACTAAAACGAGGATGACTTCAAATCAAAAATCAGCCAATAGGAGCCAGTTGAAGCCAGCCGAAGTTTCACCCAATCGTGGCCCGCGCAGTGTCCTCACAATCATTCTCGCTTCATTTACGAACACGTCGAGCACAGCTCAGGTCAAGTCAAGTCAAGTCTCCGCATCCGTCACCATGTACGACTTCTGCCTCACGATCCCGGTACGTCCGCGCGCTCTGCGCGACCCCATTCTCTCTGTCTTCATCTCCTATATCCGCCCATACAATTTGCATCTGCGTCCGCGCTCTAACTCGCTCGCTATGACTCGTTATGTGCGTGTTCCGGTGGTGTGGACACACAGTACGGCATGTTGCTGGGCCTGGGCGGCGTCGTGGGCTTCGTGAGCTCCGGCAGCACCACGTCGCTGGTGGCCGGCGGCCTGTCGGGCGCCTTCCTGAGCTTCGTGGGCTACTGCAGCTACAACGAGTACACGCAGAGCCCCGTGACGTCCAAGCTCTGGCCCGCCGTGTCGCTGGCCGTGTCGGCGCCGCTGACGGTCGTCATGGGCAACCGCTTCAACACGACGGGCGCCTTCTTCCCGGCTGGACTCGTGGCCGCCTACAGCGCCGGCATGTCGCTCTTCTACGTGTGGCTGCTGACCAAGAGCAGCAAGCCGCAGTACAAGAAGAAGGCATAGGAGAGAGCAAGAAGAGATGTAAGTGGGTGGGGGTGCATACAAGACTGCGCTAACTGTGCGTGTGCTCCCAATCGAAATACAGTCAACTGCTGATCCAGAAAGAGAGGTTTGGGTGCTGGTATTGAGGGTTTAGGATGAGCTAGACTATTGTGGTGTGTTGGTTGCTGTTGTAATGTTGCTAGGGAGCCTACGCTGCACTCGTGTCTTGGATGTGCTACCTAGGGGTATGTTCTACATGTGTACTGGGTGGATAACGTCTTAGTAGAGCATGACGTTGCGTGACGAGGGAAGCTGACGCGGCCGTCTTGCGATGGCGGTGGCGCTGGGCATGGAGTCGCTGGAGCTTCCTTCGTCGCTGGAGCTAGCGCCGGTCTTGGCGGCCTTGTACTGCTGTGCAAAGGATACGATGTCGCGGATGGCATTCGCGAGCCACTCGCGGTGCAGCGCGCTGGCAACTTGAAGATCAAGCGAACGCGATGGTGTCACGAGCGACAGACAAGATTCGGGGTCGACAGCCACAGCAGCTGCAGCCTTCTTGTTTCCGCGACCGAATGTTCCGGCGCTACCACTGCTCAGTCTCGACGCATCGGGAACCTCAATGACTTCTATCTCGTCGACTGCAAGGTATTCGACACTGCGCTCTCCGTGTTTACGTCTCCAGCGAAGCTGAAGTGGCGTGGTGGGGTCGTACAGCAGACGCGAGGCATGCGGCCGACCGCGTCGCCCGAACTTCGTCACGAGGGTGTCGTTAACGACACTTGTGGCCAATGTCAGCGTGACAGTAAGCCGTTGCTTGCGCGCAGTGAGCGCACGGTGTTGCTTGGCACGCGTACCGATTTCACGCTGCACCTGGAGACCGAGGGCATTGATTTGTGGGTACAATTCCTCCTTGGAGACTTCCTTGGCCGTGTACCTCGACAATAGCGAGCGCAAGTGCGCCTTAGCCCACGGTAGCTCGTGCATCATCGACTTGACATAGCGCAGCTGCCGAAGCATGATGCCGTGCTGTGCTGGTCCAAGCTCAATGAAGTTCGCAGCGCTCATGAACGGAACTCGAATGCACCGGTCGTTCCAGTGCCACACAACGAAACGGACGGGCTTCTTGGCAATCACCAGCTCCGGAACGCCATCACTGGAACGCTCACGAACGCGCAAGACCATTTGAGTCTGGGAACCAGATACTGGGGAGGCTGGTGATGCTGTTTGTGATGGTGACTTGGGCGATCCGGACGAGGTTTTCCTGGGCGCCGCTGCCACCTTCTTGATGTTGTTAAAGGCAAGGATCTGGTGTTTGGTCACCGAAAAGCTTTTACTGTTGCGGCGAGTTTGTTGCGCACCGGCGGCAATGTGGCAAGCGCTTGTTGACTTTCGGCGGGCAGCCCAGAGCTGCTTTGTTGACTTCCCACTTGGAGAGGCTGCCTTCCCTGTCTCGGAGCTTGACACAGAAGGGAGCTGACTGAAGCCAGCGAATGCAGTACTCTTCAGTGGGCTGCGCTTCATCGAGAAGGACTTTCGTCTCAATGGCACTGCTCCGGTGATTTTTGAGTTCGGGCTGAATCGTCGAAGTAACCCCGGGCTTAAGGCTGAGCCTGGCTTGGCTTCTTCGTCTTCCAAGAGCTGCAGCAATTCTTTTTCAGGGAACTGGAATTTCTGGCGCGAGCTCCTTCCTGCTGTTGTCTTGGTGATAGGCTTGATTGGGGCAACATTGTCAGACTTGTCGGAGTCGCTGCTGCTATAACCTCCATCACTTCCGCGGGGAAGGCGAGGCACCTGGACGCCTTTGACGATGATGTTCGCCGTCAAGATCGGGAGAAGCACTCGTAAGCGAGAGGTGGGGGACGGTGCTGCGTATTTCTTCGACTGCTTCGACGGCTTCACCGGCTCGTCCGGTTCTTCGAACTCCGTATCGTCGTGATGTGAGCTCGTATCCCGGTCATCATCGTGCTTCGATCCCTCATCATCGCTTTCGTCTTCAGCCTGGTTGGATTGGGGTTCCAGAACATCTTCCGTGATTCTGTAGCCGATGTCTTCTTCATCGTCGTTCAACACACCATCGACATCAATGACTGCTTCCCCCAATCTGCCACACAAGTCCGTATCCTCCTCAAGTTCCTGCTGATGAGTTTCCTCCTCCGCAATGAGCTCGCTGTCCTCTTGTTGGCGGTTGTATGGCGTGGGGCTATTGTGTTCATCATGCTCGGGAACTTCGTGCTTCTCGCCCCTTGCTACGCATTGCTGTACCAGATACACGAGCTGATGAACCTGCGGGCTGTACATCGCAACAAGGAAGCAGATTATGAGACTGTCATGTTTTCCAGTGGTGTTGGCATGTGGAGATTTCGTACTCTTTGGGGTAATTGCGGCCGAGTTCCTGCACCTGCATCAGCATCGCAGCCCAGACATTCGCGTGCTGGTAGCAGTCGGCGCTATACGCCGTGGCCTTCTTCGCCTGTTCCAGCTTTGCGTGCATCAGCAGCTCGGTAAGTGCCTCCCGCCGTTCGTACTTGGGGCACCGAGCAAGCGCGTCTTCTACAGCATCAATGGCCTGCTGTACGACATCGATGCAGTCCGACGACAAGTCCAAGACAGCGTTCGAAGAGATAATCGGCTGCTCCTGCTGGTAATTTGCCGGTTCAACTTGACGAGGAGCGCGAATTGACTCCATCTTGGCCAGCGAGGATAATGCGAGCAGAGTCTCGTCGTCGCTTTCAAGTCCGTCGCTGTCGTATGTTGGTACCTGAAGTTTTCCCGATGCTGGAGGCGACGTTGGTCCGCCCCGGAACCCCACGCGGGATGGCGATACGTTGCAGGTACTGGGATTGTTACTCGTCATGCCGAACTAGTCTAAACGAGTGCGACGGGCGAGCAAGGCGCGAAATGAAGAATTGAAGCTGCGAGGCAAGCGCTCGTTTCAAATGCGACGCTGGGCCTAGTCTAATCCGAGGCGCAAGAGAGTCGGCTGAGCTCGGCGGGTTGATGGATGGCAGCAGTATTGATGCTTTTTGCGACCGAAAGAGCACATTCCCATCCCAGCGTCATAACTGCTTCCACCAGAAAGCGAGTGAAGACACACAACAGGCATGCGACGGACACTACCCATGCCCAGGTGAGTGGCTGGGTATAAATACATAGCTTCGCGTTGGCGCTGGAAACCCGGAGAGCGGAGCACGGGAGACCAGCAAACGGCAAACGGCTCCACTGTTTTTAGCCGGCGCGAACCAGCCCATGCCTCGCAGCGAGAGAGATCCAGTGAGACACCGGCCATCGCTTCGCATGAAGAAGCGAGCGATCGACCACTGAAGTGCAATAAACAGTTACACAACACAAGTTGAAGTTAGTGTACCCATTTCCACCGAAGACGAGCATATTATATATACCTGCCACGTGGCGGAGATGGCGGAGGATTGGTGACTCAACCACAACGTGGATACGGAGCCTCCAAGAGGCCCTCCATTGCCACCTTAACACTTTCAGGTATTTCGAGCTGATCCGGCCTTCATTATTGTTTTTTTCTGATCAATCTATATAGTACGACGCTCCAGCAGACACGATGCAGAGCCAGCTAGCACGTCCGCCTGCCTAACAAGACCATCACCAACCAACTGCACGACTCTACAGTAGTCACGCAGTTAGTTGGCCGGCGTTTTTTTCTTCTTGGGGCCGCGCGGCAGCTGCACGCCCAGCGCGCGGTTGAGCTTGGAGATGATCTGGCCGTTGGGGATGGCGCGGCCCGACTCGTAGTCGGCGATGACCTGCGGCTTCTCGTTGATGAGCGTGCCCAGCTGCTTCTGGTTCATCTTCTTGGCCATGCGCGCCTTCATGAGCGCCTGCGAGAGGCTGCGGTCGACGGCGTCGTGCTTGAAGTTGTCCGTGTCCTCCTCCAGTTTGCGCATGTTGACGTTAGCGGCGCTGTGCGCGCCCTTGTTCGTGCCGGCGTTGTCTGTTTAAATTAATAAAACCCGTCAGCTACGATTACGGAATCACCCAGGTATAAAGTGCAAGAGAACGAAGATCCACGTACACTTGGCCTCGGTCACGACGGTGCCCGCGCGACGGGCGCTGTTGAGCGCCTGCTGCTTGGCGGCACCGCGGGGCGGCGCGCGGCTGCCCCAGCCGGCCGATTCCCAGTCCTGTCCCTGCGAGAAGCCGCTCGACTTGCTCATGGTTATCTATGTAGTGGTGGTGGGGGGGTCTTGTGTAGGATTCCTGCGCCTTGGCTTGCGTGGCCCACGGGGTTTTAGGAAGTGAGGCTTGGTGGGGGGTTACGTACGCGGGGGGCGGCTTCGAGAAGGTTGGCACATGTCGCATAAAGAGGACGGACCATAGTGAAAGTGAGTGTTAAGAGAGTGGTGTATACCACACCTCTTTGGTGTGCGCGTCGTGTGCGTAACCGCTCGCTCATATCCGAGCGGGAGACCGAGCAAGTGGACGGACGGAAGCAGCGAGAGCCATGGTCAAGACGGCGGGCCCCGACCTCAAGCGATACATGGACAAGCGCCTGAGCCTCAAGCTCAACGGCAACCGCAAGGTGTTGGGCGTGCTGCGCGGCTTCGACCAGTTCATGAACGTCACGCTGGACGAGACGGTCGAGGAGGTCTCGGCCACCGAGTCCAACCGCATCGGCATGGTGGTAAGACAATCGTGTTGGTGGGTGGTTGTGTGTGAGTGAAGGTCGTTGCTAACACTGCTGGCAATGTTGGGTGGACAGGTGATTCGAGGCAACAGCATTGTGCAGTTCGAGTGTCTGGAGCGGATCTAAAACTGCGGGATACCTAGGACGAGCACTTGGAGCTGACGGCCGAGACACAGTGGGCTATGACGCTAAGTATATATCGCTGTTTGGTCTCCTGACAGCATTTTTGAGGTCCGAGTGTTGTGGGTGAGAACTGCAGTTGAGGTTGTCATGTTGGGGGAGTGCCATGCTGGGCAAGATCCAGCACATCGCATATTGCTCAATGCATTTGCATTGCAGAGGTGAAGATCTATTGCTGACTGAGCTGGTCACGGAACTTGTCAGGCGATGCGATACGGTGGCCGCACCCTAGTGCACCGCAGTAAGCATTGCACATCGACACCTTTCACCTCGAACGCTGGAACATGCAATCGTGTTTTTTGTTTTGCTTTTTCCCAGTGAAGTTACAATAATCTACTTTGGAGGCTAAGCGGGCGACAGAGTCTCTAATAGCGACCACGGCCGCCACCGCGTCCACTGAAGCCACCGCGGCCGCCACCGCGGCCGCCACCACGTCCGCCGAAGCCACCGCGACCTCCGCCACGTCCGCCACGGCCTCCGCCACGTCCAGCGAATCCTCCACGGCCTCCGCCGCGACCGCCACCACGTCCACCGCGGGCACCGCCACGGCCGCCGCGGCCACCGGCACCAGCAGGCTTCTTGCCGGGCTTCTCGGTGAACCGAGCGAGCGGCAGCAGCTTGTCGGGGCTGATGAAGACCTTGTCGCCGGCCTGGAAGGATGAGGCCGACACGCCCGAGTCGGGCTTCACCGTGAACATGACCTCGTTGATGGAGCCGAGGATCTCGTCCACCTTGCCAATGCGCGTCTTGTTCTCGAGGAAGGCGCCGGCGTTAAAGTACGGCACCTTGTCGTTCGTGCTCTTGTACACCATCTCGTTCTCGCACGCGTGCATGAAGGAGCCCAGCTCTGCAGCCAGCAAGCAAGCAGTGACATTAGACGACTATATACTGCTATGTGTCAATCCATCACTTGAGTTGTTAACGAACGCACCGACGACGAAAGCCGGCGGGCCCTCGGGCTCGCCGCCGCGGCCTCCTCCACGGCCCCCAAATCCGCCACGGCCGCCTCCACGTCCGCCGCGTCCTCCGCGAGCGCCTCCGCGTCCACCCCGAAACGACATGATCTCTATCTAGCTCTAGTGCTGCTGCTGGGCCGAACGGACTTGCAATTGATGCGCAGGAGGTGCGAGAGGCGAGGAGCTCCGTTCAGCCAACCGATGGTTGGCGTCCAATTGGGCCGAATTTCAGCGAATCAGAAGAGAGAAATTAGTTTGTGATTGGATGATAATGGGAAGGGAGTGACTTGAATTTTGTATGAAACATGTTGAAGTGCAGCTTTACTTACTTTCTCGGACTCGTAGTCCGCTGCGGTCCAGCACTTGACCTCTCGTCGCGCTGGAGTTGCAGCGAATACGAAGATGAGGCTCAGGATGTTTGCGTCCAGGAGGTGAATCGGCTTCGCGGCGGTGGTTGTGTCGCTCCTGACGACACTTAATATGGCAGCTTTCGACTCGACAGGGAATTTCGCCTTCGTGAGTGGCAGGAACTCGCCGTCGTGTGACTGCAACGCGGCCAGTTCCTCGTCGCCAGCGAAGGAGCAGCTCCACGGCGGTCTCACTTCTAGCTTAAGGAGCTGTCGAGCCATTCGTAGCTCGGGATCTCTCAAACACCGCGTCAAGTCGGGCATCGTGCTCGTGCGTTCTCCTGACCAACTCAAGAAGATTTTCCTGATAGGCCAGCGACGCAAAGACTCGCTGCGCGCAGACACTACCACCGTGAATTCCGTCACAGACAGATATTGGAGTTTGGGGCATGCAGCTGCCAGCACGCACAGGTCGAATTGAATCGCAGAGGTGGAGACGGCAGCAGTTAGTGTCAATATCCGAAGGCCACTCGCGGTTAACGCCAGCAGATCCGTCAACACCGCAGCGCTCTCAAGCCAAGCTTTGTTCATCGTCAACGACCGGCATAATCGCTTCGTCCGGAAGTTCGGGTTGCCCGAGTCGGGGGTGAATCGGACGCCTCCGCCAAGTTTCGCCCTGCAATGCCTATATCCAGGAACGACAACATTCACCCACTCACCGTCAGCTCGATCATAACGCGCTCGGCAGTGACACGCTCTCGACACCACAAAACGACTGTCCTCGTCGTCACGTAAACCACAGAGATGCAGCTCGGCTCCTTCTTGAACATCCACAAACCCGTACTGATAGCAGCCTTTGCCATCCGACTCCATGGCTGGTTGAGGATAGTTAGTCTGCAGTACAGCGGAAACGGCCAATACGTCGGACTTGGTCAGCATAGAATTCGAGACGTTGACGGACGGTACAAGCACATCGGAATCTCCACAACAGAGCGCGTAAACTAACCACGACCATCGCTCAGGGCCCCGTGAACACACGGTTAGATAGCGCACATGCGCGTCGACAGACAACTCTGCGATCGCCGAGCAGATTGCGACGTGCGTACTATCGCAATCGGTGCCGCCGTGCAAGTCCAGTTTGCCGTACTCCAGACGAATTGTACCATGGCTGCACAGGGGTTGGCCGCAGATCAACGAGTTGAGCAAATATCCGACATTCATCGCGGGTTCTCGCCAGCACAGTGCACCCATCTCGAAGCTCAGCGTGAACCTGGAGATCGGGGTTCGAGCCAGCGCCGTAGTGAATTCGGTGATGGTTGGATGATACCAATTCCATATCGCTGCACGGAGAAACTTGCATGGTTCAGTTGGCAGACGCAGAGATTCAGCCGCAGTAACCAACATAGTACAACCCTGAGTAGCACAGATCTGCGCTACAGGAGGAGCAATGGTGTTGAATAGTTTTCGAAATTGACCCCAAAGTGGGTTGAATGGATCATCCGGTGCGACAGCCGTGTGGTTGCCACTTAAGGCTACCGCCTCCACTGCGCATTCCCAGCGGATTGAGAGCCCATTCGAGACGCACCCTTTGATCGACTCTTCTTCGAGCCCCATCGCCTCAAGCTTCGTGATAGCGTCCCGAAATTCGGCTGAATACCCCCGCGGATCATCTGGAAACCCGAGCAAAGCTCCCCACGTGACTTGACTCTGGACTGCAGCTGTGTCTTCCGGCGACAGAGCCCCAACTAGCTGAAGTGTCCATCTCGGAAGCTGTACTTGATGATGACTCGTCTTCACTGGGTGGTTTTCATCCGTCTCTGAAGCCATTAACTCTGTGAACGCCCTGTTATTAATAATGGAAAGCAGCGTGAACAGCTCGACGGCCTCCCGAAGCTTGCGTAGCCGACTCGTATCCCCCCGACTCGTTTCGTCCATCGGAAGCTTCACGCAAATCGTTTTCGGCGTTGAATTGTTTTCCGCGAAGGAAATCGACACTTGGAGAACCGGGTCAAAGTCATCACCAGCCACCATCGATCCCAGGGTTTCCTAAAATACTATTGCCATGATATGTGAAGCATAACAAGAAATAAATAATGGAAAATTGCCGAGAAAGAGGAGAAATACATTATTGGTTAGGACAGCAACCTGAAATCCATTATGCACGCAAGTGACCTCAAATCTGCTTACTGGCCGTTCGCACAGTCGACAGGTTCCAAAACCGGCGGTTTAGCTTGAGAAACAGGATGTTCTCGAGCTGCGCCGGCGACATCGCTTGTCTAAGCGGCGACAAAACAATCCCCGCCTGGCTAAAAAATCGTTCAGCAACGTTGGAAGTTGGCGGAATGTAATGCACCAGCTCGTACCTGGAAATATTAACCAAAAAATACAAACTGTGAGAATATGACTGAAATATAAAAAAAAACAAAAAGATATTTACCTCGGCAGAAGTTGAGCCGCCACCTTCCGCTTCTTGAGTGCTTGTTCGGCGAAACCCAGCTTCTTCTTGGCTTGATTACTTGAATTCACGGGCTGAGAGGTAACGGAGGGCTTCGTCACGAAGGGGGCTAACGCTTCGGCGCCATCCCTCGACAGGCAGCGCTCATCCCCATTCTGCACTTGAACGCACGCCTTCTCAAACGCTGCAAACTTGACGATAGGAGCTTGAGGGGCCAAGTAGCTGCCTAGCGACGGCTCTTTCTCCATCAAGCTGTCGAAAAGAGCGGGCACATCCGCCATGGTTAGGCCACCTTCCTCTTGTAGCTTCTTGCTTACCGATTCAAAGTCCTTCAACTCGTCCAACGCTGCCCGAAGCCGCATTTCCTCCAACGGCGATGGCATGTACGCAGCCAAGTCGTCGTCCGCGGGGTCCAGGAAGGGCTTGAGTTTGAAGAACCGCTTCACCATGGCGAATGTAGAAGACCAGCGCGTCGCCTGACGAGTGACTGGCCGCAGTGGGGTTTTCAGTCTGGGTTGACCACACAAACCTCAACATTAGCATAAACCTCCTACTAAGCATTAACCTAATACAATACGTACCGGAGCTTTGCCGACTGATTGAGACCCCGCAAGTACTTCATGAGCTGGTTGATCTTGTCGAGAATATCCGTGTGGGTTTCCAGGTACATCTTCATGGCGAGATTCAGGCGGTGACTGGCGCAGCCCACCAAAGGTATCCCCAGCTTCCTGGCCACGCTTACATTGACAGCGCAGTTGTCGCCAACGAGAAAGCGGACACACTCAATGTGTCGCTTCAATGGCTTCAAAATAGACTTGAGGAATGCGATGTGTGCATCTGCATCATGCAGGGGATCACCTTCGCGTTCCTCGGAGCCCAGCAGAGGTGCCATTGCCAGCAACACGGTCTCTTGCTTGCCGTCATGACCAAACGCCGCAAAAACGGCGAGGTAGTGCTCACTTTTGAACGACCACCCGTCAAAGACGATACCGAATTCAGCAGGTAGGTAATCGCTGAGGGCTCGCAGCACCTCCAGACGCACCGCGGCTAGGTACTGCACCAACGTGTCGTCGCAGACCGGATCCAGAGACGTGTAGCGACGCGTCAACGGATTCTCGCAGAACGAGAGGGGCAGGTTCGCGCACACAAGCCAGTCCAGCCAGCCGAAGACGTTCGAGCTCTTCTTGTCGATGAAGGACAAGAGAGTGCCGTTGTTTCCGCCGTGAAAATTGTCGAGGGTGTCGGCGTAGTCGGGGTGCTGGCTGACGACGTGGCTAATGAGGTTCGTATAGCCACGTTTGGCATCTTGCTTGCGCTGGACACCGCACCGGCACCGGTAGTAGCCCATGCACTCGTCATTCTCGTCGAGGATGGGCTTGAAAAAGACGTCGCAGATCTGCTTCTTGGTGTAGCGCGATGCAGGGGAGCGCGTTGGAGATAGGAGGGAGTCCATACTTGGTGTTGCAAAACGAAGAATGAAAGTAGCATTGGCAATGGTGCTCCTGCAATCACAGTGCCGGAATGGATGGCTGCTGAGATTTTGTCAAAACCTTCCTGTTGATTGGCTAATAAATGGCTGACTAGAAGTGGTGATTGGTGGAGATTTACTGATTCTTCGAACATGAAATAGGTTATTGTATGGGGTGATAGCACCGAAATAAGTTATTGTCGGGCAAAGTTCGAAGACCAGAAATACATTATTGTATTGAAAAATATGGCAATAATTGTTATGGCCATATATTTTTAGGAAACCCTGATCGATCCTAACCGTGTGACGAACGATAACGCCCCAATGATTTCGGTGGTGAGACTGCCGCGCAGTACCAAGCGCCAAGGTTCCAGGAAGCGCCACTTCGTCATCTTGCTCATGTGTCGTATTCCCAACTGGATGGGAGGGTCTGCATGGCTAGACTGAGCTTCGTCAACTTCTATCCGTCACGAGAACGATCAAATACTTCACGATTCTTTCATCTGAGTCGATATCTATCTACAGGCAAAAACGAGAGCTAGTCTTTAACCAGCAGTTGATCGTTTTGTACGCTTGAGAGCTAATTCTTCGACCATACTGGTACGCTAGAGTGTTTAGCGCTGTCAAATAGCACCAGCTATAAAACGCAGTTGTACGTGGCACTTCGTGCAGGGTATCACAACAGTCTTGGCGAACCGAACCTGCCAACAAGTACTAGTAGAGTACAAGTGGCATTTCTAGAGAAGCCCACAACTGTAGTACTGAGTAGTGTGTAGGCCCAACGTTTTGCTCGATCCCTGAATTAGGTGCAAAACATTTTTTCTTATTGTTTGAGTTAGCCTCTTTTTTTGCATAAGGACCAGGTACATGTATTGTGAAAACCGATTAGAATGTCTTATTGGATTGTTAATCCGCCGATTTAGTGGCTTAATAAGACCGAGAACCCCCGATTTGATAAATCAGATGTCCTAATTAGACTGGGGTACCTCGATTTATACTCAAGATTACTACTTAGGACGACTTACAGAGTCAGAACATACGAGTCGGGTGCTAATCGGCCGATTAAGCCAGAGCCGGCCGATTTGCTTGCTATTCAGACGGAATGTCCGATGTGCAACCGGCATTCGCTCCTTGTAGGCTAAATCAGCCGCCAGACAACAATCGTTGCAGTCGCTCTTGGCTAGGTAGTCAAGGTTACAACACTAACATCAGAACTAAGAAGGAAAAGCCGCACGCTATAATGCATGTAACTGAAATTCGCAGTTCGAAGAATTCGCAGTTCGAAGAACTGTCGTTAGGCGGCCCAGGCGAGTTTGTCATCGAGTGACATTCTCGCGACATCCACCGCCTCGGCGATGCAGGCCAGTGTCGCGATGCAGGCCAGTGTCTCATCAAGCGACGTTCTCACGACATCCACTACAGGTCAGCACTGGCCCCTGTGTATCATCGAGCGACATTCTCACGACAACCACATTCGCCTGACCCGAATTTGCAGTTTCGAAGGAGCGGTGTATCATTTGAAGTATGATACCAGGGCAGATGCTGCGGCTGCGAGGCAGGCGCAGGAGATGCTTACCGATTGCAGTAAAAGAGATTCCTAACCCAGATATAATAAATAATGCTATTTAAAAAAAATGCTGTTATCCTAGTCTTTCCGGTAGAGCCCTGGTTGCGTGTCAAGCAAAGACAATATTTGTTTGAAAGTATGATGCAGATGAGCTCAAAATTACGGTATAATTTTGGCTGTTGTGTCCTTGTTGTCGGAAGTCCAATGCAGGAATCTTGCTGCTCCCTAGAACTGCGAACCCCCCGGACAACCAGTCCGGGTACCCCCAATATGCAGGCGATGCGTTTAAGCGCGGTGTTGTCACTGCACTTGGCCGAGGGTACATGCATGTTGATCGAAATTGCTAGGCTGCACATAATTACGAGACCGATGAGCGATTTATACTCGGATTATAATTGAGACATCCCCGATTTATTTAGTCTTCAAATCCGCTATGAGCGAAGTTTAACCGGCTAATTCAGCAGGACAAACCAATCGGTTTTCACAATACTTACTCAGTCCTCGCCGCGGTCCAGCACTTGACCTCTCGTTGCGCCGGGGTTGCAGCGAACAGAAAAATGAGCTTGAGGATACCGGTATGGATGTAGCAGGCGAATGACACTTGATGCGCCTTTAACGACACTCATCATGGCAGCCTTCGACTTGACAGGGAGCTTCTGCTTCGTGAGTGGCAGGAACTTGCTGGCGTGAACCTCCAACTCCCTCACTTCTTTGCCATCAGCGAAGAAAAGGTCGGCGTACGATGGTTTAACTTCCAGCTTAACAAGTTGGCGAGCCATTCGTAGCGCCGGGTTCCTCAAACACCCCGTCAAGTCGGGCAACGTGGTCGTGCGCTCTCCTGACCAACACAAGAATATCCGGATAGACCAGCGACGCAGCGACTTGCTGTGGGCAGACACCACCGCAGTGAAACCTGAAATCGATAGATGTTGCAGCTCTGGACACGCAGAAGCCAGCGTGCCCAGGTCAATTTGAACCGCGCGAGCGATAGGGACGCCGTAGCAGGCAGCGCATAGCGTCAATTTTCGCAGTCCCGTCGCGATGGGCGTCAGCAGATCCATCAACACCGCAGCGGTCTCGAACTGAGCATCGTGCATTGTCAGAGACCCGCACACCCGCTTCTTTCGAGCGTCTGGTCTCTCCGAGTCGGGGCTGAATCGGATTTTCCCGCCAAGTTTCGCCTTGCAAACGCCGTATCCAGGGACGACGACATTCACCCACTCGCTGTCAGCCGAGTCGAAATGCGCTTGGCAGCGATACGCTCTCGATATCACAGAATTCGTGGCTTCGTAATGAGATAAACCACAGAGATGCAGCTCCGCCCCTTCTCGAATGTCGGCAACCCCGTACTGGTGACTGCCTTTGCCATCCGGTTCGAGCACTGGCTGAGGATAGCTGGTCTGTAGTACAGCAGACACAGCCAAAATATCGGACTTTGCCAACTTGCAGTTCGAAAGATCGACGCACAGCACAGGTACATCGGAATTTCCACAACAGAGCGCGAAAACCAGCCATGACCACGAACCAGAGCCCCGTAAATCCAAGGCAAGGGTGTACAAACTTGCTTCTGCAGCCAACTCCGCGATAGCCGAGCAGATTGCAGCATTGCAATCGGAAATTGTGCCGCAGCTCAGGTCTAGCCTGTCGAACTCCAGGCGAACTGGATCGGGTCTACTTTTCTCGGTCGGGCGGCCACAGATCAACGAGTTGAGTGTGAATCCGACGTTCATCGCATGCTGCCACCAGCTCATTGCCCCGCTTTCAAAACTCAGGATAAGCCAGGACATTGGTAGCGCCTTAGTGAATTCCGGGACGGTCTCATGGCCCCACTCCCAGATCCCTGCATAAACGATCTTGCATGGTTCAGTTGCCACACGCGGAGATTCAGGCGCAGAAACTAGCGAAGTGCAACCCCGAGTAGCGCAGATTTGCGCTGCAGGAGGAGCAATGGTGTCGAATAGTTTCCAAAATGGGCCCCGATGTGGGTTAGATGGATCGTCCGGTGCGACCGCCGTGTGGTCCCCACGTACGTTTATTGCGGGCAGTGAACTCTCCCAGCGGATTGAGAGCCCATTCGAGACACACCCTTTGATCGACTCTTCTTCAAGCCCCATCGCCTCAAGCTTCGTGATTGCATCCCGGAATTCGGCTGAATACTCCCGTGGGTCATCTGGAAACCCGAGCAAAGCTCCCCACGTGACTTGGGCTTGAACTGCAGCGGGTCATCCGGCGGCAGAGCCCCAGCTAGCTGGAGTGTCCATCTCGGAAGCTGTACTCGGTGATTGCCGGTCTGTCGTGGTTTGATTTCGTCCGTCTTTGAAGCCATTAGCACTGTGAAAGCTCTATTGTCCACCATAGAAAGCAGCGTGAATAACTCCATGGCCTCCCGAAGCTGGCGCAGCCAACTCGCTCCCTCCGACTCGCTTCATCCACTGGAAGCTTCAAGCAAATTGTTTTCGACGTTGAATAGTTTTTCGCGAAGGAAATCGACACTTGGAGAACCAGGTCAACCTTTTTTTTTAGCCAGCGTTGCCTCTACAGAAATCTGCCCAAATACCGAACGGGTATACAATACATAACCTCATATAACTAATACTTCAAGGTCCAACGACTGGTCGAACGGAGATGGGCAAAGGTACTGATGAAAAATCCAGGATACCTTTGTTTGGCCAGAGGTACTAAGCTGTGCAGTTGAAAATTGGCGCGCTTTTGATTGCCTGTGCGGTCTTCTATACCTTTCCACTTTCACATGTTCAGTCAATGGACCATGGAATAATCTACTTCATCAAAAGGTATGTGCTTTTTGAAAAGATGATGCATGCACTAGATCAACTAGGAGAGGGAGCAGATAGTCCTTACAAATTAGAGCTACTAACCGCACTGATGTGGTGCGAACACGTTTGGTCAAAGGTCAGCGCTGAAACAATTCAGCACTTCTGGCTTCGCTTGGGCTTGATTAACAAAGCAAGCCTCAAAATCCTTCTAAACTAAACTAATTCAGTACAGCCTTTTTTATGGTAACGCTGAGATCACTTTATAAACCTAGAGCCCTTATATATATCAGGCGTTCGGTACTCAGGCAGAGTTCTGTATCCGGGTGAGCAGCGATAGAACCTCAGTGATTTCGGTCGTGGTACTGTCGCATAGAACAACTCGCCAAGGCTCCAGGAACCCCCACTCCGTCATCGCGTCTTGTATTTGAAACTGAATGTGGCGAACAGGGTCAAAATAACAAGACCGAGCTTCATCGTCTTCTATCCGTCACAACCATCGACAAACATCGATATCGTTGTGACGGATAGAAGACGATGCTGCTCATATTATACGGACTCTGTGAAAGCTGCATCATATTGAACGAATAACCTTGCATTACGAAAAATAGTTGTACATGTACTTACGTAGCTTTCTATACCAATATTCTCCACATACTATGGCAAAAAAAGGAAAATCTTTTATCAATCGTCTGGTAAAAATATGGTAAGAAAATCTTTTATCAATCGTCTGGGTCCGACGCATAGTCCTCATCAGTCCATTCATAGCTCAATATTCTTCAAGCACCGCTTCAAGTTGGACACCTTCACCAAGTTTCGCCCGCAAACTCCATATCCACGTACGGTGATTGTACGCCCCCCCCCTCCTCATCGTGAACCAGGTCGTGAAATGCTCGGCAGCGGTATGCCCTCGACACAGTAAACCCATTCTCGTCGTACACGTACTCGTTACTTCACAGTCTTGCAACTCACTTCCCTCTTGAGTATTGGCGAAACGATACTAGTGGCAACCTCTGTCATCCGATTCCGTATTGGTTCAGGAAAGTTTGGCTTGCAGTACGGGTCCTGCCGTCGCATACAAAGAGAAGAGCACCGCCGAGCACCACACCGCCAACAGTGCCAGCTTGTGTTTAAGTCTCAAGCTCCGAAGATATGTGAGCGTCTCCAGTTCGTCGTCCGGCACTCGGAAACCCGCTGGAATCCAGCGGAACTGCCCGTCTCAATGTGGAATTAACCCCTTACTTCCCAACGGTTGTACCGTAGAACATAAAGTGTGTATAGCTTCTGTCAGCTTTTTCGCAGCGTTTTTGTTATGTTATACCCTACAACTTAAGAAAAAATTAATCTATAAATTTGTATGGACGTACTGTCACTGCATATCCATAATGAAATCAAGATAACTGGTTGAGTGGAAAATGGCCATTTGCACAGGTCTAGGTGTCGCTCTGAGAGATTCGGTTGAATGTGATATAGAGTGGGCTTGTCACCCACCACGACACAAGTGGTCGCTGTCCACTCACCACTCATTCCAGAAAACACCGCGGCGAGAGAAAGATGGTCGGCACGTCGGGCAAGACACCACGCTACGAGCTCTCCCAGCGGGAGCGGCAGCTCTGCTTGGAGGGGCTGCTGAGTGAACGGCACGCGCGCCGTGTTCGCCGTGCGGAGGAGAAAGATGGAGGAGGAGGCCAGGCAAAGAGGGCGAAGAAGGCGACGCGGAAGAGGGCTGCTAAGCACACGACGGCGGCGATGGAGACGGCCCAGTCTAAGGAAGCACCCGGCGCTGTGGCGGCAGCGATGGGCGTGTCG
Source organism: Phytophthora vignae f. sp. vignae (assembly GCA_016169955.1). NCBI lineage: Eukaryota > Oomycota > Peronosporomycetes > Peronosporales > Peronosporaceae > Phytophthora > Phytophthora vignae. The sequence continues at coordinate 630,880 of JABJUM010000024.1, read as the reverse complement.
ATAGCTGCCGCCGAAGCGAAGGAGACGGCGCAGCGCAACGAGCCCGCGAGTGTCGCGGAGGAGGCGAAGGAGACGGAAGGCAGGGCGCAGGCGACGGCTGATCCTGTGCCAGCGATGGTAGAGGAGGTGCTGTCGGACATGCTGACTTCTGTTGCGGTTGCTGGCGTCTCTGCGGCCGAGGAGACTCCACCTCCCGTCGGCAACCCGCGCAAGCGACGCCGAGCGCTTCTGCAAGAAGATAGCGCAGACGATGAAGACGCTTCGGACGGCGACGGCGCTTCGGATGGCGATGGCGCTTCGGATGGCGACGGCGCAGCGGCTGACATTCCGCTTGCGCCGCTGCCGTGTATTGTCGACGGTGACGCAAACTTGATGCCCACGGGGGCCGATGCGTACACGGGTTTGAACTCCGACGAGGACATGTCCCTCGAGGAGGAGCCTGAAGACGAAGACGAGTGGAGTGACGAGGAGGAGGAGGAGGAGTGGGAAGGCGACTGGGACATCGGCGACCTTACGGAGGAGGAGGAGGAAGACGGAGGGGAGGAGCTGCCTGAGTCTGTCTGCAACTCGATTTCTCAGAGCAAGAAGGCGATCGCCATGATGCGGATGCACGGGTGGGAGTATGGTGAGTTATGTTGTTCATATCCAACATTATCACATGGCCGTGTTCAGTGCATCCTACATAAGGGAGAACATAACTAACGTCTGTATTGTTCTTTTTCAGACCCATCCAAGTTCGGTCCAGACCCTACTTACAAGGACTTGTACGATGGAGCGTACGGACCGAGTGACAGTGTGATGGACGTGGGGGACGATCCGTTAGCGCTACTGTTCTACTTCATGCCGCCCAAGTTGTGGACGCAGATTGCCAAGGAAAGCGACACGTACCACACGCAGTCGATTCCACAGAGAGCGAGGGCAATTCGTTCGCAGCAGCGACGCGCCGGCGTGCAAGTGGAAGATTTGGGCGAGATTCGGCGTCTGCTTGCGCGTGTGCCGGAGATCCAGCCATGCGAGGTGCTCACAGTGATGGGGCTTCTAATTGCGCGCATGCTGATGCCCATTCGCAAAGGTATTGCGGCACACTGGTCGACCAAACCAGTTGGAGCGCTGCCTTCCAACCGCTTCTACCTATTCATGCCCAAGAATCGCTTTTAGCACGTGATGGGTTACCTCCACTTCTCGAACAACAAGTCGCCAAGGGCAAGCATCGATCGCGCGTGGAAGATTCGGCCGGTGGTGGACGTGCTGCAGCGAACCTTTGCTCGTGGGTATCGCGTGCCCCCAGTGATCAGCTTTGATGAAGCCACGCTACCCTCCCGCTCTCGCTACAACCCGACCCGTCAATTCAACAAGGACAAGCCCCACAAGTGGGGAACGAAGGTGTCCGTCGCGGCATGTGCTGAAACGGCATACTGTCTGAGGTATGTGACTCGAGCTGAGGAAGGTTAACCTTCAAGGTTAGCCTTCCTCAGCTTCTTTTTTTTTTTGGCAGAAGTGCTTATGTTGGCTCGGAGACATCATAAGTGTCTTTGGTCAGCGCCTTGGTCCGTCATAAGCTAACATCAGCTCTCTTGCTGTGTAACAGAATCGAAATCTACTGCGGAGCCAAGACCAATTTGCAGACGCCAGTGCCCAAGGACAACAATACCGGTGAAGCAGCGGTCCTGAGAAACATGAATGCGCTGTGTCCGCCATCGACGACGTCGCCATGGCGGCTTGTTGTCACGGATCGCTTCTACACGTCTGTCAAGCTAGCGCTAGAGATGCTGCATCGGCGCCTGTACTTGACTGGTACCATCCAGACGGACAGATCGGGCTACGCGAAGGGCGTGGCGACGAAGAAGGAGGTGAAGCAAGTGAAGAAGCAGAAAACTGTCCTGCCTCCGCAAGGAACGATCAAGCTTGCTCAAAACAAGCGTTTCCCGCAGATAACGGCAGCAATGTGGATGGATCGCACCCCAGTCCATATGCTATCAAGTGGCGGAAGTCGGCAAACGACCACAGTCAGTAAGTGACTTTGTTGTATTGTTTGTTACATCCTTACTGTTCTAATCTGCTATTTGTATTCTAGTGCGGCGCATCCGTGGCGTCATGCAGTCGGTGCCTGTTCCGGAGTTGGTCCGCGACTACCATCGATCGATGGGTGGCGTCGATGTCCACGACCAGCTCCGGTTGCAGCGGTACAGTGTGCAGCTCAGCTACAAGACAAGGAAGTACTACAAGACCTTGTTCTTGGGCCTGTTCGACATGGTCCTGGTGAATGCTTTCATCGTGTTTCGCCACCACAAGAGGGTCAACGACAAGCGACCGCAGGGCAAGCAGCGACCGGTGAAGCACTACGCATTCTTCGAGACGCTGATGGCGCAATTGCTCGCGGTGAACAGCAAGGAGGCATTCGATGCTATCGCGGTACGTTATGATGGAGGTATCAGCATAAGCGATCTTGGGGTCTAACCTTATGTATATTATGTTGACGCATTCTAACAGAGCGCGGCAACAGCACGTGAACGGACAGCGGCTTCTCCAGTGCGGGAGGATACTCATCAAGCGTCTACTGCTACGGCGCCTGCTGCAGACGACAGCGGCCACCGCCTCGAAGAAAACCCAGACACTGTAGAGAATGAGCAAGGCCGCAAGAAGCGTCAGCGTTCGTGCAAGGTGTGCGCGCTGTTCAAGACGAAGCCCAGGAAGTACACGAAGTACTTCTGCCCAGAGTGCTCGACAGGAAACCGGCGGAACGTTACTTCTGAGACCCCCTGTCAACTAATCGATGCTAACTCTACATTTTTACAGGAAGTACTTCTGCAACGTGGGGCGGGGCAGGGGGAAAACCTGCTTCGCTATCTGGCACAATGACTGGAACAACGGCAACGACATCCCGCGCAGCCTGCTACGAGAACACAAGCTCCGAGACCGTCCACCTGCAGCTCGTCCTGGCAAGAAGCGCCGCCGCACTTCTGGTGCTGGAGCTGGCGAAAGTGACGCCGGCTCCGATGACAGCATGGCCGACGTGGAAGCGTAGGCTAGCATGGTGACTCCGACGACGAGTTGGCGAAGCGTAGGCTAGCGTAGCAATTGCATGTTCTGACTTTGCATATTTTGACAAAGCAATCAGTTGAAACTCAAGCTCCTTCGTTCTTCTTTGTGATACATCAGTGCTGCTGCACGTGTGCAATGCTCAGAGATAGGACTATCCAGATAAAAAGTACAGTGCTTATGATGCCTTCTCCATCATAAATGCACCACCGGCCTGGTAGCGAGCCAACTTTAGACCGGTAATGTTGGATGCGCCACGTTCTTACCCTGAGACAAGTATGTACTATCCAGACAGCATAGCCGTGCAAAAATCCAGTCTATACAAATTCCTATATTATCTTATGTTATACCGTAGAACATAAGGGTCAAAATATACCCCCAACTTTTTTCCGGGAAGTAAGGGGTTAAGGCGGAAGTATTGGAAAACATCGGCGGCTGGCGCCCATGCTGGCTGAACCGAAAGCTAACGAGGATGAAAGAAGGATTTTTTTGGATTGGGACTCGGCGGCACCTTCAAAAGTTTTCACTAATCTTATTCAGTTGATTAATATAGCGTACTACACAGTATGGAGAATCAAAGTACTTTTGAAATTGCTTGTCAAAATCGAGGTGCAGAGCTGCATGCACAGTGCAAGTATTAGTACGTATTTTATTTTATGCGGTTAACGCCGGTTGCGCTCAGGGCGAGGTAAGTATTAGTACGTCCTGTACATACACGATTTTTTGCCGGCAAGTTACATTTTTCTGGTACATGTAGGATTGAACTCAATGCTGTACATGCATGACACCTCGAAGCTAGCCTAACTCAATCAACGTTACGAGGTGCGAGACGCGGACAAGCTTCAGGGAGCCGGCAGCCAGTCACTCGAGGGCGTGGTTGAAAACGGGGTCGCGGTGAAGCTTTTCTACAGTCTCGCTCTATCGTCTGGGCCAGCAAAACTTTGGGGTGTACACTGTGCATTGGCGACTGTAGAGACGACGAGTCGTTGTGTACAATTGTGAAGTGCACGCAGCGCATGTTTCCTCGCTGCACTGCCCGCAGAGCCCTGCGGCGGCTCCCCAAGATGCTGATAATCTGTACGGTTCAGTCTATCGTCATGTGTCGACGAAGGCGCGTGCCTTCGACGAACTATGATACATTTATTATAAATATATAATAGATGGGCAAACCGATCTCCATACTGTATTACAGTATGATACAGCCACCGCTGCGCGTGAAGTATTGTCAGCGACCACCAAAAAATCACCAATCTGCACGGGCCAAGACATCTTATTAATACCTTACAACACATCTTGCCCGTTAACTGGGAATCGTTTGGGGGCCTCTCTGAAGTAAAAACCTACTAATATAGTGGAGCTTCCACCCTGAGCGAGCTGGCGCCGGGCCAACGAACCGGTGCTGCTCAAGCGATACCAGGAGGCTTATAACTAAGGTTAAATAGACTTCTCTTCTCTCTCTAATACTCAGTATAGTGGAGCGTTTTTACGAACCCTGTCAAATCTTGAGTCAGTTTTTTTCAAATCTTGAAGCCGAGATTCCTGTATGGAGCTCAGTGCTGAGTTTTGCGAGCATCTCCTCGGGGACGTAGCGCCGTTGAATGCATTTGCGTCCCGTGTATACATGTAGATTTCTCTTCACTGCACGAAGTACAGTACCACTGAAGGTGTTGGCTGTGTAAAAGTATTATTTACAAACACCTTAGTTTTAGTTTTAGGTTTTCTCCATTTTTGAGGAGTCACGTACGGTATCCAAGTGTTACCAGCTGCACCGGAGGAATTCTGAGCCTCACTACGAGAGACGGAGCTGGGCGCGTGCCTCGGGCCAATCGCTCCTAGAAGCGCACGCGCCCGCCAAAATACAGTTTAATCACGCAGGGAGCGGACAGCAAAACCAGTCCAGTCTGCACAACCACGTGATGATTTTTTAACCGAAGTTGCCGGCGGTCCGGAAGGCTTTGACCACCGGTCGAGGAGAGCTGCTCGACCTCCACCGGCCAAGCTCCTTGCTAGCAAACCGCATCCTATAATCGTTACCGTTCGACTAGCATAACGCTACGTGCAGTTTGTGCAGTTTTTGATGACTGTGTAATTGTTGGACAAATCTCGGAGATACTCAGCGGCCGTGGTTAAAACCGGGCAGCTTTACTTTAATTGAGTACAATTTCCCTTGGTCTGTCACAGTTTTAGCAGCAGTTCCCTCTCTGCGGCGATTACAGGTAGAGGGTTAATCGCTGCGGGTCCGAATGTTGCTGCTGTCTGCACTGCAAGGCCATCGTACAGTAGTACGATGGCCTTACGATTCGTACGGTAGATCACCATGTTGGTCGTGCTCTTGGTTGTCCGTTCAACGGGCCTCATTGCACTCGAGCAGGGCCAGTCAATCGACTACACAGTCCGTGGGGTTGGCCTGGATCTGTAGACGGCACCGAGCTCACTTCTGAAATCTCCGAGTGCCATGCAGGCCCCTGAGCAGCTCAAGCAGAACTCCTACGTGGAGGCCAAGTCGCCCAACGTCGAGAACGGCCTCGGCCAGCACGAGAATGGCGCTCTGCGTGAGACGCGCGGCCCCGTCTCCGTGTACTCGTGGGAGAACTTCGGTATGGTGGCGCTCTCGGCCGGAGTCGGCATCGTGAACAGCAGCATCAGCGGCGTCGTCTACGCGGCCTTCAATAATTATCTGCACATGAGCGCCACGCTGGTCGCGACCGCGGTGGCTCTCATCCAGTTCCCGCGCTGTCTCCGCGTCTTCACGGGCATGTTGACCGACACGGTCCCGATCTTCGGCTACCGTCGTCGTCCGTACATGGTCATCGGCTGGGGCATGACGTTCATCTCGTGCTTCCTCATGGCCGTGCTGCCGCTCGGTGACCCGTACTACAGCGACCCGCCCATCGCCGACCTGGACACCAGCGCGCTCACGGCGGAGCAGCTCGCGACCATCGACACGGACGCGCCGAACCGCGGCGTCAAGATGATCATCCTCATGATGTTCGCCAACTTCGGCACCGTGCTCGCTTACAGCGGCTTCAACGGCACCATGATCGAGATTTCGCAGCAGGAGCCCGCCAACATCCGCGGCACGGCCATGGGCGACTGCGACGTCGTGTTCTACTGGTTCTCGATCATTGCGGCGTTCTTCACGGGCCTGGGCCTCAACAGCGAGGACTACGGCGGCACCTTCACGTGGTCGGTCGGCTTCAACGCCATCATGGGCGTCTGCGCCGGCATGTCGCTCATTGTGCTGCCCTTCTGCTGGTTCTGCATCAAGGAGGAGCGCGTGACCTCTGGTCCGTCCAAGTCCGTCTTCACCTTCGTGTACGAGCTTGTCCAGCGCAAGTCCATCTACCAGTACATCGCCTTCCGCTTCTTCTACAACGTGTTCGCCATGATCTCCGTGACGTCGTCGAGCGCCATCCAGAGCACGTGGGCGGGCGTGGAGCCCATCAACAACGGCATCGCCACCATGCTCGCGGCCTTCCTGACCATGCTCGGCACGTACCTCATCAAGAAGAACGGTCTCGCCTGGAACTGGCGCCACATCATCATCTTCGCGCAGATCCTCGTCGTGTGCCTCGACATCATCCCGACCATGTTCACGATCTGGGACGTGGTGCGCAGCCAGTGGTTCTGGCTCGGCGTGCCGCTGCTCGAGAAGATCCCGTACGCTGCCACCGACTTCGTGGGCGCGCTCTTCATGCTCGAGGTCGACAGCGAGGACTTCGAGGCCACGCTGTTCGGCCTGGCCGTGACGTCTCAGCGCGTGAGCATCCCCTTCGGAACGGTCATCACCAAGACCATCGACGGCTACTTCGACATCGAGCGCGAGTACATCCAGCAGGACGACCACCACGTGCGCTCGCAGGTCACGTACGCGTACGTGATCGCCTACGCCATCAACCTGGCCGCGATCGCCTTCGTCGTGCTGCTGCCGCGCCAGAAGGACGAGCTCCACCAGATGCAGCGCGACGGCTCCAAGAACAAGGTCGCCGGCATCGTGACCATCTGCGTCCTCATCTTCGCCCTGGCCTGGTCGCTCATGACCAACATCCTGAGTCTCTTCGACTCGACGAGCTGCCTGCGCATTGCCGGCGGCAGCGGATGCTAAACGCAAGGCGTCTGTTTCTGTCTTGATCACGCATTGGAGGTGGTCGACTCGTTAGATATCGTGCAGTGCAAGTGTGTGTGGCGCTTAGGCCACATACCAAGAAATAAAGTTACTTTGCTTACCTCAATTTTCGTTCATGAGCTGGTTTTTTTTCTTCTTCTCCTTGTCAGATGTAGACAAGGAGCAGAAGAAAAAAAATCATGCTTAGGCAAGTCAGTCAAATTGACAAGTCTTGGAAAATTTACCACTTTTCAAGTCAGTCAAATTGACAAGTCTGCTTTTCGGAAAATAAATACCACTTCAAATCTAACATTTATTGGTGAAATAGTAAACAATAACGGACCTCTCTCCGATCGCAGACGGAGGCATGGAGACCAAGTGGTTGTTCCTGCAGCCGTGGCTGGAAGCCCTACGCAGCAGCCTCGTACACCACCACAGCGACGACGACGAGGAGGAAGCGCAGCCAATTCAGGCTGAGCTCGACTGCTGGCCCGAGTTCTTGGACGAGTACAGTTTCGACGACCCGGACTTTACAGTGGACCGATGGAAACTGTTCGTGGATTTCGACGCGAGCCGGCGGGACAAGACCAGGCTGCAACAGGTTCGAGAGGCGATCGAGCTCTTCAATATGCTGGCAGTGGTGGACAACAAGAGCTTCAAGAAGTTGCTGTCCGACTTCATTGACACCGTCGACTCGACTTGCCTTATCCACCCAGTGTGGGAGTGTTCCCTGAGAGGAACACTGACGTGGGAGAACCCCATCGCAAAGCAAGCGAAAGTGACGTGGGGTGCTCTATTCGGGTGTCCAGAGGATCCATGGGAGTACTCGCTCAAGTTTCGTGACGCTATGGCTAAGCTGGAAGCGATGGATGAAGAACGCGACGACGATGGCGATGGTGACTGTCCTGAGGGGATTGAATCTACTTTGACCTGGTACATTCAAAACGAAGCCGCGTCCATGCATGGGGTCCAGGAGACGAGAGTGTATAGCGCGATGGAATCTCACTGTGAGGAACTGTCGCGCAAGTTGGGCGAGCTATTTGGCCTTGTCGTGCCTCCACTGGTCCACGTGTGCGCTGTTCAAGAAAGTGCCTCTGTGGTGAAGGCCTGGCGGCAAGTTGATGCTGCGGGTGTGGTATCGCTGGACTCTGTTGAAATGTCGCCGAATTTTGTTGGAGCTGGTGTCACTGAGCTAACTGTGGCGTTGGCGCGGACAGCCACGACCACGCTGCAACTGTCACTAAGTAACCAGGATACTCCGTGGCATCAGCGAGGACAAACGCTGGGTTCATGTTTAGCACCTTATTTTGTGGTGGCTCGCTATGCAGACCGCTTGAGGCCGACTCGGACATTGATACGACCCAGCAACTAGGCGAGATCAGTGACCTCGAGGTGCGGCTCAGCATAGATCACAATACCCGCTTCGACGGGATCTATTCGGCGTTGGCCGAGTCCACAACGATCACATCTCTGACGATTCAGCTTGAAGAGGATGGCGATGTCCGTGCCAGCTGTTCACATTGGGCATGGTTAGCTTACGCGTGTTGGGGGCATCCGACTGCACAGCGATTAGACCGATCCGTATTCGTGTCTCCTCTTTCTCTGACTGCACAAGACGTGTCCACAGTCAAGCAAGTGCTGACTAATTGCTATCCAAAAGCAGTTGAAGAGAGTGGAGATACACCGCAGTACGGAGTCGCAAGCGTTCGAGCTGGTTCCAAACTCCGACCCTTGGGCAGCGAGGACGACACGAAGCTCATACTGGAGCGCGACTATCGCTTCCGAGCGCTTTACGATCCTCTCAGCATGCAGAATCACGCCCAAGTTGTCGTGCCAGGGTACGGACTCTGCGAGGTCGAGTTGATGGACGGGGTTTCTGTGTTTACGCGAGATACTGCAGAGGTGTCAGTGGACCAAGCCGAAGTGGGCGGGTCGCTTCATCTAGACTTCGATAAAGTTGAGAGCGGCCGCGTTGTAACAGACCTGCTAGCGCTGATTGCTGGAAATCTCCGATCGCTCTCAATTGAAGTGAGTGGCGCCGCAGGCGTCAATCTGGATCTATGCGCTGTGGCTGCTGTGTGTCCGAAACTGGAAGAGCTCCAGATCTATGCGCTGTGGCTGCTGTGTGTCCGAAACTGGAAGAGCTCCAGATGCGGTTTTAGTGTGCAGTTGTCCCTCGAACGGGAGTCGCTCCGAGACTGGGGGATTCGGATACTAAATATCACGGCATCGCTGGAAGTGACTGGGCTGGCAGATTGCTTGAGCGATTCAACTTACCGAATGTCACGACAATTACAAGAACTCGAGGTTGATCCAGTGGATGGCCCGGTAAGTCGCAAGTACGCGGACGCTCTGATAGCTCACAATGGGGATCCGTTGTCTATCGTCGAAAGACCACTCCCCTTGGATGCGAAAGCTGCCATGATCAGTGTCGTCAGTGGAGACCAATCTACGAGCAAGGCCAAGGCTACTCGAGAGTCTCGACAGAACCGTCAACGATCGGTGCATCGGCTGGACGAGGATACTCTTCGTTTAATTTTTGAAATGGCGGCGGAACCGATGCGGCACATTATCGAGGTTGATCAATAACCTCGAGCTTAAAGTCTACATCCAGGCTGACTCAACTTGCAGCCTCGGAGGTGTTCCCAGAAACATGAGCGCCTTTACAAAAATTAGCTTACTAAGTAGGTGATGTTTTAGATGGCAAGAGCGAGAAGAGGTAGCTACTTTTGTGTATCATGATGGGTTCATATCACTTACTACTGAAGAAGCGATAGTTACATTCGTACTCCACCGGGCAAGTACACTTAAAACGCCCTGATGTCATATGGCCAGCCACGCATGTACCATTTCGGCCCTTCAGCGGCAAATTCCGCACTACATGTAGAACGCAGGCCCATGCACATTTTGCAATGATCTTCGCAATTACTTGGAAATAATACGTTTGGGATACTGTTGGAATGTTCTAGTCAAAGGTCTACACAAAAGCATTGACGTAGCCGCAAAGCTACTGCGAAATCAGTACCAGAAAATCCCAATCCACTACAAACAAGGATTTATGTTTTTTATAACATTTCTTTTTCGATACGGTGCACGAACGGTCTTCGTGATCGCTTCAAAAGCCACATCAACGACTATAAAGTATTCACCTCGGAGGCGCTTTTATCAGGCGTAGCCGCAAAAGCGAAAATCAGACTCAAGATGTTTAGAAAGCGCGACAACAGCATTCTTTGGTCAACTCAAAAACCGGATTGCGTCCACCGTTGGTTCGTAGTCTGGTTATGTTGACATATCCATATCTAGACCGACCCGAACCAGTAGCCGTCTTTGGCTTCGGGTAGTCGTTCGCCAATACGTGTTCGATGGCAGTCACGTGCTCGTCCGTCAGATTTATTTGCGAGATTTTCATCGTCCGAACGGATGATTGTGATGCCTTGCTCCAGAATGCGAACGCCAGCCACGCCCAGTCCCGTCGTCAGCTTTGATCGTTGAAATTACCAGCGTATCAATCGCTGTCGCCTGTGTGAAAGCTGATATGCCAGAAGTACCGCTGAGCTCAAGATCCCAACGCGTGCACGTTCCTGACCGTTCAAGCCGTGACAGTGATTGTGCCGCTGGATGGAACGTTTGTCAGCCGCAAACCAGTGTGCTCAACAGAAAGCCAGCATTCACTCTGGCATCTGGAAGCGGGAATCCATTGGACATATTCGCAAATTTAAATGTCGACATGTCTGTTCGAGCTAGCGCCACCGCTATGTCTGGTATCGTCGCGTCATAGCACAACCCTGCCGGAAATTCCACTTTGCTAGGCGTCGGCTTCGTAATTGCACGCTGAGGTTGCAGCAGCCACGTCTCCACCATCTTAGAGCTGTCATCTACGGCTTTCAGAACAACGGGATGAGCCTCCAGTTCAAACAGCTTGTTCATCTCACGTGATAAGGGACCTGGTCGAATTGTCTGCTTCTTGTTGACGAGTTCTTGATCTCCGAAAATAAACAGTAACTTACCAAACACCTGCCAGGAAACACTCGTGGACTTGTTGTGCTGCTTGCCGCCCTTCTTGAACTTTATTTTCTCCAGTTTAGTTATAGCCGCACGGAACTCCTTCGAGTGCTTCCACGGGTCAAGGGGGCAGCCAAAGAGCTTCCCCCATGTCACTGTAGTAGCGGAGACGACCGTATCTTCGCTTCGTCGAGTTGGCACTCCCAAAAGATTGCAACTTTCTGCTCAAAAACACTGTTAACGATCTTTCCGTTACTTCAGGGCCTGAAAGACTATTTTTTGTTAGTAAATGCTACGGCGATGCAACCTCGGCGTGATAATACTCTATTGCCTATTGTCCGTTTTCAGCGATTGGCCTCATCGGGGTTTCCTATCATGTGCACGTGTCAACAATGATGACGATGAGATCCTTTAATGAGGCTCCGGCGCCAACATTGACGACGGTTTTAAGGCCGCAATCGCGGGGCGAGATTGACAAGCTCTGACTTCACACCTCGCGGGTGGGCCAGTTCCGCAAAGATTTCGTAATCCGCCGAGCCAAATCGGGACTTCTTCTTGAGATCCTTGAATTGGGAACAACCAATAAAAATGTATAGAGATTCATACAAAACACCAGCTATGCGGATTACCATTACGGGTGCTGTGGTTACATGTATAGACTCCAACCGTTAATTTGAGTGCCACACGGTTTTTTTACTGAAGCAGTTTCCCCCAGGCAGGAAAATATCCTTCGGAAGTTTCGAAGCGAAGTATGGAAAATGTTTTTCAGGTGAGAGCACATTTGTGCTGATCTACAAAGCTGATAAGTTTCAATTTTGATGGGTTCCCACTACAGTATCCTCGTAAAAACACCATGAACGTCTGGGCGCCTGAATCATCGTATAACAGCTTAAAAACCGTGGTTACATCGGACAACGAAATCGTACAGGTAGGATAAAATATGCGATATTTTTTTTAACTATCACATATGTAAAAATAGAAAGACTCGAGCGATCATGAAACACTAACAGAAAAACAAATATTTGCCGCTTGGTATTATTCGGTAGATCCGCTGTTATCGCGATAGGATTGAACTATCGATGTGACATCAAGCCACGAATGTCGTGTACTGTACGTTTCTACCGACTACAAATGGAGAGGCTTGGTTGACATTTTTTTTAACTCGAACAATGTCTAAAAACGTTTAGCTAGATACGAGACTCCATGAATTGTCTGATCACGACAGAAGTTGGCGTTGCATCGGATTTTTTTTAATCGTAATAACAAGCGCTACGATAGTATTTCATCAGTTTCGATTGCTTCGAGCTCAACGAGTTAAGCATTTCCACCAGAATTTCTGGAGACACGAACGGATCGCCGCGCAGGGGTTGCTGTGAAGCCGAATATCATCTCAGAATGCTTTCATCCAGCTGACGAATCACCTTGTTCTTGTCTTTGGCATCTTTTGGTGATACTGATCATCGCGAGTTTCGAACGGGTAGGGAGCGCAGCGATGTATTCTGGGGAGGCGTTTGAATCATTGGTTAAACTGAGCATAAGCTCAGCCAACTCCCGCGCCATTCGAACGTTGGAGTTGGTTAGATACTCCAGCAGGCCGTCCATCTCTTTTAACGTCCTCGAGAACCAACTTCTTGACCCCCCACTTGGATATGTCCATATCGGTAAGCGCGACGTCGAATCCTTTGAGATGCAGCTCCCCCAGCTTTGAGGGCCATGTAATGGAATAGCACGCACGGATGCTTATCACTCCAGTGCATATCCATGATCAACGTCTGAAGACCCGCACCCATCCCGTCGAACATTTCATACAGCACTTCATAGACCTCGACCTCGTTGAAATACAGCTCACGCACGCGGGCGTTCTCTGAAGACTTCCAGCCAGACTTTGGCGCCGGGAGATCTTGCATGAACTCATTGACGTCATCACCAATTAAGACCCCTGCAAAGTCCAAATCCTGGGACAACGACTTCCGCTTGCTTCCCCATTGATAACGAGCTCGACAGCGGCAATCCCGAGCCAGCACGAGACTATTGCTCCCACTGCCCACCAAAGGCTGAAATCTGGTTCCTGCTTGCACATCCACATATCCGAATACCCCAGCGCGCGAGTCACCACCTCCTTGTCCGATTATCGCTGGTGGGTAATTTTCTTTGATCGCTCCATACGCCGCATCAACGACCCAACCCGTCAGATTGATACTCGAAATCATCACAGTATCAATCGAGGTGTTGGACGCCTTACTCCACAACACGTACACCACGTTGTCGTCCCAGAGCGTACCGATTTGAAACGTCAACCTGTCAATCGACTTCGCCTCAGCGAGCGTCAAACAAACCCCACTTACTCGCAAGTCTGAATCCCCAAGACACTGCACTACAAGTTCGTCGATTTTTCCAGTTGGGTCTGAAGGAGCATCCATCCCCCCTTTCTCCTCCAAGTTGGTCAGCGGGTTCCCACAAATGAGAGAATTAAACATCAGACCGGCATTCTGCGTTGCAGCAGCCCCCTTCGACTTTTCATCAAGTCCAAAACGGAACAACGAGTAGTTTGAGCGAGCCACAGCTTTCGTCAGTAGCGGGATGTCCGGGCTCGAAAACTCCACCCCATGTCGTTCTGCCCGGCTATGACAGAACACTGTACAGAACACGTGGGCGGGCGACGCGGAACAAGTGGTCAAGTTGACGAATTTCCTTGCTAACAGCGCTAATTATTACCTCCGCCCGGTAATAGCAAACACGTGCGCTCAGTGTCGATAAGGTTGCGGCTGCAACATCATGCTTGGAGTGTTGACTCAGTACGTGCTTTGAGATTTAAAACGAGTTCGGTACATGTATTAACGTGAAGTTAGAAGCTGGACTGATTGAGACGTGCTAGGCGCCGGTCGAGACGAGCACCTGGCTACGAGCACTGAGCAAGTTCTCGTTCATGTCCTTGGTCGTGACGGGTGAGCCGAGTGTGTTGTTCTGAATCTTGGGCAGCACTACTCGGAAAAAGTACATGGTGCCGGCGACGAAGACCAGCATCATACCGCGACCGAGGCCAGGAAGACCGGGTCGCTCACGCTCGTGTACAGGATGCTGAAGATGGCAACCCCGCACATGAACAGACCGACAGAGGCTCCCACTAGACCGAATGGGCTGCGGTATGGCCGCGGTCGGTTGGGCTGACGGTACCGCAGGCACACGCGGGACAACAACTGGAAGATGTACGAAATGAGCCCACCCAGCAACGTCAGGTTGATCAGAACGGAGCCAAGTTTTGCATCGCCGATCGCGTAGTGCAGAATAATATCGATCAGGACGCAGCTGATGGTGCCAAAGAGCAGCGCGCCTACGGCCGTACCGCGTTTCGGGCTTTCGTAGGCAAGGAACTTGGGGAAAAACCCGTCTCGCGCGATAGCGAACATCAGCTGGCCCATGAAGAAGATGTACGAGCTTGGGCTCGAACACAGGGCGATGATGGTCATACACTTGAAGAACGTCGTCGTAGCGCCATTTCCGTAAAGTGTTTGGTAACTCGTGACAAGTGGGGCCGAGACGTTAACCATGGCAGCAGCGCCCGGTGCGATAAGCGAGCTGAAGGTCGCCGTGCCGAACGACAGGAAGGCAAGTGCCGTGATGCACATGAATAAACCGCGCGCGACGTTCTTCGCTGGATTTTTTTTTTCTTGAAGACGTGTATTGTCATTTAGTTACTAGTCGCTTACTACTGCTGTCGTCTACCAACAACTAACGACAAAGCAGCCTGGCCCCACTCGTGCTATAAACGTCACGAGCCGGGTGGCCCTCCGGTTGCGGAGAGTCCGATGGAATTTCCAAAGCGCGACCTCAGAGAGGACCGATCTCGCCACCCACGAGGTTCGGTAGATACAGGGCACGGGCCCTGCACCCACCTGAATGCGGCCGTAGTAGCCGCTGTCCCACAGGGACTTGACTTGAGCGTAATCGCGTTCGTCTGGCGCGTGCTGTATAATGCGTGAGCCTAGGCTTCACAACATCGCATGACGGCAGCATCCCGAAGGACACCGCCCAAATGCCTCCGTGGAGGCGTGGCTTCAGTGCTTGAACCGCGGTCGCCTGCCGCGAGCTTGAAAGAGTGGCAGAAGGCTGGGCCTCCCACCACCGTGGCAGCGACCCATAGAGTTGCTGCCCTCTTGGAGCGCAATCGCCGTCGTCACGCGCGAGCTGCTCCAGTGCCGACTGCCTTCGTCAGCCATGGTCACGCGAAAGCCGTCGCCGCTGCCGCCATGCTCCTTCCTGGGCTCCCGAGGGAGGATTCCCCCCAGGAAGGCCAAGGGCCCGGAGATCCTTGGAGGCGACCCTTGGCAGACACTTGCTCGCGACCCGTCGAATGTTGGAATGTTCTTCGCTGGAATAATGGTCTCCTCGCTGGCGAGTGGGAGCTCTTCGACGCCCAGGTGGCGTACGGGAAGGCCTCGATGGCACTGCTCAGGTCGGTGTATCTCCAGTCTTGCTGGACGACCCACCGGTTGTTGTCCAGGTGAGCCGAACATGATCAGCAGCAACAGGACGCAGAGCGCCGTGGAGCACGCTTGCATCCGGAACGACGCCTGTACTCCGTCGATGTTGAGGCCGCCGAGGATAATGCCGAACACAATGAAGAAGCCTGGGGCGAATTTTTCGTCTACGTTGAGTAGCACTTGCAGATACGAGTACAATGTGTAGAACGTCGACGAGTTGACGGCGACCACTTTCAGGGTCTCGGCGAGTCCACTGAAGAAGGCTGCACGGTGCCCGATCGCGTGCAGCGCGAAGATGTAGGGGCAACCGCCCGACGGGATCGTCGCCGACAACTCGGCGAGCGAGAAGGACAGCATCACGTAGAGCACCGTCGTCAAGGGCATGACGATGAGCATGCCGTCGAAGCCGGCGACGAGCGACGACTGCCAGCCGTAGTATTCGCCGCTGATGACGGCGCCAATACCGAGCGCCCAGAGCTGCAGGGCCTTGGCATGACGGGGTGACTCGCCCTTGGACTCCTGGTTGTCGAGGGATACACCGCTGATCCTGCTGAGGCGGATCATCTTCAACTTGGCTGCGGCAGCAGGCGGGCTTATGGCAAGGACAATTGGAAAGTGGAGACTTGCCTCGCCACCTAGACAGGCGGTGGCAACTCGCCGAGAAACTCAGCTTTATCATTCTTCTCATCACCCAGGGACCCCAAGACCGACCTACCCTGCTTATGGACACCTTGAGCGCGGGCATGAGTTGCAGGTAATCGAGCATGATTGAGCGCGTCACGCACCAAATGGCGCACTTCAACACTCTTTCGGACCGGTGTTACAGCGATCGGCGGCACCCGCCGGCGATGAGCGCGATGATACAGGACCTCGCCGGGAACGACTAAATTAGGTCAAATGGCAAACTTGGTCACGGCCAAATGTTGTGATTAGGTCACGGATAGGTCACGCATTCGGCACTTAGGTCACATGACCTAAATCACATGGTCACGCGTTGCTGCTTGCACCAGCATTTAGCGCCCCTTCGTCCGCTCACTACCACAACAGCTATTCCTGACTCGTGTACCTGTTCTGAGCTGGGGTTCTGAAACCAACGTGTTCAATATAAAGCATGCGACCTGTGGGCCAGTGCGACTTCTCCCTTCACAAGCAGCCTTCCTGTTGTCGCCCACCGCAAACGGACACAAGATGGCTTGGCATCGAGGCGGTCGTGGCCACGTCTTCTCCAGACCATACCCCATCTCGTTCTCCTGGACGACGTGGGCGATCTCGATTTGCCCCGACTTCACGTCCGACCCGCCGAAGTAATCGAGCAACAAGTGATGTTCTTGAGCGCGAGGTGTCCGAAGCCATCGCGACTTCCCAAGATCTACGTACGGGCGCTCCAGCACCGACATCACGTCCGATTCGTCGAGCCAATCGTGCAGCGAGTGACGCCCCTGAGAGCGAGGTGTGCGAAGCCGTGGTGACTACCCACGGCCTTCGGTTGGGGACATGCGCTACGGATCCAGTTGTGTCTGCGGTGGGAGGCGCTCCACAGCTACGCCAAGTGCTGCCCACAATCATTGCCCAATGATGCCACCCAGACCACAACCAGTTTGTCGCGATCGCAACAAGCGTCCCAGCCCCGGGATGGACGTACAAAGCTGTAGTACCAGGGGTACTCCTTTGCGCTAGCCAACAGAACCTCAAACAAGATATCATATCGCTTCAGCTCGTATCGTACCCCCTGTCCCGCCCGGTTTCTATTCTGTGCTAGTACCATGATGTTCGACTTCAGCGGCATGGAGGCCCATACATGCCGTGCTGGTCCTGCTCTCAGTGGAGCCTCGGTGAACCCAGATGACCACGCTATCGACGCTTCGAGCGACATCATGGAGGAGGTCGACAAACTCGCTACTCAGACGAATCTCACTCAGAAGCAAATATGGATGGCTATTGTGAAGAAGTTCTACATGAACGTCGGCGAGGCGTGCCCGAAAAGACCGTCAAAAACCGTGTACAAGCTGCTCGGGGACAGGACTCCAGTCACGGTCGAGCCAGTAAACAAGCGATTAAATGCCCACCCGCCCATAAATAAATTGTGACCTTGCTCGAGAGCCTTGCGCGTGAGTACGTGGCGCAGCGGACGACTGTCATCTCAGGCTTAGCCAAGCCACCTGAGCGCGCAGGGTTCGTGCTGCCAAGGCAACCGAAGCTGCCAGAGCTGGGTGACATCGTCGACTCACCAACCAGCAGCGGCGATGAGCGTGAAATTGTCGATTCTGACGCGAACTCTGAGCTATACAGCAGCGCGGTGCCCTCAATCGATGGCGAGAACGTAGAAGACGATGAGGAAATCGAGTACATTGAGCCGGATCACGCGTTTCACTACGACGGCGACTCGTAGAACGACTCAGACAGATACAACACGGAGACAACCGCGCAGGCTGTAGAGAGCAGTGACTCCAACAGCGGAGCTGCTGCCGTGCGCGGCTCTGGGCGTAGTCAGCCGACATAACCGCTAAATTCAATTCAATTCCAACAGCAATTAATACATCTCTTTCATTGCATACGTGACCTAGGTACTTTGGTCACGTGACCTAATCACAACATTTGGCCGTGACCAAATATGCCATTTGACCTAATTTATCGGTTACCGACCTCGCCATGCGAACCGCGCAGGACTGAACCGATTCGAAATGGTGCATGCACCAGGCATGGGTGTCGCCATCGGATGGCGTCCCTCGACGCTCGACCCAAGCAACCACACGCTGTGCTGTAGTTGAAGTTGTGTGGCTCGATCGTTGCAGCTTGCACATTAAACTCAAGTTGCAGTGCCCGCCGACGCTGCACGACTGGCGAGAAGGATAATACTGACGAGTTCGGAGGCAGAGATCGCCGCTGATAGAGTGACCAACGAGAGAGCCAAGTACACGGATCCTAAGTTCGTATTCATTTCTGAGCCTCCTGACACGAGCGCTTGCATAGGTGGCAAGCCAGCAAGCCAAACCGAAGTGACCCAGCCTCTGCTGATTCAGCGTGGAGCCGCGCATGCGTTTATCGCTGACCCTCTATGCAGGAACAGCGTACGGCGATGGCCGTTCTGGGCCCATTGAACATCACCCGAGTGCAAAAGTTCAATGCGCCAGCTACATGTGCAGCATGTGCAGTGCGGGTCTCTCGGAGGGAAGCGGGCATAACAATGTTGACGTAGCCACTGCATTCCTGTCGGCGACGTACAGCTTAAGCTCTGCCTGCGTTACGGAATTCTATTGTGTCCAGCGACTGCTACCTGCCCTGGTGCGGTGGAACAAGAGCGGATTTGGTGACAAGCCGTTTGCTTGGTGTATCCCAATATATTGAAAAAAAAAACAGCTTGCACCTGCCCGTTATCGACGTCACATGGGCCTTGAATCGGTGCAGGTTAAGACTTGTTAACAAAATTAATGCGCTTGTTTATTTCTGCTGATGGAATGAGTGACGTAGTTACAAGTTTTCCCATAGAGTAGAACGGTGGCGAACAAAGTACTCGCGGCATGGTGAATGCCACTATTACAGCATAGAATACTCTTCGAGGCGAAGTAGACGAAAAGAGACCGAGCTCTTGGTGGCTATCTGCTGAAAAAGTAGTGCTAATGTATTTTCCCCCGGATAACGGAGGCAACTGTTCGCAGTTCGAAGAACTGTCGTTAGGCGGCCCAGGCGAGTTTGTCATCGAGTGACATTCTCGCGACATCCACCGCCTGACCAGTGTCTCATCAAGCGACATTCTCGCGACATCCACCACAGGCCAGCACCGGCCCCCTGTGTATCATCGAGCGACATTCTCGCGACAACCACCGCCTCGGCGGCGCAGACCAGTGTCATCGAGCGACATTCGCCTGACCCGAATTTGCAGTTTCGACGAAGCGGTGTATTATTTGAAGTATGATAACAGGGCAGATGCTGCGGCTGCGAGGCAGGCGCAGGAGATGCTTACCGATATGTAGTAAAAGAGATTCCTAACACAGATATAATAAGTAATGCTTTTTAAAAAATGTTGTTACCCTAGTCTTTCCGGTGGAGCCCGGGTTGCGTGTCAATAAAACACAGTATTTGTTTGAAATTATGATGCAGATGAGCTCAAAATTCGTACGGTATAATTTTGGCGGTTGTGTCCTTGTTGTCGGAAGTCCATGCTGCTGCTCCTGAGAACTGCGAACCCCCCGGACAACCAGTCCGGGTACCCCCAATTCATATAATTAGAAAAATGGGGATTTGTGAGATGCAGATGCAGATGCAGATTAAAATAGTTTTTCTACAAGGCGTGGGAAGATTCCCTTCGTCTTAACTCGTAGCATAGTTGTAGGACCACGTAGGAGCGACGTTTGGGCGACGAAGAGGCTCATTCCTCGATTCGTCGCCTCGCCGAGAAGCATTTAAGATCTCAAGTCCTTCGGCCAAGCCAAGCACCCTCAAGATGGCGCCACCGCTCACCTCACGCTCGCATCTGTTGGTGACACCCGACCTCATCGACTTTGGCTGGGAGGCTCCTTGTTATTGCAAAGTCACGAAGCTAGGCCCTCGGGTCGTTCGCATCGAAGGCCTTCACGATGCGGCCGGACACACGTGGTCGATCAAACGCTCCGACGCGACGCGCTGCACCGTGACCGCATCCGAAGCTCGCTCCAATACATCGGGTCCCTTGCTACGCCAGGCAGCCATGCTCGAGCATGAGGACGCGTTCCACCACCGTTGCGGCGCTGGGAAGCCAAGTATCCATCCGATTACTGGACGGCATGGTGTCAACCTCGGCTGACGACGCAACCCCGGTCGCATCTATCGTCGCTCTGCTGCTTGACGCACTTTCCTTTGGGACCGCAGACTGGTCGGTCAACGATATGATCGAGCTTCATCATACGATCCTAGATCGGATTTGTGGCACCAGCAGCAACGACGGTTCCAACGACGTCTCCGCTATCTTAGCTGACATAGTAGATCGATCATCCTTCCCAGATGTGAACGGCAGTTGTACCTGGATCGATCCTACGGGTGCGGCGGCGAACTTTACGCTGAAACATGCCATAGACTACGTGTATTACGTCGATGGAGGGGTCCGACCCGTGCCAGCATCAGTCGGCACATCGTTCTGCAAGCCTCCGTCAACTCGGGCCCGGAGACAACCCACCAACCGAGCGCCAGATCAGAGCCCACCTAGCTCTAACGACCACCTCGCTATCTTCGACCCCGTCGTGGATGATGACGACGATGTTATCAGCGAAGTGTCAACCAATCAAGCGGAAACACCTTCCCGTAAGCAAGCAGCACGAAACACGGCAGCTAACCGATCATCAACTAAGCAGCGTGTCGTGCCCCAGCAACCAGAGACCGACGCCGAGAAAGACGCGGAGATCGCGCGGCTGCTCATCGAGCGTCCGGGTCTGGCCGATCGTTTTTTGCAACTTCGTTTCGACGCCGCAGTGCAAAGCAGCCCCGAAAACGGGGCTTCACTCAGGGAGGTGCTTTCCGGTATGCAGTCGACCATAGTTCCCGTGCAACAACGACAGGAAGAGTGCGCTAACGACACCCAGAGTACAAAACAAGAGCATCAGGAAAGCAAGCATCGACCCAAGTATTCGTTCGTACCCTCGGCCACGCAGCGACGCATTCATGCACTGATCACCGCTCTACGTCACCAAGGTAAGAGCGTGTCAGTTTTTCTCGAAGCGCTGATCAACTCTGGTTTTGTGCTTTTTAAGCCTTTTCCAAGCGTTCTGGGGCGTGCGTTTGCCATCGAGTTCGGAATTCGAGGTCTTTCGTTCATGCACTTCATGCCTTTCACAGGCCTCAGTGGCAAGGCAGTGTGGATCGCGACTAGTGGAGTCAACATGCAAAATTTGTCAGCGGAGGTACCACTCCCAGCGGCCCCGGCTGCCGAAAGTATCGACGACATTGTCGACGCCCTCCAGTCACTTGCCACATACGCGTCGGAGTACTTCTCACTGGTGCTACAGGACTTAATTGACACTTTGGTTACATTTGCCAAACGTCGTCTGCGGCTGATGAGGTGGGACCAAGCTGATCTCGTTTTGCTGGAGTACTGGAAAAATTCCATCTTGGAGAGCTTTGGTATTGAGTTGGAGGCCGAAACAACTGATGGGTTGCGTATAAAACTTCGCTGCACCGAAGAAGATGCTGATTTTCTCCAGGTCCTAATCCATATCCAGCAACGTCAGATCCCGACCTGCAAGCTGCACTTAGCAAACCGCACAACAATCGGCTCCCAAGCCCATCGAAGCCGGCGTCAACATCACAACAGGGTGACAGTGGCCAGCGCCGTGTACAGCTGTGGGGAAGTCGGAACAATCTATTCCAGCCGACGTTAACGCTCAAATTCCCGTTTATGACGGGAAACGACTCTGTCTCCGCTTCGTGTCAAATGCGTGTTGTAGAGCCAACTACGGTAAGTCGTGTCTGTCCGCCAAACGAGCTCATTTTGTTCCCACCTCTCTCACCTCTCCGGTCAAGGACTTAATCGTGGAACGTTTTGGTGGCCTGAAGCCTGAACACGCTTTGTTATGACGCCATTCCACTGTATGTAGTATCGGCCTCGAGCTCTCGGCGTCTCCTGTTCGTTGCCCAGTTTTACTAGGCGGCGCGAAGAACACGGTAGTGTGTGCATGTGAAAGCCGCAGCACGGATGCAGAGATCGCGACTGTTTCGGCGCTCGACGAATTTTCTCAGCGAGTTTTTCAAGCAGGGTAACCCCACCTGTCGACGATCATCGAGATCGCATCCCATAGAATAACTCCAGTATGGACCTCGGACCAGCAGCGTCCCTGTCGTGCCCCGAAAAATCACCTGTCGTTTACTCGCCACCTCAAAGCTGCTCTACAGAGCATCCGAAAGTGTCAAGACACCGGGAGGTTTCTCGTCGTCGACGCGGATATACTGGATTGGTGGGATTCGGAGCTGTAGAAAGAGCGACACAGATCCACTCATTGAGGTCAGATTAATTCACGATCTGTCTTTCCGAAAGAACCATCCACGAACGATCTACTGGACAAGTCGTGTCTACCTGACGTCGTATATATCTACGTGACAGTACTGGCGGCAAGAATCAAGTTTCTCGCGCGTGAATACCCCGGTTACACCATCATGCTGCTCAAAGGCTATGTCAAGGCGCTTATCGACACTTGATGACCCACGCGCTTCACGTGCATCGTATGGCGGGTCTTATACCTGGATTGAACACACTTGTCATCGATCTCGCCAACCCTTTCGGCTGGTCAGGATCACCGCAGTACTACGGCGCTTTTGGCCGCGCAATCTCTTGGTTAGTCTCAAACATGAGTCCTCAGATCGAGTGCCATTCTTCGGGTATGAATGGGTGGATGACCACGTGATGATTGAGATCGACTGTGACAACAGGCTACAGCTTGCGGAGGCCACACTACGCCACTCAGTGCTCGCAGTTCTCGGGCCTGATCCATCAACGAGACCAAGTTCTTTACGTGGGAGACTCGCCTTACCGTACTAGGGCTAACATGAGACACCGAGGAGCGCACGTTGTCAATTCCACAGGACAACATCGACAAAGGGATTGATCGCATCAACCACCTGCTCGGCAAAGGGAAGGCCACTCGTCTCGAGCTGCAGAAGATACTGGGCAGCTTACGCTACTTTTCGACGTATATTAGAACAGCCAAACCTTTCTTTCAGAATCTGCAAGCTGCAGTCCGACGCTTGCCTCGAGTTGGAGATATCCGCTTGCCCGAGTCAGCGCTTTCAGATCTTCGGTGGTTCGATCACATTTTGCGGCACGGTCATCTCTCCGAACTACCTCTAAGTATGTTCGGATCATTTCCCACGCCATTGATTCAGGTATACATGGATGCTTCGGATCTGGAGCTCGGTGTGCTAAACCCCGCCTCCAAGTACATCCAAATCGGCTTGGACAGTGAGGAAATCAAGTGCATCACCTCCGTATCGCTGTCGATCAACGTGCGCGAGCGCATGTGCATTGTTCTAGCTATTTGGACCTGGGGGGAGCGGTGGGCTGCTGCGGCATCCTCTTGTATTGCTCACATACGCTGTTGGAGCGACAACGCCTCTGCGATTGCGTGGACGAATCGGCTGACTAGCTATTGCCTCGAGTCTCAAGAGATTAACCGGGCAATTGGCCTTGGTGAAGCCGTTTTCAATGTTCGAGTATATGCTGCACATCTACCTGGAACTACGAACCGAATGGCAGATGCAGCCTCGAGAGCCTGGGAAGAGCCACACACGTCCACCTGGACTAATTACTCTATGTCGTGGTTACAAGTTCCAATCCACTGAGCGCCTGTAGTAGCCAATGAGATCACCGTAATGCTATGATTGGATGAAATACATGTTGAAGTGGTTTTCACGCCCTTCCTGCATAACATTATATTCGCGCGCGCCTACCAGGTCATGTCCGCGCCATTCATAGTCAAATTTGCACGATGAGGGGGGCGAAGACGTACTCCGCCCAGGATCTCGACGACGCCGTGGAGCGGGTGATGTCTCGAGATAAATTGCTCAAAGTCGCGAGAGAAACTGGCGTTCCTCGCAAAGAAACCAAGAAAGAAGACCAAGTCAGCACGAAGGAAACGCTCATCACGTCAAAGCGAGAAGCCCCCACCTGCTAAGCGTCAGAAGCAGTCGTGCAAGTCGCGTCCAGCAGCCTCGGATCGTGTTACCAGCGGCGCAACGCCCGAAGATGCAGTGTCGGGCCGCCTTGTCAGCGACGCCGTCGTCAACGATGCAGCTGTGGGTCCCGAAGTCGAGGTCCAGTCACAAACCTTTGTCTTTTAATATACTGCGCGATCCGTTTTGATACGTGATTTAGCCGTTTAAGAGGTAGCGTTTGATACCCACTGAACCCTAATCATCGTACTTTTAAGAGTCAACACAGTAAAATGAGCCTCATACAAATAACAAGATAAGCCAAAGTGGCGGCCAACTGGTTGGGCCTCTCTGAACAGTCGCCTCGCGCTATTGAGGGTTTGAGTTGCTTAAACCGCCCCGCTTTAGCCGTAAAAAATCAACGAGATAGAGGAGATCCTCAGCTTTACAACGGCACCCCGCACGCCTTCATAGGGGCTCTGGGGCCAAAGCTACAAAAAAAAATTATTATCAGTGCGGGAATTCGGAAAAGTGGCGGGCAACTGGTTGGACACCTTAGTCGATCGGTGAACCGATGAAAACCCAACGTTATTTCACGTGGTAAGATTATAACCTAAAAAGATGACTTCCTTGCTAGCAGCCGTAGTAACTCTGTAGATTCTCATACTTCGCAACTGTAATCCGACATAAGGAATGGAACTTCCTTGGTCTGGTAATAATTATTGTCGTTGGTAAAGGATGCGCAGGCGATCGAATAACCCACTACGAAAGGAAACAAATATTTGCTGAAAATTAGAAAAAAGAATAGCACTGCAACTAAAGGAATTTCCTTGAAGGACTCAGCGCCTATTTCGTGTTGTCTGCGCCCACACAGTCAGGTTCCAATCTCCAACTCGAGCGTGGATCCGCTTCTCGAGAACCCCTCCACAAACCGCGACGCGACAGGCCCCTCGTTTTTCTCAATCACTTGGTCGCACGCAACGAAGAGTTCGCGCCACGTGGTCTTGTCGCCAATATAGACGCGCGAGTATTCGCCTTGATACCAGCGAGAGTACTTGAGCCACTTCGCGCCCTGGTAGTCGTGCTTCTTGGAGAAATCCGTGCCGTCCATCGCCCAGAACGCAGACAACCCCAGTGCCTTCCGCACACGGCCGTACCGTTCGCTCTCCATGTCATCGTCCTCATGCGGCACTGGCTTATCATCCGGAAGAACGATCGCTCCGATCTCCGCCACTTTAGACGTTGCAGAGTCGTTCGTGACCACGTCAACGACGACGTGCACCACTTCCGAGTCAAACGGAGGGATGTCGGCCGGGAAGTAGTCCCCAACGCGCTTCGTGGGGAGAAGTAACGTCTCGGTACAAGGCTCGCCCCGACTGATCATGGCTCCGTTGTCGCTCAGGCGGGCCCATCCATGGACGTGGTCGTTGGTGGAGCTGACGCTGAGCATCGTGGCCGTGACGCCGGTCAGTTGAGAGGCGTTCTCGCAGTGGACGAGCTGCTTGAGCTGGTGGATGGGGGCGTTGGCACGGATTGTGACAGTGCAGACTTGGCCGAGCAGGCCTCGAACGGCGCAGACCAGCGTGCGGTAGTCGGCGGGTGAGGTGGCGGAGGTCGCAGCTCGCTTGGAGCTGGCAGGTTGCTGGTTGGTGTTGTCTGCTTCCCGCTTGACGCCGACCGCCATCGGGGGTGATGTAACAGCGAAGACTTGGCTGGCGATGTGATGTGAGCTCGGGTCGGCAAAAGTCGGAATGGAAGTAAGCTCCTGGCAAGAAGCTTCGACTCAGATCGCGTTGTGTTACTTCAGCAGCGTAATGACGAATATGGTAAACAAAATCGTTCAGGTAAAACCCGCTCATTTTGACCGTCAAAAGTCTAAAATAAAAAAAACGGAAGATCTATTGCATTGTGTTGGCTGGCAATGTTTGGGGGCGCTCTTGCTCGAAGGGCCAGCTATATGGAGCAAAGTTATAATAGTATAAAAATTTTGATGGCACTTTTCGAATGTTGAAGTAACGCTAAGCCCACTTCAAGCCAATCAACTGCAGGAAGCTCGCCATTTTGCAGGTTGCCTTTATTTCGGTTCTTATGCAGATCAGGTCCAGGATTTGAACATGCTGATTGTGAGACGAATCGGAAGACCTGAACCAAACAGCCACAGCTCTGGATCATGACATGACGTGGTTCCTTAGGGCGTGCTCCGTTCGGCTTCCTGCTCCAGCAACAGTTTGTGGTGCTATATCTACGTGGTGCATTTGCCCAGTTATCTTGGTTCAAGAAGTAGTATTTGGCAGGTGGGCCTTGCTTAAAATCACTGCATCCATTGCTGTGTACTACTAAACGTGTCACCTAAGACTTATTGTATTGCATTGTAAACGCGTTACGCGAGCAGTCTTCTCTACTTGGTAGATCGAACATCCACATGCGTCGGGTTTCTCGCTCCCGTGCTATCTCTCATGTTGTGGCTTGATATCTCTCAGTCGGTGGGCGTACAGTCTAGGAGTCTGTCAGTGAGATGTCTCCAGGCGGATCGGTCTTGCGCGCAGAGGTGAAGTAGAAAGAGGCAGCGGCGTGTTGAAGTCGGTGATCAGAGGAAAGCGTCTGTACACCTAAGACTTAATACTGTTTAATAGGCAGAACGAGTCGCCACCGCAATGGAACATGCCTCCCTTTCTAACTTCTCTTGACAGTAAGGCCTGTACACCACACTGTGCACACCACAGTCACACTGCTTGCCGCTGTCGTCGAACTCGTGCTCCTCCTGACCCAAGAGCACGGGTTGCCTACACAAGTATCATGAG
The DNA here is from genome assembly GCA_016169955.1 of Phytophthora vignae f. sp. vignae. Classification (NCBI taxonomy): domain Eukaryota; phylum Oomycota; class Peronosporomycetes; order Peronosporales; family Peronosporaceae; genus Phytophthora; species Phytophthora vignae. Next base: position 603,842 of record JABJUM010000024.1, on the reverse strand, counting down.
TATGATATTTTCTTTTGCGGCGACGCCTGCGAGGCGCTTCCTTCATATTTACAAATCGGATTAACTTTTTTTTCATTTAGCTCTAGCTATCGCATAAAAACAGAGATGTCGGAGGTCTGTATATTTTGTTTGCTGCGTACGGAGAAGTTTACTTATGAACGCTGTTGAGCCAAATGCTTACTTCAATAATTACTTTCTTAGCTAAAAATTTACGTTTGAACGTCACCGACGCATGACAAAAAAATCGTAGTAGCTCGTATCTGCATTGATAGCGACTATTCTCAAATTCTTTACAGGAGTGACGGAAGCTTCATATCTGCATCCACTGGAGGGGCATAAAGCCGAAACATCTTCCCCAGTTCTCGAGATACTACAGACAACACACCGAGGACTCTAAAATCTCAACTTCCCAACACAAGCCTCCGTTTTCGGTGCTCCATTTCGCCAAATGGTGTCAGTGTGCATCTTTCCAGCAGCTTCAGCACAGATGCGGATTTCTTAGTCGTCCAACACCGATTTTGATGAAAAATTCTCGAGAACGATCAACCCAGCCTCGAGCATATCGAAGTTCCATCGCCTCACAAATCCACGACTACCGGTAGCCTCGTTCGAGGTAAAATTTCGATTGGGATTCTCGACCAGCAGCTGAATGCACCATTCCCGGGTTTAGTTTGGCCTAAGTCTTGGTCATCAAGTCTTCCAACAACCACAATTTCAGCTCTCATGGCTACGGCTGCAGGATATCCCACTCATCCTACATTGGCGTCAGAGATCACTTGAGGCCTCGAGCTACATGTATTTTCAAAATGTTAATGACAAAAAATTAACCCCTTCGAGATGTACGTGTTCGTAACGATAAATGAGGTACGGTTGCTTCTAGAAATGCTCGTCTGTCAACAATGATGACGCTGATTTCCCTTCAGGAGCGGACAAGCCCTAAAAGGTGCAGATTGTGAATATGCGCAAAATTTTGGTACTTATCCACATGCTTAGCACAACGCTTTCTTCTCTTCTTAATATCCAGCCTAGACGTCAAGAGTATTGCCAAGACCCAAGACCCTCGGTCAGCCATGCACTTCTGCTGTTTCCTGTTGCTGCTGGCAGTGGTCGCGTCTCACACCAGCAGCTACAGTCTGGTAGCAGCAGCGCTTCGTGGAGACGAGGGGTCAAGAGGGGTCTCGCTCGATTCTCCGCTTACCCACAATCGACTACGAGACATCGACGCCCACTTCTCCGACTCTGAGGATAGAGGAGATGGTATCACCTCGCTGGTCAAGTCCTTAAAGTGCAGAAGTAGTTTCGGGCCGGAAAATCAGACGAGTTTGTCAAGACGGCGCTAAAACTGGACGATCTGTCTGAGGATGCCATGATAGCACGCCCCCAGTACAAGTACTACGTGAAGTGTTGGCTCAAGAAGGGAGACCAGCGGTTCAGGCAGTGGTCGCAAGGCCTGGGCGAAAATATGGATCATGCTCTACTCGAGAAACGTTCCGAGTATGTACGATGATGACATGTATCTGTTGGTTTGTAGCTTGTGGTTGAGGGGGCAAATGCCGAAGTGAGATTAAATGTTATCGTCTCTCAAACTACTCTCTAGTCTTCCCCTCCTGCTTTCCTTCTTGTTCTCCTTGTGCTCGTTGGTGCATCTCATCAGCCTGAATTACCCCCGGCTTCCGCTTGACTTGATCTCACTATACCTGGGTCTCTCGAAGACTCCCTGACCAGCCATTGGTGTACCCAGAGCCCGGTTGCCGCCGGCTCTCCCGTCGCCGTCGGATCCTCCGATTCATCGGCTTATGTATCCACACGTTCTCCTCGTTCATGTGCAGCTATTGGCGGTGCTCCCAAAGACTCATGAACACTCCCACTCGCCGCTAATGCTGTACGGCTGTCCCGATGACTCCGCTTGCGTCGGTCAGGTACTTGAGCCTCTTCGTCCCCAGTGCCTTGGTGAGCATGTCCGCGAGCTGGTCCTCCGTCGGCACGTAGTTGACGACGATGAGTCCTCGCGACACATTCTCGCGGATGAAGTGATGCTTGATGTCCACGTACTTGGTCCTCGCGTTGTAGCCAGCGTTGCTGGCGAGGGCGATCGCGCCCTGGTTGTCCTCCCATATTTGAGTAGCTCCCACTTGCTCGTGACCCATGTCCTTGAGCATGGCGCGGGTCCACAGCACCTCCTGCGTGCACAGGCTCAGCGCCATGTACTCCGCCTCCGCCGAGCTCAGCGCCACCGTGCGCTGGTACTTCGACTTGAAGATCACCGGCGCTCCGCTGATCATCACCATGATGCCCGACACCGAGCGCCGATCATCGAGATTGCTGCCCCAGTCCGCGTCGGTGTACGCCGTCATCTCGATCTTCTCCACGTTCCCGTTGTAGACGATGCCGATGTCTCGGGTGCTCTTCAGGTATCTCAGCACGCGGATGGCAGCCTTCCAGTGCTGCTGCCCCGGGCTCTCGAGGAAGCGCGACAACTGAGTGACGATGTACGCCACATCAGGTCTGGTACACGTCGTAATGTACAGCAAGCAGCCAATGAGTGCACGGTACGGCTTCGCCTGCATGTCCTCGCGTTCTTTGTGAGTCGTCGGCGACTGAGTCTTCGACAACTTCATGCCCGACTCGCACGGGTTCACCACCACCTTGGCGTCCTGCTGGTTGAACCGCTTCACCACATCATCAATGTATCGAGTCGCTTGATCTTGAGAGTCTTCGCCGATAAGTCATGATCGATCTCCATACCGAGAATGAACTTGGCCCCGCCCAACTCCTTCATCTTAAACGCGTTCTTGAGCGCCACCTTGACTTCCTGGATCTCGTTGCTCGTCTTGGCCGCAATGATCATGTCGTCCACGTACAGGCAGACGTACACGAACTTGCCCTTCTCGCCCTTGACATAGACGCACTGGCCTCCGCCGCAGCTTCGAAATCCGATGCTCACGAAGACTCGATGGATAGTCTTGTGCCAAGCATTCGCCGCCTGCTTCAACCCATAGATAGCCTTGTTCAACCGGCACAGCATGTTCTTGGCGTTGATGATCCCGTAGGGCACCTCCATGTAGACGCTCTCCACCGGTCCGCTGTTCAGAAACGCGGTGTCCGCATCCAGCTGCTCGGTGATGTATGCTTCGGCCACCACCACCGACAACACCACTCGGATCGAGTTCATGTTGGCCACGGGCGAGTACGTCTCGAAGAAGTCCACGCCGTACTTCTGCTTAAACCCTTTCGCCACCAGGCGGGCCTTATACCTGATGACTCGGCCGTGCTCGTCGCGTTTCTTCGCGAACACCCAATGACACCCAATCGGCCGAGCACTCGGCGTCCGACGGGCCAGTGTCCATGACCCGTTGTCCGCGTGTGCCTTGAGCTCCACATTCATCGCCTTCACCCATTCCGACGACTCGTTGCTCTGCATGGCCTGTTGATACGTGGTGGGTGCGTCGTTGGCATCGCCGACGTCTGCGGCGTAAGCCAGCACAGCCTCAGCCAATAGGCTGTCTTCGTCCACCCTGGGTCGCTTTGGGGACGGCGGCCAGAAGTGGTCATCGTTGTCCGAGTCGTCGGGACCATCTTCTTTCGACTCCTCACCGTCTGCTGAGTCATCTCCAAGTAGTAGCATCGGTTCGCGGGCACGCCGGGCCCGATCCGGCTCCGGGTGGAAGACCATGTCATCATTCAATACCGGTCTCGCGAGTCTTCGGTATGTTCCCAGCTCCTGCACCGATGGTTCCTGCATCTCCGCCTCGTGCATCTCCGTGTCCTCGACTGTCTCTTCCACCGATTCCATCGGCTCGTCGGTGACGGGTCGCTGCGTCTGCTCGGGCAGCGCCGCATCC